>CM069765.1:7302500-7415000 GCA_036169595.1 Dictyostelium firmibasis | reverse complement strand
GTTTTATATTTTATATTTTATATTTTATATTTTTTATTACTGTTAATAATAATTAAAAAATTGAGATAGAATGACAGAAAAATAAAAAAAATATATCTATTTAAAAAAAAGGGTAAAGAAAAAAAAAAAATTGAAAAAAAAATTTAGTGAAAAAAAAAAAAAAAAAAAGATGTCGACTGTTTGACTTCAAAAATTAATTTTTTTTTTTTTTTATACTATTTTATTATTCTTTTCATTTTTCTCACACCCATTAATTAAAATTTTAATATTTAATTCTAATAATAATTTTATTTTTTAGTGTGTCTAAAAATATCATTGTTCTATTATTTTTCTAAACAATAAATATAAATAATACAATTGTAGGATGGCAAATTCAGGAGCAAAAAAAAGAAAGACACAAAATGAAAAAGAATTATTAAAGATCAGATTGATTATGGCAGCAACTACTATTCCATACATTTTATATCGTGTTGTTTATCAAAGTGAAACATTTGGAGGATGGTTATGGTTTGCCTATTTATCCATAAATGCACTCAATCTCTTTGCATACTATATCATTACATCAATGTGTAAATTAACATACGATAATAATGGTGAACTTATTGATGGCGGTGCTGATTTAAATCAAGGTGGTATGACTGAGTATGTGTCTACTACATACTTATAATAATAATAATAAAAATAATAGTAATAATAATAATAATAATAATAAATAGACAAATAATGGGTTATTTATACTAATGTTTGAATCAATAATTAAATAATTAAATTTAATTTAGATATTATTTTGATATTGTTTATGTTTGCAGTATTATTCAAGGATTAGGATTAATTTCAGATAAATGTTTATATTTAGTTTTGGTCATCCCAATATTTGCAGTCTTTAAGATTTGGAAAACTTTCATCGGACCATTTTTAGCAAGTAGAAATCAACAACAACAACCACAAGAAGAAAAGAGCAAGAGAAGAGAGAAAATGGAAAAGAAACAAGATAAACAAAAAGTTAAATTTGTTAGATAAAAAAAAAAAAAAAACAAAAAAGAAAAAATTAATGGTTGAATAATTTTCATTAATAATAATAAAAAAAAATTATATTTATATATAAAAAATATTGTCTTAAATCAAACAACTTTGGAAGGTATAGTCAATGTTTTTTTTTTTTTCAAAGTTTTTTTTTCTTTTATTATAAATTTATAATTCACTATATTGGTTTGATTAATAGTTTATTCTTTCTTTTGTTCTTCATCGATTCTTCTTTTCTTTAAAGCTGATTCACTATTTTCTACTTCTTCTTCAATTGTTGCAACAATGGTAGTAGTTGCAGCAATAACTTTATTTTCAATATCCAATAGGTTATTAGTTTTAGTGGTTGTAGTAGTAGTAGTAGTAGTGGTAGTTGGTGAAGATATTGGTTTTTGAATTGAAGAAGGTTTAGTAACTTTAGTACCATATAAAATAAAGCCACTTGCACCATCCATACCCATCATTGGATGAGTTCTCTTTGGGAGTACTTGATGTTCTCTCATCCAAATCTCAGAGATTTGTTGATTAACAGCCATTTGATTCTTATGAAGGAATTGATGAACTTCCATCAATGGTTGTGGGAAATGTGAATAGATTACAAAACTACCTGATGAATTTAAATATGGCCAACAAGATAATAAAATATTCAATGGTGAATACTTTGTAACGATCACTAATGACCAAACACCATCTTTTAATAATTTAACGATGTTTTCATTAGATGTATCATTTCTTTGATTTACAATTGTTTTTGGTCCACCATCTTCTTCACCACCACCACCACCACCACTATTATTATCTCCCTCCTCTTTTTCTTTTACTTTATCTTTTTGTTGTTTTCCTTTTTCTTTTTCTTTAACTTGTTTATCATAAATACCAGATGAGGCTGTTGGTGGTAATTTACTAATATCTTCATCTTTATTTAAAACACTTGTAACATTTAAATTGAATGGATAAATTGTATTTAAAACATCTGTGTCGAAACCAAAATTATTAACAATTGATAAGGATGGACCTTTTCCAATGTATGCTGATAGAATTGTACCATCACCATTCATTCTCTCAGCAATTGATCCTGTTACTAGTCCCATACATGTTTCAACTACTAATACTTGACTATTTGCTCTAATATTACCTAATGTTAATAATTGTCCAAATGAATCAAATCTAAGACCACTATTTTATATGTTTATAGATAAAAAAAAAATAAAAAAAAAAAAAATTATTATTATTAATTATTTAATAATGAAAAAATCAATTAATAAATTTTACATACCAAATTTTTCTTGAATCTTTTTTATAATATGCTTCTGTTAATGATTTTAAAGTTGGTTTAATAATTTTAACGATTGTTGAATATTTCTTAATTTTCTTTTTTAAATATTTAATTTGTGAAAATGAAGTTTTAGTTTTAAAACTTTCACTATTCTCAACGATTGTTTTAATGATTGTATTGGAGTCTGTACCCTTTTCTTTCATTTGGGTGATATCTTCTTGTGTTAGTTTTTGTGCTGTATTATTTTGATCTAAATTTCTATTGTCTGCATCATTTTGATTTAATTCAACTAAATTATTTAATCTATCATCCAATTCTTTTTGTGTAATACGTTCTAATGTATTCTTTTCATTTGAAACTTGAAAACTTGAATAATATGATTCTCCAATAATTGAATTTATTAAAATTTGTTTCTTTCCGATTTTAACCTTACTAGAAATATTTATTGGGGTGATGTGTTTTAAAAAAAATTATTAATTTCATAATTGTGTGGGAAATATATTGCTATATTCACTCTCTTACCTTCCAAGTTTAACTTTAATTACAGAAAACTTTTCACCATCATTTATATCTAAAATAACGTGATCACCTTCTTTGATTACATTTGAATTGGTCTTAACAATAGTATTGTTATTATTATTATTATTATTGCCATTATTTGATGTTGTTTCAACATCCATTGGAGTTTCAGTTTCCATATTAATTATCTCAATCGTTTTTTTTTGATAAAAATAAAAAATGAAAAAAAGTAAAAAAAGATTCGTCGCAAACCAATAAAAACTTTTAAAAAAAAAAAAAAAAAAAACAATGAAAAATTAAATTTAATAGAAAAATAGAAAATAAAGTTGTCATTTCCAATTTCTTAATATAGTTAAAAAATAATTAAAAACTCCTTCAAGTATATATATTATTTGAATTAATTATGAATTCTTATTATAAAAAAAAAAAAATAAAAATAAAAAAAAAAAAGAAACAAAAAAAAATTATTTAAAACCAATCTTTTGTTATAATTCGATTTTTTCTTATTTTATTTTCTATTTTTTTTTGTTTCATTTTTATAAAAGAATAAAAATCTTAATTGTCAATATCAATTCAAATAAAATTTGATTTTTAATTAATTTTTTTTTAATTTTTTTTATAATTTTTTTTTATTTTTTTTTAATTTTTATTTTTTTTTTTATTTTCTTCATATTCACACACAATACAAATTGTTATTTTATTTTTTTTTTTCAAAAAAAATAACCTGTATTTATAAAAAAACAATGAACTCATCTCATATTTATGGAAGTGGTCAATATGGGTTGGCAGGAGCTTCAAGTTGGATAAATCCAAATGTACATACTAAGCCCATAAGACCATCATTTAAAACTACAGAGGGCCACTATAAATTAATTAAAGATGTCCCAGTTGAAATTGATCAAAGATCATTCAAAAGAGGTATTGTATCAAGCAAAGGTTTTCCAAAAGTTTCATATTATTATAAAGGTTCTAAAAGTTATCAACAACAACAACAACAACAACAACAACAACAACAACAACAATCAATATACACAACACCATCCGCATCGTTTAATAGTCCTAAAAGTAATGTAAATAATATAATTTATAACAACAATAATAATTCACCATCATCATCACCATCATCAACAACCTCAACTTCAACTTCATCGATACATACAGCATCATCAATAAATTCATTAACTATGCCACCAACTATGGGTTCCTTTACACCAATTGAAGATTATCAATCATCTTCTCATCCACCCAATACTATAATTAATAATAATCATAATAATAACAATAGTAATATTAGCAGTAGTAAAAGTAAAAAGAATATAATTCATCCAACAAGTGAAAAAGATCAATTATATTTTAGTTTCACAAATATTGGTAATTTATCATTATACAATTTCACCAATATTGATAAAGCAGAGTACGAGGATAAGATTCACCCAATCCACACCGGTTATAATGCACTTTGTCAAAAAATTAAAAAACTAAAGAAAAATAGTCACCTTCAAATTCTAGTTGGTACTGATACTGGTGAAATTTTACTATTTGATCCTCAAATTAAACCAGTCGATATTAGAGTCTTTAATAAAGATGTAATGTTTTTTTTTTTTTTTCATTTTTCTTTCAATTCATACTAATAAATTGAATATAAATAGAATATTGAAAAAACAAAGTGTTTATGTGTAGATTGGTTTCCAGATAGTGATGATAAATTTATTGCAGGTTTTGATAATGGAAATATTATGATTTTCGACACAAATAGAACAGAGCATAAAAGTTTGCTCTATCAATATAATAGTATTAGTCCTACAATTGGTAACACAGGTGGAAATAGTGGGTATAATAGTAGTATTAGTGGCAAAAAACAAGATTTTAAACTTTCAGTATATCTTCAAAAGGAGCAAAGATTTAATCCAGTTAGTTTATGGAGGATATCTGATAAAAAGAAAGTAAATTCATTTTGTTTTTCACCAGATGGGAAATTTATAGCAGTTGCATGCCAAGAAGGGTTATTGAATATTTATGACATTGATGCAAAAATACATTTAATATCATTTAAAAGTTATTTTGGTGGTTTCTTATCAGTTGATTGGAGTCGAGATGGAAAATACATTGCCGTAAATTTCTTTTAATTTTTTTTTTCCTAAAAAAAATAATAATATTAACTCTTTTTTTTTCTTTTCTTTCTTTTTTTTAAACATTTAACTTTTATTAGACTGGTGGTGAAGATGATTTTATTAGTATATTCTCATTTGAAGAGAAACAATTGGTTGCAAGAGGTCAAGGCCATCTATCATGGGTAGGTTGTATTAAATTTGATCCTTACGCTTTTCCAATTGATTCAAATCATTATAGAATTTTATCAGGAGGTGAAGATACAAGATTATTACTTTGGGATTTTTCTAAAGATACTGTATTAAGAAAACAAAGAGGAAAAAGTTTTGTAAGTTAAACAAAAAAACAAAAAAGAAAATGATTATTATTTTTATTAATTTTTACTTTTATTTAAAAAGTCAAATAATAAAAATAATAATTCAAGTTATAATGTAAATAATTCAAAAAATAATAATGATAACGATAGTGATAGTTTTAAAGAAGATTCGCCTTCTTTATCATCAGTTTTAAGTAAAGAAAATCAACAAAAAGTAAATGATTTTCAGAATAAACCAATAGAATTAAATCCTTCACCAACGACCACCCCATTCATTGTGAATAGTCTTTCAAGAACTATTGCACCAATTATTTTACCAATTGTATCACACAGAGTTCATACAGATCCGCTCACTGATTTATTATGCACTAAAGATTGGATCGTTACTGTATCTTATAAAAAATTTAGTATTTGGGCTAGACCTGATACTGTTGCAAATGTAAGATATTATTATTTTAATTATTATTTCCTCAAAATCTTGATTTTAATTTTTTTTTTTAAAAAAATAATAGGCCCAAAAAGCAGACTCAATAATGTGCTCACCAAATACACCATCTTCATTTACAAAACAGTATCTTCAAATGGAAAACAGCTGGAAATAATATTTTTTTTACTTTTTTTAATTTTAATTCTCGCATTTTCAAAAAAAAAAAAAGAAAAAATTATTTATTATTAAACATTGGCCTATAATAATAATTAATTCAATTAATATTGGAATTTGAAATTTTTGTCTCAAATAAAAAACTAAAATTTTTTTTTTCCAAAAGTTAGATACATTTATTTTAATTTGATAGTTCCATTTTATAAAAAAATCTTTACAATTTATTGCTTTGTATTAAATATTTAAATATTAAATTTAATTTTTATTTATAATTTATTATATCTAAACAAATCAAAGAAAGAAAGAAATAGTTTTTATTTTTTATTTATTTGTTTGTTTTACATAGTTTTACACTTATTATAAAAAAAGCTAAAAAATGTTTTACATCATATAAACATGGTGATTTGGTTGTGGTTCTGGTTTTGGTGTTGAACCACATCCACAATCAGTTGGAGGGTTGGAAATTGGACATGTTTGACCTTGGTTTGGGACCACAAATGATGTTTGATTATTTGAAAAGTTTATATTGTTATTATTATTATTCTCTGTATTTATTGTAGTTTTATTCATAACATTTGAAACATTACCAATACTTTGAATACATCCTATTTATTTATTTATTTATTATTAATAAAAATGAATAAAGGAACACAATTATAATTAATTACTTACTAATTAAAGTCATTTTTTCAATAGTAGTTATTTATTTTTTTTTTGAAAATGCAGGAATTAAAATTTTTTGTTTTTGTTGAAATGTTTGTTAAAAATTAATTTTCATTTTATACTTTTTTTTTAATACAATTATTATAAAAAATTAAATAAAATTTCCAAATAAATATTATATTATTAAAAGATAGATGGGGTTATGAAATAATCGACCAACTTGAATTAGTAAATAGATGATTTTGTATTCCAAAAAAAAAAAATTAAAAAAAAAAAAAAAAAAAAAAAAAAAAAAAAAAACTTTGTGGGGTTAAATTTTGTAACACTATTATAGTAAATTTTAAAATACAAATTACTGGCTTTTTGTGTTAAAACATCCCAAATATCTATTCTTTGAATAATATAAAATAACTTCAAATACACTTACCCATATTTGGTTTAAAAATTCAATTTTTTTGGTTTATTATATAAATTTTTTTTTTTATAAAAAAATATTTTAACTGAATTTTTATTGCCAATGGTGTCAGTTTTTATTATAATAATATATAATATAAATTAATAATAAATAAAGAGATTTGTAATTTACCTTTAATTTATTTTTTTTTAATTTTTATTTTTCAAATTTTTTTTTTTTCAAAATTAAGATAATCAAAATAACTATTGTGGGAAATGTATTAATTGGTTTTAGTAAGTTTATATTAAAATTTTATAGATTGATGAGCTGAGATTAACAAGCACCAAATTTAATATTAAATGATACCAATTAAACCATCTTTCATTTGTTTAATTAAATATTAAGAAATTGATAACTATACAAAAAAGGCTCTACAAATATTAAACTAATGGTACATTGGTCTTTTTTTATATAAATATTATTAAAGATTTGTTTGAAAAACTATATATGAGTAATTATTATTAACCAATTAAGTATATTTTTTTTTTTTTTTAAATTTTTTTTGATTTTTTTTATTTTATTTTTTTTTAATTTTTTTTATTTTTTTTTGTTGCTTTTTATTTTTGCATATGAAAAAACGTAATGAATAATCCCAATATCAACAACCAAACACCAGAATCTCGAATAAAAGAACCAACCAATACCTCTCCCTGCCAAGGCATTAAAGATGATTTAGTTGAATGTATTAGATTTAGTGATTGTATGAATAATGGTGGAACATTTCATGAATGTATGAAATCCAAAGATTTAGATCAAGAATGCAAAGATTTATTGTATGCTTTCTTTAAATGTAGAAAAGATATGGTAAATTATTATTATTATTATTACTATTATAATTTTTAAAACTATTAAAAGATTCTTTCAATAAATATTAATAATTACCATTTCTCAATAAATTAGTTTGATACAAGAAATAGATTCAGAGGAAATGTTGCTGCAATGGCACATACAAAAGAATTATCAGAGAAAAAAACAAAAGGAAAAACCCAAAATAATACTAATAAGGATAATGGCAACAATAATAATGACAATAATGACAATAATAATAGTAATAATAATAATAATACCAACAAAAGCAATTAATAATGATAGTATTAAACTCGAAAAACCTGTACATAATATTTATAAAAAAAATAATAAAAAAATAGTAACAAACGAAAAAGATTGTGTAATTTATGAATTGCAAGATGAATTTTATTCGCTTAATTTTTAGTTTTATTCATCCTGATCTTTTTCTTCTTCCTGTTCTTTTTCTTTTAAAAGCTTTAATATTTTCGGTAATTCAATATAAACCAAATTTAAATAAACTATAATAGAGGGTGGAAAAAAAATTGGCAAAGTTAGTGTCATGGGTTAAGAAATAATATAATTTACAAAAAAATATTACCATTTTTGCTGAGAGAATCTGCATATATTTTTTCTTCAATTCTTGTAGCTTCATCAATCGCTTTCATTTTATCATTAATTATTCCTAAACATTTTTCTAAAATATAAAACAATATACTATAAATTTTTAAAATGGATATTAATATGTTGTTTGAAGAATGAAAAAAAAAAAAAAAAAAAAAACTTTTAAATAGATATGGCATACATTTGTCTAACTGATTTTGGTACTTTTGTTCTAGATTCAACGACGATTGAAGGTAAGAGTGAAGCATCAATACCCAAAGAATTCCATTTATTTTGGTCAAAAACATCATCTTTTGCAATTAAATCCAACATTTCTTTATTTGGTGGTTTCGATAATACATTTTTCAATGTTGGATTCCAAATTGATGTTTTTAATTTTTGTGCTTCATTAGGATTTTGTTCAACCTCTACCTTTTGCTTCTTTCCTTTTGTTGTTGACTTTGAGGATTGATGTTCGTCGTCCTCTGAATTTTCGTCTTCTAATGTCGTTCCTTCTTTTTCCTCTCTTTCCCTTTTATCTTTTTGTTTCTTATAAAGTGCTGATGTTGTTGATTTTAATTTAGAAACAGGTTGAGATGAAGATGATGATGATGGAGGAGGATGTGAAGAAGAGGGTGTTGCTTCTATTGAGAATCTTTTTTTAATTGGTGTATGTAACTGTGAGGATACGGTTGAAGTTTGTTGTGTAGTATCTTTTTGTATTGAAGGCAAATGATCTAAGTCAATCGGATCTTCATCGGCTGGGTTATATTCATTGGGAGCTATTGTATCTCCATTTGAAGGACTACCCTTTTTTCCTTCGACATTGAATTTATTCGCTAAATTATTATTTTGTTCAGTATTTATATTTGCACTATTACCACTATTTACATTTAATGCTCCTGCACCATAATTATGTCTAACATGTTTATTTAATCTTGGGTCTTTATCAACACTAATTCTATTCTTACCAATTCTCAAACCTGCACCCAACGAATTTTGATTATTATTATTATTACTAATACTGCTATTATTTTTTATATTGTTATTATTATTATTATTAAAGTTGTAAAAGTTATTATTATTATTATTATTTTTATTATTAAAATTATTGTTATTATTAAAATTATTATTAAAATTATTGTTACTATTAAAATTGTTATTATTAAAGCTATTAAAATTATTGTTATTATTAAAATTATTGTTACTATTAAAATTGTTATTATTAAAGCTATTAAAACTATTATTAAAACTGTTATTAAAATTATTATTGTTATTAAAATTATTATTGTTGTTAAAATTATTATAGTTATTAAAATTATTATTGCTATTGAAATTATTATTATTATTCTTATTAAAATTGTTATTATTATTTTCAGCAGAATGTTTAAACCAACAAATAATTCTTTTACAAGATAACCCAAAAGGGCAATCTATAATTTTAAGGGCTTCCGATGGGAACATTATAATTTCAAGTATGGTTTCAAACTCAAGAGAGGAATAATATATAATAAAAAATAAATATGGTTTGGGTTGAAAATAAATTAAAGCTATTTAATTTTTTTTTTTTTTTTGTTTTAGTGTAGCTTTTTTTTTTTTAAAGTTAATTCTGAAAAAAAGAACAAAAAAATTTAAAAAAAATGAAAGGAAGACTATAAAAAAATTAAAGAAAATAAGGGTTTAATGTACAATTAACTTATAAAGTCATATAACAAGGCCGACTATTAAAAAAAAGAAAACAAAAAAAAAAAAAAAAAGGAAATTAAAAAATTTGAAAAAAAAAAAAAAAAAAAAAAAAATAATTATAAACAAAATATTAATTTGAAAAAAGAAAAAAAAAAAAAAAACAATGGTGTTAATTCTATTTTAGTTATACACTTTTAATATATTATATATATTTTTTTTTTTTTTTTTTTAGTGTTTTATTTTTTTTTTTTTTTTTATATTTGGAAATTGAGAAAATGAAGACGATAAATTAATTTAAGAAAGTTTGTTAGTTTTTTCATAAAGTAAATCAACAACACGACTTAATGCACCAATAGTTTCCAAAGAACAATTAAATAATTTATCCTCTTTTTGTTCTTCAAATACAATCAATGTACCAGTACCTTGATCAAGAATACCATTATATTTCTTATCGAGGATCATGAGTGATAATTTTCTTTCAACAACATCAACTGGTAAATCAATTAATTTTGCAATGTGAGAAATTTCGACTCTTGAGAATGGTTCAATGATACGACATAAATTCTATTAAAAAAAAACAAAAAAAACCTGATTAATAAGTGTTTGATTTCTTTCTAAACTATAAAATAATAGAGCTACATACTTGTTCAAGAAGATTACTATATAATTCAGTTAAATGACTATGAATGATTGGGTCATCAGATAATTGATCAGCAAATTCTTTGGTAACCTCTTGGAACATATGAAGTGATCTCTTTGCATGTGATTTTGAAATTTGGGTAATTGCTTCAATGGATCTGTTGTTATGATATTTCAAACCAATTTTACCATTAACCAATGCATGAACATCATCAGTCTATATTTTTTTTTTTTAAAAAAAACAAAATAATTATTAAATAATAAAATTAATATTGTTGGTTTTCTTTTGATTTTTTTTTTTCCTTAAAAAACACTTACTTGGTTGGTCATAATTTTACAAAGTAACATATACTTTAATGCTTTCATTGCTAATGGATCCTCAAGACTATCATAAGTTTCATATGATTCGAAAAAGTAAGAAAAACTATATTATTTTTTATATATATAGAAAGGCTAATTAGAATATAATTTTTTAAAAATTACAATTTAACATATGTGAATTTATATTATTGTTATTATAACATACGCAGTTTTATAATCTTTTTCTTCAGAGTGTAAAATACCAGATTGCATATCAATCTCAGCTTGGAGTTTTGGTGGACAATAGATTGTATTTGCATTTGTACGAGCAGAAGTTAAAGCAGCTCTTGCTTTTGGAATATTTTTAAGAGCATGTTGAATTCTACTTTCAACTAATTGAATTTCGACTAATAATGGTTTGTCATCTAATCTTTTAATTTCGATTAACAATGTTGTTAATCCACTTAATGCATTTGCATAGTCTTTTGCTTCAAACATTCTATTTTAATTAAAATTAATTTCAAAAAAATAAGTATATATCTATATATCTATATTATTTTATAATGATACAAGATAAAGAAAAGTTTTTTTTTTTTTTTTAATTTAATACTTACAATGTATAAAGTTTTGTTTCTAATCTTTGTCTTAAATAAATTCTATTTGTATCTTTACACCATTGAATATTTTCTTTAACAAACTCGATTAAAGTTGGTAAGTTATCTGGTACAGTTGAGAAAATATCAATAAAGTTTCTAACAATCTTGTCAGTTTTTGGTTTGGAAATTTTATCAAAAAATGGTCTAACTGATCTTGAAAGTGTTGGTAATTGATCACCTTTACCAATCTTTACAAATAATTTTGCTAATCTAAGAATTGCATCCTCTTTAATATCATCTGGTGATTCTATTGATATTCAAAAATAAAAAAATAGAAAAAAAAAAAAAATTAACAATAACATAATTGGAAATTAGAAAAATAGTTATAATAAAGGATATTGTTTTCTTTTTTTTTTTTTTTTTTTTTTTTGATAAATAAAAAAAAAATTTACCTTGAACAGTAATAATATTATTATAACTTTGGATAGCTTTGTTTGAATCTTGGTATGTACCAATTTCTTCAAGTTGCTCTTTCCAATTCATTATTTTTTATGTATATGTATAAATATGTAAATACTGTGTGTGTGTGAAATTTTAATTAATAATGAAAAAAAAAAAAAAAAAATTAAAAAAAAAATTAAAAAAAAATTTTTTGATGATGTTCTCAAAATTTAAATTAAAAAAAAAAAAAAAAAAAAAAAAATTTTAAAAAAAAAAAATTAAAAATTAAAAAAAAAAAATTCTCATCAATTTTTTTTTTAGGGGGAATAAAATAAAACAAATACATAATTATATTAAATCAAACAAAACCATCCTATGATTTTTAATGTTTATTTATCGTTCACTTCCATCCATTTGGTGATATTTATTATTATTATTTTTTTTTTTGAAAGGTTTTACTTTAAATTTTTTTTTTTTTTTTTTTTTTTTTTTTTTTTTTAATATTTTTTAGTTAAAAAAAAAAAAAAAAAACGGAACATAATAGAGTTATAACCAAACTATAATTTAAAGATAATTTAAAAGATAAGGAAACATCTGATGATGTTTGTGGTGTTGTTGATGAAGTATCCTTTATTGGCCATTCAAAAATTTGAACATTTTCAGTAACATTTAAAGAAATAACATTTGAAGTTATTTTTGCAGATAAAAATTTAGTATTATTAGCGGAAACTTGATATAAATTACCAGATACATTGAAAAGATTTAAATTTAGAGATTTAACAGATTGAGATGGTGACCAAAATGCAAACAATGTTGTATTAGTTGATGTTTTTTTAAAAAAGATACCAACTAAATCATCACCTAAATCCGAACTTGTAATATAACTATTGAATTCATTTGAAGATACTGCATCAACTTTCGAGCCAGTTATTGAAAATAAATTACGTAATGAATAGAAAACTGGTTTTTTATTTAACATTAAATCTACTAAACCATATCCTTGATCTCTAATTGATGATGCTTTTCCATCAAGATCACTAGTTGTAAATAGAAATGTTTTATCAAAGTTTACCAAAGTATCAATTAAAAGACGTTTAATTGTATACTCTGCTTGAATCGTTGTTGTAACTTGACCTGTATTAGACCAACCATATTCTGTACACCAAACTTGTGATGCTTTTCCTTGAATTGATAATTGAGAATTTACATATCTTGCAGTTGCGACATGTGCATATGGATTCGATGGTAATTGACCATTACCACCTTCTGGTAAATCAGTATATGGATGATAACTTGCCAATACACCCTCAAATGTTTTTGTAGATATTAAATCTGCTACCATATTCTCTCCAGTACCTGCATAACCATAATATCCTAATCCACCAACTGCTAATTGTGATAATTTACCAGCTTTAGAAAATAAAGTTTTAGTTGCTTGAAAAATATCATTATACAATTGATATGAATAAACTGGTGAAAAAAATCCTGGTACTAAATTTTGTTCATTCCAAACTTCCCAAAACTTTCAATAATAATAATAATAATAATATTAATAAATAATTAAAAATAAATAATAAAAATAAAGAAACATACATTAACAAATGGATAACGATTACTTAAAATAATCATTGTTTCAGCGAATCTAGTATTATTTGATGGTGGATATGTATCACTCATTGGAACATTACCAGCAGTTGAAGAGTTATAACTACTACACCAATCTGGTGTACCAACAAGAGTAACTATTGATTTTAAACCATTACTTCCAATTAAATTCATAACTGGATCATATAGATCAAATCTTAAATTACCCTCAGTACTTTCTAAATATGCCCAATGAAAACCAGCACGAACCCATTCAATTCCTAATCCTTTAATCAATGAAATTTGACTTTGAGCAACTGTTACATTAAAAAATTCATTTTGAAAATTGATACCAAAACTGTGTTCAAAGAAAGAAAAAAACAAAATAAAAAACAAAAAAAAAAAAAAAAAGAAAAAAAGTCAATAATAGCAATAAATAATATTCAAATCTATTGATCTAACTTACAAATCTGACCATATTATTTGTTTTGTTGGTGAATCAATTACTGGGGAACCAAAAACTAAACTAAAAGAAACCATAAATAAAATCAATGATTTCATTTTTTTTTTTTTTTTTTTTTTTTTTTTTTTTTTTTTTTACAGATAATTGTAAATAAATAAATAAATAAATAAATAAATAAATAAATAAATAAAGAAACCAATAAATAATGAAAAAAAAAAAAAATAAAAAAAATAAAAAATAAAAAAAAAAAAAAAAAAATTTAGAATGGTTCCGAAATAAAAATCAAAGAAAATAAAAAGAAAAAGAATTAGATATTTTTGAAGATTTTTTTTTTAAAAAAGATTGTATGTTGGCATCGCAATGAAATGTGACCTGTGACCAAAAAAAAAAAAAAAAATAAACATTTTGGATGAAAATTTAATAACAAATCCCAACAGTTGCAACTCTTTTTTTTTTTTAAGAGCAGATTATTTATTTTTTTTTTTTTTTTTTTTTGGTCACAGGTCTACTGTTACTATCATCTATTCCAACATAAAATATGTTAAAATACCAAATAAAATATGTGAAAAGTTTATAAATTTGTTTTTTTATATATTTTATATTATTCAGTATAACTAATTTAGTATAAAATAAATTAAAAAGTAAATATGTGAAAAAATTAAATTAAAAAGGTGAATATGTTGAAAAACGAAAATATCCTTTTTTTTAATTTTTTTTTTTTAAGTTTTTTTTTTTTTAATTTTTTTTTATTTAGTTTTCGTTTTTCATTTTATTTTTTTTAATTTTTTTTTTTTTCCATTGTCATGCCATCATAATAATAAAAAAAAAAAATAATAAAAAAAAAATGATGAATGCTTTGAGAAGAGTTCCAATTAGTGGATTAAAGAATAAAAATTTTTTAATAAAAGGAGTTTCAAGTGCATCACCATTATCATTTTCTAGCAAAAGTTTATCATTAAACATTTCAAAACAACCAACATTTTTACTAATTAATAAAAGATTTTATTCAACCCAAAATAATAATAATAGTAATAATAATAAATTGAATGAAGTTGATTTATCAATTACAGATACAACTGCAACACCAAATGTAGATTTATCAACACCAATAAGTGCAGCAAATCAAACATTGGAAGTTATCAGTAATAAAGTTGTACCAAGTTATATTTTAACACCAACTATGGGACCCGATGCAAATAGAATCTCTGAATTCTTTCATCAATTAAATTTTGATATGATTGCAGTACTAAATGATATTCATACACAATATGGATTACCATGGATTGCAATTATCGCTTGTACAGCCATAAGTGTACGTTTATTGACTTTACCAGTTAGTGTTAAAAATCAAAAAGATGGCTCAAAAATGAAATTGGTAAAGGAAGAAATGGAGAAACATTCATACCTTAATGATGGAACTCAACAAGGTAGAGTCAAAGTTATGGAATTCCAACAAAAATTGTTCACAAAATATAAGACTTCACCAATGCGTGCTCTTGCTCTCAATATGGCTCAAATGCCTTTCCTCTTATATCCATTCGTATTCTTACGTCAACTATGTAATGATACAACACTCCTCAATGAAGCTGGCTTCTTTTGGTTTAAGAACCTTTCAATGGTTGATCCATTCTTCATTTTACCTATAATCTCTTCAATTTTCCAATATGGTTCGGTTCGTCTTTCAATGCAAGATGATGCATCTCCAATCGTTAAATATCTCATGACTGGTCTTTGTTTTGTTCCTTTAATATTTACCGTTAATTTTGCTGCTGTATGTATTTAAAGGAAAAAAAAAAAAATTTATAGTTAATTTTTTTATTAATAATAATTTTTTTATTAATAATAATAATTTTTTTATTATTTGTTGATTTTTAGGGTTTAAATGTTTATTGGGCAATTAATTCAATGATTTTTGCAGCAACCAATTGGTTTTTAAAATCAAAAAGAGGTAGTAAATTATTTAATATTCCATATACACCAAAAACTAGTAATGCTAAAAAGGCTATTCAAGTCGCTCCAGAAACTTTTACAAGTGTTAAAAACACTGAAAATACAAATACCAATAAATCCAACAATACCACATCTTTTGTAGATGAACTTAAAAAGCAAGAACAAAGAAAACTTATTCAAGAGAAACAAGATTTATTAGAAAAGAGAAATCAAGAATATAAATCTTTTGGTAGAAGAAAATAAATCCTCATATAAAAAAATAAATTAAAAAAATTAAATTAAAAAAAAATATATGATCAAAAAAAAAAATTTTATTTTATTTTATTTTTTTAATTTTTTTTTTTTTTTTTATAAAATATTTTTAATTTTTTTTTTAATTTAATTTTTTTTTTTGTGAACATACACATCAAATTTTTTTTTTAAATTTTTTCATTTTTTTTTTTTTTTTTCAATTTATTAATTTTATATTGTTCTTTAATTTTTTTCACACTTTTTATATATAAATAATCAAAAATGGTATGATTCTTATTTATTATTATTATTATTGTTATTTTTTATTTTTAATTATTAATTTTTTATTATTTAATAATAAAAAAAAAAAAATTGATTAAATAGGCAAGAAGATATGATCAAAGAACAACAATTTTTTCACCAGAAGGTCGTGTTTATCAAGTAGAATATGCAATGACAGCAATTAGACATGCAGGCGCAACAGTTGGTATTTTAGCAAAAGATGGCATTGTATTAGCAGCAGAGAAAAAGACAACAGCCAAACTTTTAGATTCATCAACATCAATCTCTGAAAAGATGTTTAAGATTGATGAACATGTTGTTTGTGCAGTTGCTGGTATCACATCTGATGCCAATATTTTGATCAATTATGCAAGATTATCATCACAACGTTTCTTCTATCAATATCAAGAACCAATGCCAGTCGAACAATTGGTCTCTCAAATTTGTGATACAAAACAAGGTTACACTCAATATGGTGGTTTACGTCCATTTGGTGTTTCTTTCCTTTACGCTGGTTGGGATCGTCATTATGGTTTCCAATTATATCAATCCGATCCATCTGGTAATTTTGCTGGTTGGAAAGCTACCTCAATTGGTGGTGAAAATAGTCAAGTATGTAGTATTATTAATAATTTTTTTTTTTTTCAATTAAAAAAAATAATAACAAATTATGATAATGACAATAATAATAATAATAATAATAATAATAATAATAATAATAATAATAATAATATGTCTTTTCTTTTTTTTCTTTTTTTGTTTTTTTTTATTTTTAGGTTGCACAATCAGTTTTAAGATCAAATTATAAACCAGATATTTCATTAAAGGAAGCACTTCAATTGGCTCTCAAAGTTTTAACAAAAACTATGGATCGTTCAAATATCAACAGTGAAAAATTAGAATTCTCTTATTTCACTAAACAAGGAGACAATGTTGTTTATCATATTTTTACTGCAGCAGAATTGGATGCTTTCATTAAAGAAACTGATCTCGAAGAAGAAACTGAGGAAAATTAAATAAAAATAAAATGAACAAAAAAAAAATAAATAATAATAATAATAGTAAAATATATATCAACCAACAAACACCACCATAATGACACATCTATACAAACACACTCACTCCTTTCATCAATTAAAAAAATAAAAAGACCAATGATAGTAATAATAATAAATAATCAAAAACAGGTATAATGTAAATAAATAAATACATATTTTATAAGAAATAAAATTATTAGTGATTGTATCATTTTTACCAATTGGTTAATATTTTTTTATTAATGAAGAGCTTTCTATTTTGTTAATTACGATATTATAAATTTTTTTTTTTGTTTTTTTTATTTTTTTATATTTTTTTTTATTAAAATTTTTTACAAGAATGAACATATATTTCCTTTTGTTTGATTTTCTATAATGGGTAATTGTACAACAAATAATAATTTTTTAATCAAAAGGAGTACAAAAATTAAACGATAGATGTTAGCCATAACAACCAACAGATCTCTTGTACTCTTCTCCTGACATTACAGAAGAGGTATTCTTTGATTGAGATACACTTGAAACACTCTCAGTGGCAATATTCTGATTAATTTTGTTTGTATTTGATGAAGCTGGACTGAAAAGAGATCTTAAGCTTTCTATATTTTAAAAAATAAATAAATATTAGTAAGACAAAATAAATAATAATTATCAAAAAAAAATTTATTATCATACTGAGTAAAGTCATTTTTATTAGATTGTTAATATAACATTATAAAAATAAAAAGCTGATCTGTTTTATTATTTATACTTTTTTTAAAAAAAAAAAAAAAAAATTGAAAATATTATTGTAATTAAAAATAAAAAAATAATAATTCTTTTTATGAAATAATGGTAATAAAATTATAAGATAGATAGTTTTTTTTTTTTTTTTTTTTGAAATGAAAAATCATTGAGATTGACAATCTTGTGATTAATATAGCACCGATATAATATTGAATTCTTTTGTGATACATCCACAATTATCAATAATTATTAAAAACACCCTATTTACATTTTAAAATCTATTATTCAAATAAAAATACACAAACAAAAATTCAAAACATAACCACAAAATTTAATGTTGTGAGTGTCGCAATATTATAAAATTTAACAAGGAAATATTTTCTTTTTTTTTTGTTTTTTTTTAAATCATTTGTTTTGTGTTTTTTTTATTTTTATTATTTTTTTTGTTTTTTTTTTTTTCTATTTTAAAATTCAATTTTTAAATCTAATGATTTTATTTTTATTTTTTAATCTTTTTATTATTGAGTTGATACAATTTTTTTTTCTTTTTTTAATTACCAATTACAATTGTGGCGATAATCTGTTGTATTTATTTCAGTTATGTATTTTATTTGATTACATTTTAATCAATATTAAAAAATATTTTTATATCCTTTTTTTTTTTATTTATTATTTTTAATATTTTTTATTGATATCTTAATTTTTTTATAAGGCACCGTTCCAACCGACCCATGCTCTTGAAAGAATATTTGGATCGGTTGATTGATCTATTAAACAATCGACTTGTTCTTTAACAGATGAACATACTTTATTAACTTTTGCTCTAATGTTATGTTTAGAATCACCTTTAATAATTTCAGAGAGTGCTCTTTCATATGGAAGACCAGAGTGAACTGAACCAGATAACTCTTCCAAAGTGATGTAGGCAGGATTGACCAATTCTAGTTTCTTCTTTGCGATTTGAATCTTTTGTTTTGGGAACCAAACATTTTTAGTATCTTTTGGATGTTTGCCTTGTTCTTTTACTAAACGAGTTGCAAGTTTACTCCAATCTAATAGTGGTTCTTTAACAAAAACATCCATGGTTGTCAAGAGAATTTCTTTTTGATTTTGTAATGCCGTTAAAGTATAGGTCATGTTATGATTAAGTAAACCAACAGAATCCAATGGTCTAAGGAAACTAGTGAATTGACGAGTTAAACGGAAAGGCATTAACTCTGGGATTGGAAGAAATTGAGTTGCAGTACCAAAAGCATGACCAAAGTCAATACCAATTAAACGACCATCTCTTTGAGAGATTAAGAAATTCTCTAAATGACGATCGCCAATACCAATAACATAGGAACAAACTGAAAAGGATGCCAATGAACGTGCAAATGAATTTCTAATAAAAAGATAGCTCTCCGGTGATGACGAAAGTGACCAAATACCATTTTGTAAGAGATTTTCAGGTACTTTGGAGTGTTGTTTCTCTAATTTCTTTGCGCAATCATCACGAGATGCATGAATAAACATCTGTTGGTATAATGGACCAACTGGTGAGTTTGGTTTCAAATATTTTGAAAAAGAATTGATCCAATCGTTATGGTACTTTGTGGATTCCAATTTTGATATTGAAACAGTTGAACGTGGTATTTTCATTTGATGGGCTAATTGTTCCTCGAGTATCTCTCTAAGAGGTTTGGTATCATTTAACCACTCAATGATACCAACTTTACTTGTCATTGGTACAACTTGATAGGTTGTAATGTTAAGTGAACGTTTATTACATGCTGTATCACGTTTCAAAATTTCATTCATAATTCCAAATAATTGTTGAATTCTTTGATCTAAACGAAGATCTTCACCACCTTTGATTAGGAATGGATAATCACGTTCATCATTACCATGAATTTTAACACGTTTTGGTTTACGTAGTGAACCCATCACCAAAACATTTGTATCAAACGAGGAAATGGTTACATGGGTTTCTGGTTGTGGTTTACCAATTCCATTATATTGTCCTGGTATTTCCATTTGGTGTGAGGTTTGATAGTTTGAACGATCAAATTCTGCTAACCAACCACTGAAATCCTTTAATTTCATTGAGGCCGTTGAATTTGGTCTCATGTTTTTATTCATATTACCTGACATCTCTGCAAAGAGTTCCAAGAATTTCTTTTGATCCATACGTGCCAACTTTGTTGAATCTTTACCAAAGTTTGCCAAGTAAGATGCTTCATTTTCTTTTGCAAACTTTAAATTATAATCACCTGAAACAGTGGATGGATTAAAAGCATCATCATAGATTTCATTGTTTAATTTTGCAATTGCATTTAAATCTTTTGGTGTAGCTTTAATTAATGATTTCATTTCTTCCATGTAGTCTTTGAAACGATGTTCTGGATGTGTTAAACGTTGGAATTCAATGACCAAAGTATCTAACAATGGATTAACCAATTCTTTTTCCAATGGAGCAGATAATTTCTTTGCTAAAGGACCAAACTGCTCACTACTAATTTTGAATGGGAAGTAAATTGCCTGTGGATACCATTTAGCAATATCTAAGAGTATTGGTAAAATCAATGGACCTTGTGGTAAATCTAAATATGGGAACATTTGACTGATCCATCTTATAAACATCCAACATGGTATTATTGAAATTCTGGATTTAAATTCACGCGAAATCGCAGAGTAATGTTCAAATTGTGTTAGAATCTCTAATATTCTTGGGAATTTATCAACTGCACCAGGTATCTCCTCTTTGATTGCTTCTAATGTTGATACTATCACTGATGTTGCCAACTCTATAACTTCCTCATTAAATTGTGTTGGTGTAGTTTGTTGAGAAATTTTATCCTTTAAAATGTTATCACAAAAGTTTGCAAATTTCAAATGAGCACTCTTTATATTTGTTTTCTCAATTAAAATTTCATTTGTTAATTTTGACTGTGATGATGGTGTTGCTGTTGTTGCTAAGGAAGGGGGTTGAGATGATGATGACAATGATTTTGTTGTATTAATTGATTTTTGATTTTCATGTAATTTGATTGATTCGCTATAGCATTTAAAAGTAGAAATAAATAATTCATCTTTTAAAGAATTTGTTGGAATTGAGGTTAAATTCGTTGGTAAGCCATTCTTTTTAAAAGAATCAATAACAAGTGATGAACCTAGTTTTTTATCTAGTTGATAAATATCCAAAAAGATATCACCATGCATCATTAAATATTTTTGAAGATTTTCATTAGAGTTTATAATTGAATCTTCATCTTTTTTAGATTCGATAAATTTCAAAGCCTTGACGAATCTATCTAATGTTTCAATTGGTGATGGAGAATTTCTAGCCTTTGTACAATAGATATCGATCAACGATGTAACCAATGGGAAAGCTAAATCATTATCCTTTGTTTTTGGATAGGATTTAACAGCTTGACGGAAATAAATCTCTGAAACAACAATGTTACCTAATTTACGTGCACCCTTTGACATCTTATGATAGAGTATAGCTCTCTCTTGAATTAAAATTGATTTAACATTATCTTCTGAACTTTTGTCGGAAGTAAAACTTGAAAATCTTTCATATATTTTTTCTAATAAAACTGATCTATAAAAGATTAAATCATCCCAAACCATAATGTCATCGAGCTTTGTTGGAAATCTACTCTTCCATTGGGTTAATAAAGTATCCAATTTAAAGGTACTAATGATTGGAGTTGAGGTTAAATTTAAAAATTCTTCTACTTCTACAATTTTTTGAAGTGGTTGTAAAATTCTATGACGTGATTCTATTGCTAATGGATGTGACGATGACCATTGTTGTTTAAAACTTTGATAAAACTTTGAAATATAGTAGGATGCTTTATTATGATCTGATCTAGTAACCTCTAAGAATGCAAGTTCACCAGGGAATTTATCCTCTAAGTATTGATAGTGTTTAGTATTTGCAAGATCACCAATGAATTGATACAAATAGTTCCAATTCTCTTTAACCTTTAAGTTATACTCAAAGAAATATCCCAATAGTAGGTCGCAATTATTTTCTTTGAAAATTTGAGTGGCATCTGGATAATAACTATTGAAATTATCCTTTAAAGCTGACCAATTACAAAGTTTTGTATAACATTCTAAACGACCATTCTCCCAAAGAGAGGTTTCACTTTCTGAGAGATTATATTGATTTAATTCACCATTCTCTAATTTGGAAGTTGCTTCATCATAAACCTTTAAAACATTTACCCAATCTCCTTTTAATTCATATTCTAATGCTTTCTTTGTGTATGGAATATCGCCCATTTGTTTCTCAATTAAACCCATAATGATATCATCCTCTTTCAATGATTTATACAATTCTCTTAAACTGTCCCAACCTTGATTTAGTTGTTGTTGTTGTTGTAGTTTTTGTGCTTGATTAGTAGATGATGCTTTACTTGTGTTTTGTAATGATAATATTAATTTCTCACAAAGGATAATTGCCATTGGATGATTATTTGAATTTAAAGAGATATCTTTAATCTTTGAAAAATCTGGTGATAGTTCTAAATTCTTTTCAGAGATATTCAATATCGATGAAACTAAGGTTGGATTAAATTTAGATCTTTGAACTATTGAATCAATTGATTTCTTTATATTGGATTGGAATGTATGAACACTTTCTTTTGGTGTATTTTTATATAAAGATGTGAATAACAAAGAGAATACATTAACACCAATGGTTGAATCACGTTGACATAAGAGTTGTAATGGTTTAATAATATCTTGTGCTTTGATTTGAATGTCTGGTAATTCACCAACTCTATACTTTCTAATCATTGTAATTTGGTTTTCACGTGCTTGTTTACTCTTTTCAAAGTATGCTTCTCTCTCAATATTTCTTTTAACTTGTAATCTTGCAAATTTTACTATTCTTTCATCTGCACCACGATCATCAATCTTTTTAAATCTTCTTCTTAAATCAGAATTGTTCATTAGCTTTGGATCATTTGAGGTTTGTTGTTTTCTTTTTGAATTCATTTGGCCACCTTGACTACTTTGGCTACTGTTTGATAATTGACTACTTCCTCCGCCATAGGATTGAGAGGATGATGGATAAAATTCACTAAATGCAGTTTGAGTTAATGTAAAGTTTGGAGCTTGTGTTGCTCTAATTTCATCGACTTGCATTGAATCACCAGAATCATTGATTTGATCATCATTTTCGCCATACTGAGAGGAACTAAATAATGGATTCATATTTAAAGTTCTATGTTGCCAAGAAGAATCTACTTGTACCTCTTTAAATGTACATTCACTCAATGGTTTATCGAAAAGAAATTTAGTGAATTCGCTAGATCTATTACAAAGTTGTAAAAGGAGACAACAACTATTTGCAACCCATTTAGATTCAGTCTCTGGTGAGTACATAATATCAAAGAATTGTTGTAGTCTTTGATGACTTGATGCTGACAAAGTTCTACTATTATTATCCCAAAATTGTAAAAGTTTCTTATTGATCGATTCGCTTTCATCTGATAATCCAATTAATAATGATAATACCAAACCTTTACTATTTTCATTACTTTGATCTTGATATTCACTAAAGTTATTATAGATATAGATGATTATATCATAGTATAATGAACGACTATATTCATTGGTTACATTTGATGTGAACCAAGTATTGGAGAGTAATAATGTTAAAATTTGATTCACAGTAGAAAAAGATGTATCTCTTTTTTGAACCAATTTATAGAGGATTCTAAGAATAACAACTTGAATTTCACCTTCTCTAATTCTAATTAAATTTTCGATATTATTCGATTTCAATTTTGTATAGAGATCTTGAATATCCTCTACACACCAATGAATGATATTCAATGCAATTAGCCTAGTTTCATTTGAAATTTGTGGTAGTAAATTGAATATTTTACCATAGAATCCTTGCAAAAACAATGGATAATGTAAACCAATAAAATAAAGACAACTGAAAGCTCTTTGAGTTTCATTATTATTTAAAATTGAATTAATTTTATCTTTTAATAATTGTGGAAAGATAGATTGTTGTTGTTGTTGTTGTTGTTTTGAAATATATAATAAAATCATACCACAAACTTCAGATGCAGCATCATAGAGTTCCTTAAAATCTTGTAAATGATCTAATAAAACTTGATAAAATTTAAATTCACTAATTGTATTTGAATCATATTCTTTATCATACGCTGGATAGCCATTACTTAATAGAATAGATAACAATACCAAACCTGTTGTTTTAATTTGTCTACTCTTACTCTTAAAATCTCCTTTCGTTTGCAATAACTCTAAAATTATTGATTTATCAACCTTGAAGAGTGATTTCCATCTTTCTACAAACGATTTAACTATATTTAAATTATTCTTTAAAATTCTTCTATCTACACAATAGGTGTTCTTCATGAGATGATTTACAAACTTTGAAAGATGTCTCTCTAATGAAATATCGGAACCATCTTGAGATTTATAAATGTTTGGCCATTTCAATAGGATTAAACAAACATCACGAACAAAATAATGTAACCCATGACCTCCATTGCCCTCTGAAACCACATAGTCCATAAGAATTGGTATCCAAAGTTCATGAAATCTTTCAAAATATTGTGGTCTATTTATAATGATCTTTATCATGAAAATTACAATATTTGGATGAACACCCTGTTGAAGCTTTTGATAGATTTCAAACATCCATTTTGGCATATCACCAACTGTTGGTTTTTGTTGTTGTGATTGTTGAGTTTGTCCAAATAGTATAGAGGATGGTGGTGTAACTACAAATTTCTTTTGATAAAAATCAATAATTTTCAACATTGCAATCATTGATGGATTTGAATTAACTTGATCAATTTCGATATCATTTGAAATTTGATTTTCATTATTGTCGCCATTAATTATAGTCGATTGACCTTGCATTATGATACCATCATCATCACTACGAGTGGTAGTATCGCCTTCTAAAAAGTTTTTAGCAATAAAGTCTTGACTTAAACTACTATCTACTAAATATTGACTTGAAAGGTATCTTAAATCATTTGCAAATAATGATTGTGGGGTACTATAGGAAACCACGAAATTAGTCTCTGGTTGAAAGTTGTAGACTTGATCAGTATCAATGATATTCTCCCAGAGGTATTCGTTTTTGTCTTTATTCTCTTTGAAGAAGAAAACATGGAAAAAGTTCTCCTTGGTTTGAGTTGAAACTATTACACTTGCCAATGCACTAAAAGCAGCACCATGATATTTTGTACATAATGATCTTGTAACGTATTTATCATCAGACGTTAATTTCTCTGATTTTGCAGAATGGGCTGCCTTCATAATTGCTGCAGTTAACTCTGTACCCTTGCCATCTGGTTTATCATAAAAGTATGGATTAATTTTCTCCTTTATAATATTTGATGGTAAAGATTGATACAACGCTTCAATTAAATGGAAGCAACAAATCTTTTCAATGATTGATGATTTTCTCTCTTGTGAATCGGATAAATATTTTGGTTGTAATGGTTGAATAATTGACATTAAAGATCCTAAATGTTGACTAAAAATTTGAACCAATATATTCTCTTTCATATGATTAATTAATGGTACACAAAATTTATCAATTAATGTTATTTTTAATTCATCATAATGATTTAAAAATAATCTTTAATAAAAAAAATAAAATAAGATATAAAAAAAAATAAAAAATGGAATTAGTGTGTTAATTAAAAATAAATTAAATAAATTATTTTTTAACCTACTCAAAACAATGACTAAATATTTCTTTTGCTTCTATATCATTTGTTGATAAAATTGATCTTTCGATTGATAAATTTATATAATGAATATGTGTATGATCAGTTTCCTTTAATACGTGTAATAGTGTATCAATTACTATTGGATTCTTTGTAATTTCAAATGCCTCTAATAATCTTTCAATACATGTAATATATTCATTATAAATTGGTGATTTAACAGTTAAATCTTTTGAATTTAATGGGAAATCATAAACAACAATTTCATTTAATTTTTGTTTAATCTTTTGAATGGAAAAAAAAATTAGTTAGTTATCTTTTAAAATTAAAAATATAAAATATGTTACTTACTAAATCAAAGTTATTATGTTTTGGATACGATAATAAATAAGGTAATAATACCAATACCTTATTTTTAAAAGTTAAAGGATTTGAACGACATAAATAATTTGTAATGATATTATAAACAAATTCATGGCATTGCTTGTTTTCAAAGAATTGAACTGGATCGATCTTTATAAGGTTTTTTGTAAACTCTACAATATTTTCTTTTTCAACCAATTTTAAGTTTGAACTTAATGTCCATTCTGAAATTGAATTTAAGAACAATACCACTGATTCAATAATATTCTTAAATCCACGATTTTGTTGTTGCTGCTTCAATATACATACATCATTTAAAACTTTATGAATTTGATTTGTTTCTATAATTCTATTTGCTAATAATGGTAAAAACAATTGGAAATTATTTGAAATATAGGTGTTAATTTCTGTAAATAATGTTTTATAAAAAATATCATAAATATCTTTAATAAATCCATTATTATTAAAATTATCATTTGAATTTGTTGTTGTTACTGCTGTTGTTGCTAATGCTGTTGTTGATGATGCTGATGCTGATGCTGATGCTGTTGTCGTATTTTGTATATTTGGATTAATAATTAGAGATAATAGTTTAATTGGTTTTATACCAATTGTTAAAGCTAATTGAATCAATTCTTTTGAAATTGATAATTTTGAAGGTGATAAATTTTCACAATTATTAAATAAATAATTGAGTATGAATTCACTAAATTCAATTGAAGATTTTGGTAAATCTTCAACACCTTGTTCAGATTGTTCATTATAGTTTTCTAATAGTATCGAATCCAATAAATTATATCTATAAAGAATTTGATATGAATGAATTAGATGAATCAATCTATCTGTACCTTCTGTATTAATTAATTGTCTAATATCAATTAAATTAAACATTGAACCATCGCCACTACCATTAATACCACTGTTGTTATTTGGTAATATATATTCCATTAATTCCTTGTGTAATATATCATTATATTTTGGTTTTATTTGAACTAATAACTTGAAAATATTATTAATTATATCTAAAAGTGGTGGGAATTTGAAGGTACGAGACATTAAGTTACGAATATCTTGACGTGATGATTTTGAAAGCTCAACTTCTCTCTCTTCTAAATAATTATTTACAAATCCTACAGATTGTGGATCCATTAAACATTTAACCAATAATTGTACAAATGCAACACCACCATAATCTATAACCTGTTCAAATTTAAATTTCTCCAACAATAAAATATAAAGACCAAATAAATTTGTAATTACATTACATTTTAACTTATTAAATTGATCAATTTCTTTTGGTGTCATCGATGAAAACATTGATGTTTGTTGTTGTTGTTGTTGATGTTGATTCTGTTTTGAATTAGTATTAAATTCTAACATTGAAAATTGATTTGTAAAAGTATGAAAAGCGCTAGATAACAATGAAGATTTAAATTCTCTACTCGTCAAAATTTGAGTTGGCTCTAAGAAACCCTCTGAAAAGAACCATAAATAAATATTTAAACTAGTTGATAAATTTTTAAACCAAAACTCAATATCTTTATGTTTACCAACTTCAATCTTTGGAATTCTACCTAAACTATTACCACCTTGTTCTGCAATGGAAACAATGAATTGAACACCATTAGATTTAATACGTTCTTTAACCCATTGTAATGGGGTTTTTATGTTTGGTAATAGAGTTACCAATTGTGTGAAAAGTATCATTGATTCATATCTAACGATTGATTCAGTTCTACTACATCCATTTTGGAATAACCATTGTACGAATTGTGACAAATCTTTATGTTCTCTTCTAGTATTTGATGGTTTATTTAACATATCAGAACGTCTAACAATAACTTTTGTTAATGCTGCTAAAACATTTGAATATTTTGATGCAATCTCCACAATTGAATCCTCTGAGCCATCTGTTGTACTATTATCACTACTACCACTACCATTACCACTACCCAAAGATGTTTTACTACTTGTATTTGCTATGTCATCACCAATTCTTAAACTAAAGAAAATATTATGTAAGATTTCGAAAATAAATTGATCAACTAAAGAATCTTCTTCACGGAAAATACGATATAATTGATTGAAAGAAATTGCAGCACCCAATCTTTTATAGGGGTCAGGATGATGTGCAAGACTATAGATTCTTTTTAAGATTGATTTGAAATTGAAGGCATTCTTTTCTTGTTGTTTGGCCGAAGTATTTTTAAGGGACCATTTTGCAAATTCACAAAGACATTGACCAGCAAAATCTCTTCTAGCACCATCCAATGGATTGCCAACTGCATCAACGATTGCATTCAATAAATTCATAGTATCATCGGACTCTTGCTTCTTGTTACGGGTAAACCAATGAATCATTTGAAAGACCAATGGTTGGAATAATTGTTTTGTAACTTGTTCGACATCGGTTGATAAACAAATCAATGATGGAAATATTTTTCTATATAATCTACTATAGGATACTTGAGACGCTTGCGATTGATTCGCTGAATTACCAATCATCACCAATAAAACTGAATGAAGTAATTCGCCTGCTGCAACTTTAATTTGACGATTTGGTGATTTCTCTGCAAGATTTACAACGTTTGGTAATACTACATCCAAATAGATATCTATATTATTTTGATCGGCAAATGGTATTTTAATTAATACCTTTGGTTCTGTATCCCACGCCACACCATTAACAATTTCCTCTCCCACTAAACTAACTTTTCCAAGAAAATGAACATTATCTCCACCTAATTGACCTAATAATCTAATAATTCTATTTTGTAAATCCTCTATTGAAGTTTTAAATTGTAATTGTTTTGGATCGGTTAATGAATTATTTGATTTAAATTTCATTTTTCTATGTCTTGAAGGTGGTTGTACAATACTTAAACCACCATCTGAATCTGTATCACCAGTTGAAGATGAATCTGAACTATTGGTTGATATTTTCAAATAATCATTTAAACTTGGTAATAATTGATCTAAATGCTTGTGAACTTCATCTGGTACAACTAAATTCCAATATTCAATAGCATTCAAACCAACATGAGCCAATGGTAAATAACTAATACCATATTGGAATGCTAAATTTGCAATTGGTACTAACAAGGGTATAGATATCAATTGTTTTGGTAATGATAATAATAACTCTATACATGAACTTAACAATTCATCCTTATAATGACTAATGAAATTACTAACCTCTTTAATATATTTTTTAAATAATATAAAACAATTATTTTTATCTTCTTCTAAACTATTTGTTATTAATTTTTTATTATTATTATTGTGATTGTTGTTACTGTTGCTGTTGTTATCGATATCCATACCATCTTCTATTGTTGGCTTATTAAATATAACTGAAATTTTACTATCATCTTGTTGTAATTCATTAAAATATTTTTGAGATTTACAAATTTGCATTACAATTTGAATTAACTTATAAAAACCACTAATTAATGGATACTTCTTTGAGAAACAAATCATTTCTTTACCAAAAATATAAATCCATTGAACAAATAACTCAGTATTATACTTTGAAATGAATAATTTAAAAAATTCTACCAATCCTAAAAACAATTCAATATCTTTTGATGTTGATGGTTTTAATTGATTAATTTCTGATTCATATTCAATAATTGGAATTTTATTATCTAGATCATTTATAATAATATTACTGTTACTGTCATTATTACTACTATCATCTTTTTGATCTTTTGAAGAATATTGTAAATCTAATTTCTTTATAATTGATAAAATACTTGAAACAATTTCGTCGTAAACCAATTTTTTTATTGATTTTGAAATTTCTTCTTTTGTGAATGTTTGTTGACTAATATTATTATTATTATTATTGGTATTATTATTAGTTGTAACTTGTTGTTTTATTGTTGATAAACCCTTATCAATTGTATCAATTGACGGATTTAAAAGATTATACCAAAGATCTTTATAAACTTGATAAAATGGTGTATTTGCTGTTGTAATTAAATTTTTAATTGAATCATTTGGTTTTGAAAATGTAATTAATAATCCTTTCTTTACAAATCTACCCAATAGAATCTTTAAATATTCACCATGATAAAACAATGAACTAATTAATCTATTTGCTGCTTTAAAATATCTATCTCTTGATTTTACAAATAAATGTGGGAATATAATAAAGTATGTTTCTAAAACCTGCTCAATATGATCTAAGTACCAAAATTCCAGTTCATTCAATTCATATAAAATACATGCAAATGCATTTATAAAACTTGATAAATGTAACGTTATTTCATCAATATTTTCAATTTTACTATAAATCATAAATATGATATTACATTATATCAGTACAATAATTCATTAAATACTAATTCTGTTATAATTATAATACTTACACAACCATCAATTTTTCAGAGAATTTAAATAAAGAGTTTAATAAAGATTTTAATTCCCATTCACCCATAAAAGATTTAACTGGTGAAGCGAATCTACCACAACCCCTAATTGCAATTGAAAGTTCGAAACGTGATGAACTATTATTTTCAAAGATTGAATAGAATTTACGAATAAAGAATTTGAAAGTGGATTGATCGGCTTCTAAACTACGATTACCACTTGTAAGTTCCTTTGAAATTTGTTGAAAGAATGAATCGACAGCTGTGAATGCAACATCACGATTTAATTTATTGATATGGTTACACCAATGTTCAATACGTGTATAGAATGGTTGAGAATGTTCAGCCAAATATTGACGTAACAATACCGCATGTCTAGCTATGATTTTCATAGCAGCTCTTGGAATTTCAAATCTTTGAGTCGATGATGCTGGATCCATACAAATGAAAACATATTGATATAGTAATTGAACATTCTTTGGATCACTAGCAATGAAGTCACCACTGAAATGAACCAATAATGAATTCAATGCTTTCAAACAAGATTGAATTAATGTTGACTCTGGTGATTTCGATCGTAATTGACCACCCAATGTCTCCATGAATATGAATGATAGCTGTTGATTACGATCGCACATATTACTTGAGAAATACTCTGTGAATAAACCTAGTACAACAATAATTTCACCACGTACAGTTTGACTGAGTTTACCACATGTAAATTGTAATAAAAAGAGTTGTGTCATTTCACTAACACCAAAACTCTCTGCAACTATAGAACCTTGTTTTAAAACACGTGACATCAAGTGTAGTATCTTTTTAATTGGCCCAAATGCTGCTGCTTGAACTGAATGAGATTGATCCTTTCTAAACACCAATACACACATATTCTTTATACCAATTGCATAATCATCGGTTCTAACCTGTAATATCTCTATAAACTCTGCTATCAAATTCAATATCGATACCTTTATCTTAACATTCTCTTTGTTGGAAATAGTTGATGACTTTTCTAAATATTTCAATAAACTATGATCACCTGTAAATAATAATGATGCCACCAATCCAATCTCTTCCTCCAATACTAATTCTTTCAAAATAATTGACCCTAATTCATTCACTAATAACAAATCATTTTCAAATTTAATTCCAACGTTATTATTATTATTATTGTTATTATTATTATTACTATTTGTTTCTGCTATTGTTTGAAATAATTTTATAAGATAATTTTCTATCCTTTGATATATATTGTCCATTTTTTTTGATTTTTTTACAAAAAAAAAAAAAAAAAAAGAATCAAATAAAAAAAACAAAAAATACAAAGAAAAAAAATAAAGAACTGAGTAAAAAAAAAATAAAAAAAAAAAAGATCCAATAGCTGTGGAGAAATAATTAAAAAAAAATTAAAAAAAAATTATTGAAAAAAATTAAAAAAAATTGAAAAAAAATATCTATTCTTTGAAATCTAAAAACTATAAAAATATATTGATGCCAAGTACAAAACTTATATTTAATTCTTGCCATATAAAGAAATGAAATAATAATTTTGGCCACATTAAGAAAAAAAAAAAAATATGCATTTCAAAGATTGATAAAAGCAAGTCAAAAATAGGAATAACTATTTTTTATTTTTTTTAAGAAACCGAGTCAATCGATTATTTTTGTTTTTTTTGAGAAAAAAAAAGAATAAAAATAAAAGAGTTCCTTTTGTTTTATTTTTTATTTTTTGTTTTATATTTAAAAGTTACCATAGACACCGTAAGTGTCCATTGAGTTTGAGTTTGTGTTTTGGATATTATTTGTACTATTTAAAAAGAAATCTGGATTATTTTGTATGTTCAATAGGTTTTGAGAAATTCCTAAACCTTGACCCGGTTTTTGAGCAGCATTCAAAGCGGCACTTAACGAATTTGATTGAGAAAATAATTCTTGTTCCAAAAGGAAATCCTCAATTCTCTTATTTGATTCTTCACCATTTACACCTTCCTCTTTAATGTTATATGTTGGTTGAATATTTATACTATTACTACTAGTATTGTTACTATTATTATTGGAATTATTGTTGGTATTATTATTATTATTATTATTATTATTACTATTATTATTATTATTATTATTATTATTATTATTATTATTATTATTATTATTATTATTCAAGTAAAACTGTTCATTTGTAAAATCTATATTGGAAACATTATTTGTAGGTCTAATTGGTTGGTGTTGTGGCGAGAAATTTTGGACTTGTTGGGTTTGTTGTGGTTGTGGTTGTGGTTGTGGTGGTGGTGGTGGCGATTGTTGTTGTGGTGATTGTTGTTGTGGTTGTAAAAGTTGAAGTTGTTGTTGTTGTTGAATTAAATTTAATAAATGTTGTGTATTAGTGGTCGACAGTGAACCATTTGAGAGTTGTTGAACTAAACTTAAAAGGTCTGTATTGACACTACCACTATTATTACCATTATTGTTGTTATTGTTATTACTACTGTTATTACCGTTGTTACTACCAGTTAACTGGCTTGTTAAATTACCCAAAATTAAACTATTTATACTATTTCCCATTTTATTATTACTATTATTATTATTGTTATTATTATTATTACTATTGTTATTATTATTATTATTATTATTAATATTATTATTATTATTATTATTACCAACTAAACTATTAGTATTTATTGTACTACTATTTGAATTTATACTACTAGTTGACCCATTTGATTTATTGATTTGACTATAACCTCCAATTTGATTACTACTTGATGTTGGTGAATAAGGTGATGGTGAAACGATATACTGTTGTTGTTGTTGTTGTTGTTGTTGTTGTTGTTGTTGTTGTTGTTGTTGTTGTTGTTGTTGTTGCTTCTGCTGTTGTTGTTGTTGTGGTGAGCTTGGTATTTGAGGTTGTTGTGGTACTTGTTGTTGTGGTGGAGTTGGTTGTGGTGATTGCGGAGTTGGTTGCATTTGAAGTTGTTGTGGTTGTGGTTGCTGTTGTGGTTGTTGTTGTTGTTGTTGTTGTTGTGAATTATTTGAAATTATATCATTTACCAAATTATTTTGTTTATTTTGTAGGTTATTTTGAGAATATTGTGTATTTAAAATTGATTGACCTAAAATTGCCTTTGTAAGTTTTAAAACTCTATCCAATAGATTTTGATGAGATTGTTGTAATGATTGGTATGCATTTTGGAGTTGTAAATGAGATTCTTGAAGACCAGAGTGAGAAAATTTCAACTCGTTGTAATCAACTTGGAATTTAGTGAATTGGTATAACAATTGTTGAAGGATTGCTTTGTCAGCAGAGTTGTTACTATTACCTCCAATGCCATTCATATTGCTATTGATCTTCATATCACCCAATTTAATATCGCCATTACTTCCAATACCACCAATTGGTGAGAGGGAAGGAGTAGATACGGATGAATTTGAAATGCCACCAACAACATGATCATCATCTTCATCCTCTAAACTTGAGGATGGGAATGCTCTGTAGTTGTTTGGATTATTGTTGTTTAATGTTAATGATCTTCTTACACTCTTTCTTCTCTTGATATTTATTAATAAATCTGGATAAGCTTTCTTGAAATTATCATTTGCAAACTCAAATGTTCTTGCAGTTTGTGACTCTGATGATTCATGGTTAGAATCCTCTACAATTGGTTGTTTTTCATCTTCAACTTTATGAAATCCATAAATATTTAATTGTCTAAAAAAAAAAAAAAAATTAAAAAAAAAAAAGAAAAGAAAAAATTAATATAATTTTGTTGAAAAAAACAAAAAGAAAAAAAAATGATAATTACCTAATAAAACTGCAAAACTTTCCAGTTTTAAAGTATTTTGGTAAAAGTTTAGTCTCAAACTCTGCACAATTAGTGATTACAATTGACTCACCAGTTTTACCCCATCTAATGAGGTGACCATTTTCTGGTGTATCTAACATTTGTATTAAGGATTTAATAAATGGAGCAACTCCATCTCTTGTTAAAATCGACATTTTAATGCTTTTATTATTTTTTTTTTTTTTTTTGTTACTGTTGTTATTATTTGAGTTTTGTTTAACTATTCATATAATTAAATGTGCGAATTAATTTTACTTTTTTCTAATATTGTTTTGTAAATTTTCTTTCTTATATTTTAAAAAAAAAATTTCTTTTTTAAAAAAATTAAATACTATTTCTTATTATTACTTTGATTGGAGATAAATGAAATAAAAAATAAAATAAAAAACAAAAAAAAAAAAAAAAAATGGAGTTGAAAAAAAATAAAATTATGAGGGGTTTTTTTAAAATATTACACAAAAAAAAAAAAATTAAAAAAAAAAAAAAAAAAAGAGGAAAAAGGATATAGAAATGAAATATTAAATAAAGAGTTGTATCTTCTATGAATTAAATTATTTTTTTATAAAAAAAAAAAAAAACTATTATTATTATTTTAGAGTATAAATAATATAATTATTTTTTTTTATTTTTTTTTTATTTATTAGTTAATTTTTTTAAAAGAAAAAAAAGAAAAAAAAAATTAAAAAAAAAAAAAAAAAATTAAAAAAAAAATTTAAAAAAAATTAAAAAAAACTGAAAAAAAAAGAAAAAAAAAAATTAAAAAATAAATAAAATATCTAAAAGGTTCCAGAAGGTTGCACAACTCATCAAAACATACACATTGAAATTATTAACATGTTATTTTTTTTTATTTTTTTTATTTTTTTTATTTTTTTTATTTTTTTTTTGCCAATACCCACACAGTTTTCAGATTAATATAGCTTCAATAAAACATATATTATTTCTTAAGAAAATTTTACAAGATTTTTTTTTTTTTTTTTTTTTTTTTTTTCAATGCATGTATTTTTTTTCCGCTTTAAAAAAAAAAAAAAAATAAATAAAAAAAAAATGAAATAAAAATAAGAAAAAAAAAAAAAAAAAAAATTAAAATAAATAAAAAAAAAAATTGTTCAAGCGCTTTTTGAGATTTCACAAGTCTTCCAAGCTTGTCTGAAAAAAAAAAGGTGCAAAAAAAAAAAAAAAAAGACTTTAGTTCGTCGAAGCATTGATACAGTTCAAAGTTTTATATGATAATTTACCAATTTTCTTTTTTTTTCAATTTTTTTTTTTTTTTCAATTTTATTATTTTTTTTTCACTACTTATTTTGATTTAAAACTAATTTTTTAAATGGTTCAACAATAGATCTTAAATCTAAGAATGGATTGAAAGTTGATAAATTTATGCCAAACTTTTGAATGTAGAAACCAAATTTTTCAACATCCAAATATAATTGAAGTGAGATTTTATCCATATCAGACATATCACTACCACCGCCAGTAGAAGTGGTAGTTGGTTTATTTTTCTTTACCATTTTATTGATAATATCATTCGATTGAGTCACACTTTGAATTAAATTTGTTGCAGCATTTTTAAAACTTTCAGTAACTGGTGTCAAAACGGAGATTGCCCAATTCAATTTAGTTTCAGATGGAATAAAATTTAGTGATGACGCTTTACCATTAATCAAAGTTTCCAATGGCGAAATTAAATTTGAAACATAAATCGAAGGTTTAGTTGGTACAGGTTTATTTGTCATACGATAGGTAGATCTTAAAGTACCAATAAATTCAATATGTTCTAAACATTTCGATATTAAGTGATTCTCTATTATAACTGACATTCTTGGTATTAATTGTTCTAATGTTTTACAACTTTCTAAAATACCATCTTAGTATTTATCACAAAAAAAAAAAAATAATTGTTTAAATTAGTGTAAAGTTTTTTTTTTTTTTTTTTTTTTTTTTTTTTAATATTTCCACTTTACATACCAGAAATTAAATTTAAAATTTCATCTTGATTTTGATGATTTCCAATTGTTTTAATTACTAAATCTTTATAATGAGTTAATATTTTTGATTTTATTTTATAGATATCAGAAATTATATAAATGAAATTTTCAGGTGATGATTGTTTATTGCTTAGTGATGAAGATGGTGATTGGGTTGATTGTGAGGGTGGAGATTTTGGAGTAATTTTTAATATTGAATCATTTTCAGTGCCATTGGTTTGTTGTTGTTGTTGTTGTTGCTGTTGTTGTTTTTGTTGTTGTTGCTGTTGATAATCTAATTCTAATGGAATTAAAGTATCACCTATAAAAGTATCATATCTTGCAATTAATTGAAGGAATAATTTGAAAAACTTTGAAGATAAATCAAAAATGAAAATTGAATTTGACCAACATTTATCAATTGATAATCTCAATCCGTCTGTTGATTTTAAATAAAATTCACTGCCTTCATTGTTTTCATTACTATTACTATCGATATTATTATTATTATTACTAGGTATAGTGAGTTGATCAAATAATGGTATTCTTAAATAAGTTAATTCAAACTGTTGTGCAATATTTGTGAAACAAAGTTGAAAGTAAACTGCGAAATTCCATTTCTTCCATAAACTTGAATATGAACTAGATTGTCTAAACTGAGTTAACAAATCTTTATTGGTCAAGAAAATGGATTCGATCGATTGAATGAAATTAAATGTTAAATAGTAGTTCTTATAGAATAAATCTGGTATACCTGTTGCAAAAATTTGTTTAAAATGTCCAAGTGATTCATCAATCTCTGGTAAAACTGATTGTGATATAAAATTATAATTATTATATGTTGTTATTTTATTTGTACTATTATTATTATTATTATTATTATTATTATTATTATTTGATTGATTTTCATTTGAATTATTATTAATTAAATTGGAGATATTAAAGAATGGTGAACATTGGTTTTTTAAAAATTCAATAATTGAATTATAAATGTGTGATAAACCATCTGTTGTTGATTTATTAATCTCTAAATTACGTAATGAAACTATTTGTGCCAATCTTGGTTTTACAATTAATGATTTGAATAATTTATATGGTACATTTAATTTATCAATGGTTTGAAATGTTTTTAAACATACTAATAATATTCTTTCATCATATTTATTTTGTTTTTCATTATTATTAACATCTTCTTCTTTATTATTATTATTATTATTATTATTTACATTTATGAATCTCTTTAGTGATTCTTTAAAAATTGGTTCAACCTTTTCCTCTATTTTATTTGATAAATCCATAATTTTCTAATAAAAGTAAGAAGATTATGATTGATGAGACAGGATGATAATTAACACAATTAAAACTATAGTATAGGAGAAAGTGATAGAATGAAAAATAATATAAATACTTACAAATGATAATGATTGAAATATACTAAATTTTAATTCATCATTTGATAATGATGACATTTGATTTTGAATTTGATAAAATGAATTTGAAATTCTATCAATTAGTAATTCTAATACATCCCCATCATTAATATTTGCTTCATTATTTTTATTATTATTATTATTATTATTATTATTATTATCATCAGTTTTCTTAAAGTCATTTGGATGGGTAAGTTGATATAATTGATCGAATAAATGATTCATATTATTCAATGTCTCTGAGATTGAAATATATAATTGCAATAGTTTTTTCTTTTGTTCAATTGATTTCTTTTCATTTAATTTATCTTCTACTAATTCCCTAACTTTAACAATTTCTTTATTAAATGTCTAAAATTAAATAATAAATTTTTTATAAAAAAAAAAAAAAAAAAAAATTAGTTTTCATGTGTGTGATATATCAGTGATAATTATTATTCATTTTTGAAAAAAATGATTGATTACTTTAATTTCAGATTTAATGGATGATTGTGAAATTGAGAATTCATTTAAAATTGTATCAAAACCAATTAATGAGGTTGAAAGTGAAAAGAAAGATTGATATTCTTTATTAATTAATTCAATTAATTCTGAATCTAAATGTTTGCTATATTCTCTTAAATCTTTTTGAACAGATTCTAAATTAACACGTTTTCTACAATCACTAATGAATTGATCCACCTCAAATGTATTCGATGTGAATACATCCTTACTGAAACAAAGTGGAATATACTCATTACTACCTATACCATTGTTATTATTACTATTATTATTATTATTAAAACTATTTCCACTTAAATTCAAAGATGAATATGAGTTGAATGATGGAGAAGATGTTAAATTCCCTCCTGAAGAGCTATTCTTTAAATTCATCTCCCCTCTGTTTCTCCAAAAACTAATGAAAAATTAAAAAATATAAAAAAAATCAAAAAAAAAATCAATTTCATAAAAAAAAAAAAAAAAAAAAAAAAAAAAACAATACTTTTGAATTTTTATTAAAATAGTTGTTCAAACTTAAATTTAACATAATGAAATTATAACACAAATAAAATCCTGTTTTTAATATTTTTTATTTCCTTAAACTTTATTTAAAATACATATATATATTATTATTGAGTAATAATTTTACATCACTCCATTATAATATTTGAAATTAAAAAAAATTCTTAAAATATTAAAATTTTTTTATTTTTTTATTTTAAAACAATAATAACAATAAAAACATGTTATTATATTATCACATCACTAAATTATAATATTTTGAAAAAAAAAAAAAAAAAAAAAATTTTAAATTTAATTTTTTTTATTTTTTTTTATCTATTTTTTTCCATATATAAATATTATATCTTGGTATTTATCGATTCTTTGTTTCTTTGAACATAAATAATTATATTAGGGGGGGTGGGGTAGGAGGGGGGTCAAAAAATATACATTTTCTTTAAATAAAAATAAAAAAAAAAAAATAAAAAAAAAATAAAAAAATAATAAAAATAAAAAAAAAAAAAAATAAAAAAACACAAAAAACAAAAAAAAAAAAAAAAAAAATTCTATTACATAGGGTATTAATTACATCATAAAAAAACAATAATAATAAAACTGTAATAATAGAATACAAAAAATAAAATAAAATAATAAAATAAAAAATGGTTCCACAAATTTCTTCATCAAATTTCAATTTTGTAAGTTTTTAATAAATATAAAAAAAATAGTTTTCTCAAAATTAATAAATATTTATTATTATTATTATTATTATTTTCTTAGACAATAGAGGCTAAAAATGATATTTTTAAAATACTTTCAAATTTAAAAGATAAACAGAGTCGTTATTTTATAATTTCAAAATATCTATATGATAATAGTATAGAGGATATATTATTTTTTGATATGGATGAATTGGAGTCACATGAAATTGAGAGATCAATGGAATATTTAGTGGAGTCTTACCCAGATTTTCATATGTATTTCTTTTTATTAATACGAAATAGTCAATACTATTTATTCGATAATGACTGTAATTGGTTAAATGGTATAGATTTAATTATAAAACAAAATAATAATAATAATAATAATAGTAACAATAACAATAGCAATAAAAATAATAATAATAATAATAATAGTAATAATAATAATAATAATAATAATAATAGTAATAATATTAATAATAATAATAATAATAATAATAATAATAATAATAATAATAATAATAATAACAATAATAATAGTGGTTTTAAAAATCATAATATAATTTAGTATATCTATAAAATAAAATAGTATTTTTTTACATTTTTTTTCATTTTTTTTTTTTTCAATAAACCAATCTTTTTTTATACATATTTTTTTCAAACTCTCATATAATTTCATCAATTATCAAAAAAAATTTTAGAATAAAAATTATTTTTTTATTTATAAAAAAAAAAAAAAAAAATACATGGATACGAGCGTGATAAAATATTTACAGATATTTTTTATATATAATTTGTCAGTATAAATTCCAAATTTTCTTTGCTTTTTTTTTTTTTTTTTTAATTCAAATCTTGTCAACTTCAATTAATAAATGTTCGATGCGTTCGTTGGTCTTGGTGTTTCAAGTTTACTAAAGTTTTTTACGATAACTGAATAAGCTGTTGCGTAATTTTGTGCTAAATCATGATATCCGAAATTGGATTTAAAAGATTCTTTTTCATCTAATTTTGCAATTCTAAATTTAATTATTAGTAATTATAAAAATAATAATTTCCAACCAAATCAATTGATTAAAAAGGTAAATAAATGAATCAAACTTACGAAAATCTATAAGAATCAATATCTTTATGTTTTAAAGCTTTTCTAACCAATTCAGCTCTTGTCAAATGATAGTTTTCAGAATATTCCAATAAAGTAGTATAACATTCTTCAACTTTGGTAATTTGTGAAATAATATCCTCTTGAATATCAACACCAAAATTGTTTCCATCCTCAACCCTTGGTATATTTAATGTTATCCACCCTCTAATCACTGAAAATATTTCAATGGTTTCAATATAATATTTTTTAAAAATTGTATGTGTTTCTAAAATAGCCTATAAATAAATAAGTAAATAAATATTTTTTCAGTATGTTAAATTTATAATATAATATTATATATATATATATTTACAGGATTGGTTTTAAGTAATTCTTCTAGTGATGGGAGTGCATTTTCATAAGCATCTAAATCTAATTTTCTTTTCTTTGAAGGTTCTTCACCACCATCTGGTGCTGTTGTTGTTGTTGTTGTTGATGTAGTTTTCGATAATTCTATTTTACTTCTAAGAGTGTTTGCTTCCTTTTTTTTTTTTTTTTTGAAAATAATAAAAAACAATTAGAATCTTTCAAATAGCAATTGTTTTTTTTTAATTTTTTTTTTTTTATGTCTATCACTTACTGCCAATTCTCTAAATTCAACAATTTTTTTTGGAATTGTTATATTTAAATGATGCTTTGTCTTTTCATATAAATCTTGTTTATATGCTAAGACTCTTTCGTCCATTTTAATTTCTGATAATTTAGACATTTGGATTTGTATTTATATTAATATTATTATTTTGTATTATTTATATTCGTTTTGTTGTTGATGTGTTTGTGATAATATGAAAATAAAAAAAAAAAAAAAAAAAAAAATTAAAAATTAAAATTTCATTTTTTTTTTTTTTTTTTTTTTTTTTTTTTTTTTTTTTTTTTTTTTTTTTTTATTTCCTTTCTAAAATATTTAAAAAAAAATTTAACATTTAAAAAATATAGATATTATTTATTATTTTATAAAAATCATTTTAAATTTTTTTAATGAAATTAATTTAATTTTTAGTTATTATTAAATTTATTCTATTTTTTTTTTTTTTTCTTTTTTTTTTTATTTTTTTTTATTTTTTTTTTTTTTTTTTTTTTTATTTTTTATTTTTTCTCTTATTTAACTATAAAAAATAATAATAAAATGAGTGGTTTGAACAACAAAAATAATATTAATAATTATTGTAACTACAAATTCTATTATTATTGAGAAGAAATTTTCAGAACAAGATTGAAAAATTTCAAATAATTTCCAAATCTTGTTTTTGATGGAGATTAATTAATTTTAATTTTTTTTTTTTTTTTTAGTTTTTTTTTTTTTTTTTTTTTTTTTTTTATTTTTTTTTGTTTTTTTTTTTTTTTTTTTATTTTATTTTAGAATCCCCACACCACTCATATCTGGAGATAAACTTAAAAATAAAAAAAAAGAAAAAAAAGTAAAAAAGGAAGCAGCAAAAAAAAAAAATTTTTTTATTAAAATGGATAAATATTTAATGAGCCCAAGCTTTCTATGTGATCAAAGAGATACCCAAGACTATTTTCAAGGATGTTTTTCAAATTTCCACAATAATACATATTATCAAAAACAACAACAACAACAACGACAACAACAACAACAACAACAACCATATCAAAATTATTACAATCAAAATATACAACAAGAAACATATCAACATCAACAACATCAACAACAACAACAACAACAACAACAAGAACAACAACAACAACAACAAGAACAACAAGAACATCAACAACAACAATTTATTTATGATAATAAAAATTTAGATAACTATTCACAAAACCAAAAATCAAATAAACAATTTATATTTATTGATCAATCTTTGATCGAAGCATGTAAAGATGCTGTTAAATCAAAAGAAGTTGAAGAAGTTGAAGAGATTGATGAAGAAGGAATTCCAATAATTGATGTGCCCGTAACAAATAGTGTTTTTTATAGAAATGATATAAAATAACTGAATTAAATAAAAAATAAAAAAAAAACTTGTACATATTAAAATTAATTGAAAACCTTTTTCTTTTTTTATTTTTTTTTTCTTTAATCCTATTTATTTAAATTGCGTTTTCTCATTTTGTTATTGAATGTTTTTTTTTTATTTTTATTTTTTTTTTATTTTTATTTATTTTTTTTTTTTATTTTTTTTTTTTTTTGGTGTTGGATTGGAAAACCTTTTAAACATTTTTTTTTTTAAATTTTTGAGAAATAAACCCACAAAAAAAGATATGAGGGGGGGGAAAAAACTTTTAATTTTATTTTCATTTTTTTGATGCAATTACAAACGAAAAAAAAATTTTATTTTTATTTTTATTTTTTTTTTTTTTTTTTTTTTTTTTTTTTTTAATTCGTTTTTAATTTTATTTTTTTTTTTTTTTTTTTTTTGTTGAACAAATTATAAATTAAAGAAAAAAAATGGAAAAAGTTAATAAAATTAATAATATTTGTGTATTTTGTGGAAGTAGAAAAGGAAATGATGAAATATATACTCAAAAAGCAGAAGAGTTAGCTAAAGAAATGGTTAAAAGAAATTATGGATTAATTTATGGTGGTGGTAACATTGGTATTATGGGTGCAGTTTCACAAGGTGTTCAAAATGCAGGTGGTAGAGTTAAAGGTATTATTCCAAGATCATTGTCACCAAAAGAAATTTCAGGTGTAACTATTGGTGAAGTTGTATTTGTTGATGACATGCACACTAGAAAAGAAATTATGTATAATTCATCTGAAGCTTTCATTGCATTACCAGGTGGTATGGGTACTTTTGGTAAGTTTTTTATTTCTTTATTTTTTATTTTTTAAATTTTCCATTTATTAATTTTTTTTTTCATTTTTTTTTCTTAATAATAATTGAAATGAACATTTTATCAATTTCATTCAGAGGAATTATTTGAATGTATTACATGGAATCAATTAGGTATTCATTCAAAGCCAGTTGGTATTTTAAATATAAATGGTTATTATGATCCATTAGTAGCATTATTAAAAACAAGTGTTGGTACTGGCTTTGTTGATGGTGATTTTGCAAATTCAATTATTGTCAGCTCTGATCCAATTGAATTATTAAATAAATTGGAATCAATTGCACCATATAAAAGTCAATTAAAATGGTTAACCACTTCACAAGCATAAAATTTTTAAAATAAAATTTTGTATAAAAAAAAAAAAAAAAATATAATAATAATATTGGAATCAAATTTTTTTTTATTTTTTTTATTTAATAATCATTTTTTTTTATTTATTAATAATAGATTCAAATGATCAATAATCAATTCATTTAAAATTGGTTTTATAGTTTTAACCTTTGGACGATAGACTCGTTTTGTTATTGTGCAATATGAGCTTGATGAAGTTGAGTTGTCTTATTTATTGCCCATCTGGTGTTATTTCAGACCATCCTTACCAATAATTGGTTGAGCAATATTGTTGAGGTTGTTGAGATTGTTGTTGTAAATGTAATTGTTGTTTTTGATGTTGTTATTGCTGTTGTTGTTTTTGCTGAATTAATCCAAGGAGTGTTGTGATTAAGGATGTTTAACCATATAATCTACTTTATTATATTTATTTAAATTATTATTTATTATTATTTATTATTTATTAATTATTAATTATTATTATTTAATATTATTATTTATTATTACTACTATGTTTTTTATTATTTATTATTATTTATTATTTATTATTACTATTAGTTTTTTATTATTATTATTATTATTAAATAAATTTGTAAGTTTGAACCATATTTTCAATTGTTTTTTTATTATTTTCATCCATTTCAAGTAAAACGGAAAAAGATAAGGTTTGATTTCTTAATTCACTTATTTGATTAAGTTGTGGGACTGATAAATATTCTCTAATGAAATTTGAATCATTGTAAACTGTGGGATTCTCAGATAATTGATATATCTCATCAGGTGTTAGATGTAATGTTTTTGAGTGTAATAAACAAATTTTTCTTAAAAAACTTGACATTTCAAGTTCACTTTTGATGGTTTCTGATTTTCTAAATGCTTCAGCAGCCAATAACAATGATTCACGATTACAAAGATGATTTTTAATTAATTTCTCCAAGATTGTAATTGAGTTTTTAAAATCACCAGTATCAATTAAAATACTGATAGATGAATTTTGAATTGGTGTTAAATAATGTTGGAATCTATTTTCATGAGTAGTCTCTTCTGGTGAGTTTAAAGTTGTTGAATGTGATTGAGTTTGTTCGTTAATTTTTTGATACAACGAAAAGAAGATAAGTTTATAGCTTTTGACCAATTCATAGAGATCACCGGCATCTGAACTACTCATTTTATTTAAATAATAGTTTATTAATTTACCATTTTCATTATATTTGAAACTTTCATTATCTCTACTATTTCTTTCAAAGTAATCTAATTGAACATTTTCATTATAGTTGAAATCGATGTTATTTCTCTTGAATCTAATATTTTGAATTTCTAAACCCAATAGGAACAATGCTTGATTGGTAATTAATCTTTTTGAATTCTCTAGACCTGAAAGAATTTTGAAAACTATTGGATTGCCTTGACGTATTATATTGATAACCAATGCACTCCAAAGTGAGGTTGTTGAGGTGGTTGCTTTAAATGCTGGTTCCATTTGAACTAAACCATATTGAATATCGAATTTAACAATGGTTGAATAACAATTGGCAAGGAATAATAATGAAGATTGACTATTCAATGAAAGTATATAAGATAGGAAACCAGTTGGATCACTTAAATAAATTGTATCCAATATTTTAGAAAGTGTTCCTGATGGTGGTATGGAATTTGATTCTAAGAATTTCTCTAATTCTAATTTGATCTCTCTGTGATTGTTTTTAGGTACCAACATTTTCTCGAGAGTTTTGGTTAGTTCATCGATTGTAAATTTCATTAATTTTTGATTTTGGTGGAATTTCTCTTTTAAAATTTTAACTTTTTCAGATTGACCATTTAATTCTATTGAACGAGTCCATATCTCTGTGGGTGATGGTTTTTCTAACCAATTGGTAATACCATCCAATCTATTTGTAAGGGAAAAGTTTTTTCTAAAAGTTTTTAAAATCTCTTCTTTTTTTTCGTGACCTGGTAAATTTTTTAATTTTGCATAGAAGTGATTGGACAATTCTATCTCACCTTTTATTCTATGATAGTAAACAAAGGCATAGACAACATCATAGGTTAAGTACATATTAAACGATTGAAGTTTACTTGAATACCAACTTAGAGCACTTTGAAAATCTTCATTGTAGAGGAATTCAAAGATTACAGCATTCAAACATTTACTGACTCTATTTGATTGTGCCATTGTATCTATTAATACCTTTTTGATTGTATTATGTTCATCATCATTTATTTTATCTACTACAACATAAATAGTTGCAAACATTTCTGGATCCATAAGTAATCTAAGTGCTATCTTTTCTCTATCTCTTTCAGAGTTGAAAACTCTTAGATGCCAATAGAAAATACCTGCAGAATATTTAACTCCAAGAACATTGAAGGTTTTAAGAATTTTAGCAATTACTTTTTCATTATCATTTCTTTTAATTGATGCTTTAAGTATTGGTTCAATCGATTCTGTGGTTGCTTTATGTTTTTCCATTAATTTTTCTAAAAAGATATTTGAAAAATCTGTATTACCTTCAACCAATGCAAAATATTCTATAACTCTATTATAGATAGTAGCTGATTTAGATTGTTCATGAACAGTTTGCCAAATATCTAAAAACTCATCGATTCTATTCGATTTTACAAATATATGTAAGATTTCAATGAATCCAGAATCTTCCAACATTTTTGAACCATTTTTTTGAACTAACGCTTTAATTACATTAATTGTTTCCATTGGATCGACATCGATTAATATCTCTGTAAATCTAGATAAAATTTGATATGGAAAACGATGGGATTGTTCAATATCACCATAAGCCTGAGGTATAGGCTCAGCTTTTAAAAGTTTAACATAGAATTTTGCAATCTTATAATCACCATCTGCCATATAATAATCTATTAATTCCTCTAATATACCATTAGTGTATACAATCTTTCTTTCTCTCATTTCTTGTATTAAATTCTCAATTTGTTGTCTATCACCTCTTTTTTTATTTGGTATCTGATCAATTTCATATTTTAATACTTCATACCATGTTCCTGTATCCCAATCATCTAAACTTACAGAATTCTTAGTATAATAAAAAAAATCTTGATTTTCGGGATTTTTCTCTCTAAAATATTTTAAAAATTGATTGGTTATCAATGGATTTCTCTTTAAATCACCATTTAATTTTTGATATAAATTTTTAGCTGAATATTTATTTTTTGTAAATTTTAAAAAATGAGCCATTCTTTTTTTTTTTTTTTTTTTTTATTCAATTAGTTTTTCGGATATCATCAATATATATTATAAGAAGAAATAATATTAATATCTTACTCAGCCACTAATCCTCCCATATCATGTTTTAAAGCGTTAAAATAATTCCCAAGAGTATTTTTTTGTTCTTTTTCAATGTAAAAATCTATACGTGGGAAATATTTTTTTTTATATTTTGTTGTAATTTGATTAAATTTTTGTTTATTCTCATCATCGAAATCAATTTTATTAAATTCTTTATTGTCATCTAAAATTTTATTTGTTTCAAAACTTTTAATTATTGGTTCATTGTTTATTGTTGTTGTTGTTGTTGTTGTTGCTGCTGTTGAAAATGATCTAAAGTATATTGATCTATTTAATTGTTTATTTATTTTAAATATTTTTTGTAACTTCGTCCCAATCATTTTTATTAATTTATTTTTTTTTTAATAAATGAAAAAATTGTGTAAAAAAAAAAAAAAAAAAAAAAAAAATTAAAAAAAAAAACAAAATTTATGTAAGCGGTCGTTTTTTTTAAAGCAAAAAACATTTTTTTTTTTTTTTCGAATTAATTGCAATTTTTTTAATTTTTTTTTATCCAAAAAGCAACTAATATGGCAGACCAAATCACATTGTATTGTGTCTTCTTTTTTTTTATTTTTTATTTTTTATTTTTTATTTTTATTTTTATTTTTATTTTTATTTAATTAGGAATTAAAAATCTTTTTTAGAAGAAAATAAGAAGAAATTGTTAAAGTCCAAGTTGATATTAAAATTCTAAAATAATTTTCATTTGAATAAGTTATGAAAATAAAAGATATATAGATAAAAACATGAAGTATTAAAAAGAAAAACAAGAGTGAAAGCCAAATTATTGGATCATACTCTTTATATAATAGAAACAATCTATTGCTATATTTTAAAGTTGATAAATCGATTTCATCATCTTTGACAATTAGTTTTTTTACAGAGAATGGTATTAGACGTCTATCTAATTTTAAATAGTTATTTGGTTGAAAATCACTGAAATAGATGTACTCAACACCATTTGGTATTGAGCCATACTCTAAATTGTAAGGAACACCACCAACCACATCTAAAATCTTTAAATTTTTAACAGAATTTGGTATGGCACCTTTTCTAATAGTCGTTAAAAAACTATTGAATGTAATGGTTAAATCGGTAACAGAATTTGGTATAAATCCAGCTCTTAATTTACAACGAAAAAACTTTGGACCCAATTCAAGTTTAGTAACAGAGTTTGGTATAAATCCATTGATTAATGTATTATTAAAACAAATATCCATCCTTAATGATGTAATTGATTTTGGTATATCATTTACTGTTAGGTTATCTTTATCAAAGAAATTATATAATACTAAATCTGTAACAGTCGACGGAACAGTATGTTGCATTGAGAAATTACCACTATACTCTATTGAGGTAACTGATGATGGTAATGATTCCAATGATTGATTGAATGAATATCCAAATCTAATCTTCTTTAAACTCTTTGGTAATACATCTCTTTCAATAGTATTATTGAATGTTCTACCCAACTTTATGAATTCCATTCTTTTTGAACATAATGAAAATGCTCCTTTCATCAATGGATAATTAAATTTACTATTTAATTTTAACAATCTAACTGAATTTGGTATACCATTGATTGGTATTGGTGAGTTATTTAAAAATTTCAATTCTTTAATATAATAGAAATTTTCTAATTCTTTAATCTCTTCACAATCTTTATATTCTTTTTTCCTATTTATTGAATTTTTCTTTACTTGATGAAATATTCTATTTCTTAAATACCTATTTCTCCAAATTTTAAAAAATAATTTTTCATTTTCAATATCCTTATTATTATTATCATTATGATAATTATCATTATTATTATTATTATTATTATTATTATTATTATTATTATTATTATTATTATTATTATTATTATTATTATTATTATTATTATTATTATTATTATTATTATTATTATTATTATTATTATTATTATTATTATTATTATTATTATTATTATTATTATTATTATTTTTATTATTATTATTATTATTATTATTATTATTATTATTATTATTATTATTATTATTTTCAATAAACATCTTTTTTTTTTTATATTTAAATTAAAATGAAAAAATAAAAAAAAAAATTGTGTAGTTATATCTACTCTTTAAAAAAAAAAATAAACAAATAATAAAAAAATAAAAATTATTATAAAAAAATAATAAAAAAAAATAATATTGTGTAGTTATATTTCTACTCTTCAAAAAAAAAAAAACAAAAAAAAACACCAATATATTAAATGTATTTGGCAAAGTGTTTAATTAAATTTTGGGAGTGGGGGTGTTTAGTCTATATATATTTTTTTTTTTTTTTAAAAAAATCGCACCATGTAAAAAAAAAAAAAAAAATTTTGAAAGTTATAAATAGAAATAAATTATTTAAAAAAAAAAAAACTAATCAAAAAAAAAACAAAAAATGATAAAAATTACTATTATTATTTGAATGATTTCAAATAGAAATTAAATTTATAATATTAAATTTCATTATAGAAATTATTATTATTAATATTAATATTATAATTATTATTACTATTATTATTATTGTTATTATTTTTATTATTTTTTTCAATATTTTTTTTTTTTTTTATTTTTTTTTTTTTTTTAATTTGTAATTGTATTTGTATTTTTTTTTTTTTCTTTAATTTTGAATATTCATAGGAATTTCCATATTTTCAGTTGGAATTTCAGATAAATTTTCTAACATTTCTTCGGCATCTTCTTTTGGATTGTAGAAATTATTTTTTTTCTCTGTTGGTGATAATTCAACTTCGTCATTATAAATGGTTGAAGCTTCTTTGAGAGATTCAGGGAAAACATCAGAATCCAATTCACTTTGTTGAATTTTCTCTGGTGGTAAGAAAATAGCCAATAAGACAACACAAGTTATACCAACACCACCGAAAATCCAAAACATTGTACTATCACCGATATATGGAACAGCACCAACAAATGTTAAAGATAATAACATATTAAATAACCATTGTAAACCAATTAAAATTGGTGCACCAATATTCTTTGCTTCTGGATCGAAAATTTCATTGACAATAAACCAAAACAATGTACCAATAGACATAGCAAAAGCAGCAACAAAAATGAATAAACAAACAATTGAAAGCCAACCTTGAACTTTTCCTGTCAATGAAACATAAAACAATGCAATCAATAAATCAGCAACTGTCATAACTATTGAACCAATGAAAAGCAAAGGTCTTCTTCCTAAATGATCTACAGTTAATGCAGCGATAATTGTAAAGGAAACATTCCAAAATTGTAAAATACAAGAACAAGTAATTGCACCATATTCACCAGTAAAACCAGCTTTAAAAAAGATTAAGTTTGAAAAATACATAAAAGCATTAATACCAGTTAATTGTTGGAAAGTTGCCAAAATAACACCAATAAACAATGGTCTTCTATTCTTTTTCTCTAATAAAATTCTAAATGATGTCTTTTTTGGTTTAGTATGTGATATTGCCTCTTGTTGAAGATTTCTCTCTTTCTTTAATCTTTGGTTTTCAAGCCAAACTGGTGACTCATTTAAAACAGTCCAAATTAACAACATAAAAAATCCTGGTATACTTCCAATTGCAAACATCCATCTCCAATTATGTATACCAGATTCAATTAATAATAAACCCATTACATTTGACCATAATAAACCAAGTGTAATAAACAATTGAAAAACTGAACCATAAACACCTCTTTTTTCAACTGGTACTACCTCTGCCACCATCAATGGACATACACCAGATGACATACCAACACCAAGACCTAATATAACCCTTAGTGCTGCTGATAAACCTAATGGATTTGTTGCACTTGATCCAATAGCTCCACCAATTGTTACAATTGCTTTTATAAAATTTTTTTTAATAAATAAAAATTTTAAAAAATTAATATTTTTTTTAAAATATACATTTTTTATTTATTAAAAAAAGTATAATGATAGTATTAAAATTTACCTGTTATAAAAACAACTGTTTTTCTACCTATCCAATCTGCTAAAAAACCACCAGAAACAGAACCAATTAAAGCACCTAATAAAGTTGAACAAACTATTAAACCTTGTATAATTGTACTTAAATGATATTCATTATTTATATGTCCCAAAGCTGGACCAATAATACCTGTATTATATCCAAAAATTAATCCACCACTTGCCGATAATGTAATAATTAATCCAGTACTTGAACCTAATCTAATTAACCAAAGTGGTTTTCTAGATTTTACTAAAGGATTTCTAGCGTCAATATGTTTAAATCTATCTTGTTTTTTTTTTTTTGTTGCAAATTCTCCAATATCTTCAAATACTACATTGTCATAAATATCAACTTTTTTTGAAGTTGTTTTATTTACAACCATTTAATTTATATAAATATATACTCTACAATTAAAATATTGAAAAAAATTAAAGATATATATGTATATATATATGTATATAAATAATATAATAATTGTGAGAAATGAAATTTTAGAAACTAAAAAAAAAAAAATAAAAAAAAACTATTACTCATGTAAATTTGAAAATTAAAAAAATTTAAATTTACACAAATTTTTATTATTATAAAATAGAGGGGTGTTTTTTTAAAAAAAACTCAAAAATAGTTGGTGGGAAATTACTAATTTCCTAAATCGAAATAAAAATCCCACTTTTTTTTTCCCTGTGTTTGAATTTATATAAAAAATTTTTAATATAAACAATTCAATTTCTAAATCTAATTTATAACCAAAAAGAAAGGATCCGAAATAAACAAAATAAACTAGAAAAAACAAAATAAGATTTCTTTCCCTTTTTTTTTTGGGGTTCAATAAATAAATAATAAAAAACAATAATTTAATTGTTTTTCGATTATTTTTTTTATTATAAATATATATGTATTGATATTTTTAGTATTATCATACTAGTATTATTATTAGTATTATTATTATTATCATTATTATTATTATTATTATTATTATTATTATTACTATTATTCAATAAATCTATAAATTCATAGTGTTATTTTAAATTTAATAGTATTATTGTTTTGTATTTTTTTTTTCTTTTTTTTTTTAATCTTTTTGTTGATCTTTATTTATTGTTGAAGATGTAACAACTGCGGGAGTATAAGCGAAATTGACAGGAATTGGAGGAGAAAGGTTTGGTGAAATATTACCACTTCCACCACCATTTAAATGGGATGGAGTTTGTGGTGATTGAGGTGATAAATTATTTGTTGAACTTGGTGGTGTTGAGGAAGGTGATTTCTTTTTAAATATATTCCATAAAGATGATGAACTATTTTCTGATGAAATTTTAACTGGTGTATTACCACCGACCCCATTCAAATTTGCGTTTAAATTATTACCACTACCATTATTAATATTGTTACTATTGCCTCCATTACTACTAGTATGATTTGGAGAAGAGGGTATTGAAGTATTGAATGGAGAACCAGATAATGATAAAGGTTCAGCTTTTACTCCATTATTTAATTCCTTTGTACTTCTTTTAGTATTACTATAGAGATTTGCAGATAATGGATTTGGAGTTGTATGATTGTTTGCAGTTAAAGATGATGATGTATGTATCAATGTTGAGGATGGGGAGGAAGAAGAATGATTATTTAATTTCTTTGATTGATTATTATTACCACCACCACCTCTGATGACTCTTGCAACACGTGCACCTCCAGTATTTTGACTATCGATACCACCTTGTGCCAATAGATTATTTAATCTATCCAATTCATTCTTTGCACGATCATGTTCGATTGTTAGAGCATTGTGATTCAAAGCCAATTTGAAGAGACTCTCTTGATTAATTGCCATTGTATTCTCTAATATTAAAATATGTTCACCACGATGAGTCAATAGTTTCTTCAAACGTTCAACCTCTGTTTTATGTTTATTATTCTCTATTACTAATTGATGTTTTACAGCGGTGATTTCATCTAATTTCGATTGAACGAAAGCAGCCTCTTGATCACCACCACCTGGTTTATTAGCTCTCTTTAGACGTTCATTCAATGTTGCTATACGATCTTGAAGTTCATCCAAAACCAACTCTAAATCTATTACTTTTTGACATCTATTCTCAAGATCTCTAATCAAAGATTCCTTCAATGATCCAAATTCAGATAGTTTCTGATTGGTTTGTTCACGCAATACATTCAATTCCTCCTCCATACGTTGTCTAGTCTCCTCTTCGATCATCTCAATTCTATTCTTCAATTTATTGTTTTCATTCTTTGTTGCCTCGAAATGTACTTTCTGTTCAGAGTTTTCTGAAACCAACTTTCTAATTTGTTCGGCTTGTAACATCATTTCAGCGGGTAATTCATCATCTAAATTACGTGGATCAACAACAAAACTACTACTAATACGTTGACTCTCTAACAATTGTTCAATCTCTAAATCTTTTTGCATTGATAAATTCTCTTTAGCAATTTTATATGTTTCAAATTCCAATTCAATCTCTTGTAATCTCTTTTGTAATTTTTGATTTTCACTTTCTAACAATTGTTCATTAACTGATGGTGATAATGGTAATAATTCAACTTGTTGTTCAGGAGTAGTAGTAGTTGTTGTAGTATTGTTATTACTATTTGTTGCACCTGAACCAATATTATCAGATTCGGAAATATTTAATGAAATTATTGGTGAACCAGTTGCAGTATTTGATTTTGAAGAACCTACAGCTTTTGAAGGTGTTCTTTGTAAGAGTTTTAATTGTTCAGCTTTTTCATTCCATTCATCAGCATGTTTTGAAGCGGTAGCTAATGGATCCATCTCAGCGGATGATTTTGGAGTTGATGGTACTAATGAAGCGATTGAAGAATCGCCACTTTGGGCAATACGATCTTGTAACATTTGTAATTGTGCCTTGATCGATTGATTCTCTTCATTCAATCCTTCGATTGTTAAAGATTGCTCGGTTGCTTCGAATCTACTCTTTTCAAGTGCCAACTTTAATTCGGACAATTGTACATTCAAAACACTGTTTTCATTAGTACTATTTTGATAGAGAGAATTAATATTATTGGTACTCTCAATCATTGAATTCAATCCTTCAATCTCTTGATCTTTATCTTGAATTTGTTCTTGTTGTTGTTCTAATTGTTCTAGTATTTCTTTTTTCTCTTCTTCTTTCTTAAATAATTGTTTCTCCAACTGTATACATTTCTCTTGTAAGACTTTAATTAATTCTGTATCTTTTGGTGATGTTGGTGCTGAAACACTTGTTGGAGTAGTATTATTATTACTATTATTATTATTAGCATTTGTATTTGAAGTTGAATTAGTTGATGATGATAATGATGATGTATTTGCAGTTGAATTAGTTGAACTTGATAAATTACCACTTTTTAATGTTGAAACCGATATACCAGAGACTGTTTCCAATTCTTTAATGTAACCTTTAAGATTTTCAATTTCATTTTCAGCTTTCGATAAGAGTATTTTCAATTCAGCGGCGCTTCTTTCTTGATTAATCTTTGCCTTATTCTTAATATTCTTTGCTCTACTACCAAAACGTAATGTTGAGATAGTTTCAGCTTCATTGTAACTACTTGGTGAACAATTGATAATCAATGTTGTTCTAGAGTTACCACCCAAAGATTCCTGTAATACTCTTGTTAACTTTGAATCTCTGTATGGAATATGTGTAGATTTACCATCGGTCAATGCATTGATAACATTACCCAATGATGATAATGATTTATTAATCATTTTCGCTTCATCCAAAGTTGTACCTTGTGCACCTGTTTTACTAATTTTCTCTGAACCTGCTAAATCTACCAAATATAATTTACCTGTTTTAATAGATCCTACTTTCAAATTCTTTTGTTGTATTGTTAATATAAAAATACTATGACTTCTAGATGATTCTGCATTCATTCCTATTGATTTTTAACAAAAAATAAAAATAATAAATGATAATAATAAAAAATAAATAAAAAAGTATTAATAAAATTTAATAATGTATTCTATATACATATAAATTCAATATAAATTCCTATTACTACGTACTTGTTTCAGCAATTGCTCTATTACTAATACCTGTATTAATTACATCTAAAATATCTTCCTCTCTATAAATATAAACTTCTGAGGTACCTTCTACCCAAACACCTTTACCTTTTTCTTCTCTAACTTTTAAATTATCTTTTCTTGTATCCAAGAGATCCCTAATTCTCTCCATATAGATTTCGATATAACTTGCTTTAACTATAAACTCTATATTTTCATCTGCATTCGATATGAATTCAAAAACAGTCTCAATCATTCTAGGTACTATACCTCTTAACTCTTGATCACCATTTGGTTCATTAATACCTGTCATACTAAATGTTTTACCTAAATAATTAAATAAATGAACAAATGGAAAATAATTAATAACTGGATGTTCATATTTATTATTATTAAATTATGTGAGGACATACCCGAACCAGTTTGACCATATACAAAGAGAGTACCATTATAACCTGCCATTATATCTTCGATAACAGGTTTTGCTGCATGGTCATAAACATCCCTTTGTGTTGTATTTGATGGGAAAACATAATCAAATGAAAATGAATGATTTGACTCTAAACCATTTATTGTGCAACTGTCATTTTCTGGTGAAATCGATACAATAGAATTACCACCCTGTGCTAACTCTAACTTATTTTGTGGTCTAAATCTACAAACTACCCTAATCGATGACATTTCTCTCTTTATATATATTTATTTATTTGTTTATCGACTCGTTTATTTCGTTTGAGTTTTTTCCCCACTTTTATTATTAATTTCTTTTTTTTTTTTTTTTTCTTCCCCTACTTTCGTTTTATTTTCTCTCTTCTCTCTCTTTTCCTTTTATATTAATTTTGTTTCTCTTATTTCTTTATTTTTTTTATATTTTTTTTTTCTATGGTAGCTAAAATATATTAAAATTATATTTTTATTATAAAATTATTATTATTATACATAAAAGTTTTTCTTTTTTTTTTTTAATTATTTTTTTAATTTATTTTATTTTATTGGAATGGAGTGTGTCCTTTGGGAAATTAATTTTAATGTGGAAGGATATTATTATTAATTATTATTAATAATTTATTTATTTGTGATATTTTTAAAAAAAAAAATTGTTTTTATTTTTGTTTTTTTTTTTTTTTTTTTCTTTTCTTTTCCACAGACTAATATTAAAAAAAAAAAAAGGAACGACGATATTTTATCTATTTGATTTTATTATAATAAAAATATGTCAAAAGAAAAAAAAAAAAAAAAAAGGAAAAAAATAATTTTAATCAAAATTTTTTTTTTTTTTATTTTTTTTTTTTATTTTAATAAAAAAAATAAAAAATAAAAAATAAAAAAATGATATAAAAAGAGACTTACTTAAATAAAAATAAATAAATAACAATAAAATAAAAAATATCTAAAAGTTGTTTATATTATTAATACAACCCACAAAAAAAAAAAAAAAAAAAAAAAAAAATTTTGTTAAAAATAACCACAATACAAATTATCAATTTTTATTTTTTTTTATTTACCTATTTTTTTATTTTTTTTTGTGAAAAAAAAAAAATAAAAAAAATTAAAATAAAAAAAAATGAAAAAAATGGAAGAAACTTTTTCGTGTGTTGCATTTATAGAAATTAAAAAATAAAAAAATAAAAAAAAAAAACCCAAAAAGTCCTTTCTTTTTTAAATAAACTACATCTTATTTGTTTTTTTTTTTTGTTTGTTTTTTTTATAATTTTTTATTTTTTTTATTTTTTTTTATTTATTTTTTTATTTTTTTTTTTATTTTAGATTTTAAATTTATTAAATACTACACAAAATGGAATATTAAAAAAAAAAAAAAAAAAAAAAAAAAAAAGGAATTTAACCAAAATTTTTTTCTTTTTCTTTTTCTTTTTTTTTTTTTTATTTTTGTAAATCTTTTAATAAACTTAATTTTGTAAGACTGTTTCCACTGAAAGAGTGGATTTGATCGGTGTAGTTATTGATTTGATTAGTGAGTAAGAGTGAAGTTAATTTTGATGGTGGGTTGAGTGGTTTGATCATGGAGGCTAATTCATCTTCATCTACTTTTTGACCTTCTAAAAACTTTTGTTGAATGTAGTTAGTTTTTTGAGTTTGAATATTTCTTTGATTGATGTAAACTTTATTCAATTCTTGATTCAATGACTCGAGACAATCGGTCATACCCTCAACAACCTTTTCTAAATAAATATTATTGCTAATGTTTAATCTATCGAAACTATTGGTCAAATTATTTGATGCACCATCAAATTCATATAAAAGGGCATTGATCAATTGTGAATTATGAATCTTTATTGGAATTTGTTCGAAAATATCATTAAAACTTAAATTTGCTTGATCTAATCTATAAATTATAAATTTTTGTTAATAAATTATATTTAATTTATTTATTTTATATATTATATGTATATGTATATTTTACCTTTCTCTTGAAAATGATTGATCTTTAAATAAATCCATAAAAGATTGAGTTAAACGATAACATTTTAAGGAGAGTGTGCCTTGTGAAGTTTTAATTGGATCATAGACAATGACAACACATTTTTGATTGATGGTTGCTTGATAATTATATTGAGTTTCAATGACTGATTCATTAAAGAATGAATTGAGATAAGTTGGAGTATACCAACCGACAGTATTGGAATCTATGTTTACTTCACGTAAAAATCTCATCATTTCTAATTGATAATCTGCAATTGATTCACTATTTTCATCTTCTTGATCACGTGGTGGGAATGGAAAACAATTTGATACCTCTAAACTGGTACCAATATCTAAACCTAATAATTGACCTGGAACTAATTCTGGTAAATATTCTTTACATTGTTTAATGATTTTTAATACTACTAAACCATCAATTTGAACAACATCTAATTTAGAATTTGAATAATCTTGAATAATTTGTTCATCAATATCCATTTTTTTTAAATTATTATTAATAATATATTTATTTAGAAATCCTAAAAAAAAAAAAAAAAAAATGATCGTCGTACAAATTTTTTAAAAAAATAAAAAAAAATAAAAATTGAAAAAAATTGAAAAAAAAAAAAAAAAAAAAAAAAATTGAAAAAAAAAAAAAAGAAAATTTTTTTATAAATATTGAAATTCGTAATTTTTTTTTTTTTACATGATCATCAATGCTCCCTTTTTTTTAATTTTTTTTTTTTTTTTTTTTTTTTTTTTTTTTTTTACATTTCATTTTTTTCATAAATTTTTTTTTTTTTTTTTTTTTTTTTCATAAATTTTTTTATTTAAAAATATATTAAAAAAGGATATTTTAGTGATAATTTTACTAAAAAGATATTTTTTTTAAAAAATTTTAAATAATTAACCAAAAATGTTTAAAACTAAATTAAATGGTAAATTTTTTTTTTTTTTTTTTTTTTTTTTTTTTTTTTTCTTCTCTTTATTCACATTCCTCAATTTTTTTTTTTTATAATTCTAGAATTTTTAGAAAAGAATACAAAAACATCAAATATTGATGTATTGAGTGATTATAGAATTGGTATTGAAGCAAAGCCATGGTTATTAAAATTACCAGTTCAAGAACCATTTCAAATTACAATGGGTGGTTTACCATTAACATTAGTTGATACATTGGAAAAAGAATTAAATAAATTTAAAAAAGCAAATATTAAACCATTCTTTTTATTTAATGGTCTCAGTGTATTAAAAGAAAGATATACACCAATTAATCAACGTTCTCAAAAATTATCAACTGCATGGGATGCTTATTATAGAGCACAATATTCTTCTGCTGAAAAATGTTTCCAAGATTCTGGTATGTTTTATGTTTTTTTTATTTTTTTTTTTTATTTTTATTAATATTATTATTATTAAAAATAAAATCAAACTAACGTTAATAAATTATAGAAAAGAATTTATTATTATCATTCATACATTTTATAATTCAATATTTTAAACAAAAAGGTATTGAATTTTTTGAAGCACCATATTTTGCAGGACCACAATTAGCATTATTTTCAGAACCATCACAAAAGAATTATTTGAATGCAGTTTATGGATCACAAGAGTTATTATTATATGGTGTATATCGTTTAATCACTGATATCGATTATGAGAAAGGTTCATATACTTGGGTAGATTTAAAATCAATTCTATATGATTTGGGTTTAACTCATGATCAATTCATTGATGCATGTTTATTATGTGGCTTTGAGTATTGTCCACAATTACCATTCTTAATGTCACCACAAGGAAAAGATTGCACATTTAAAAGTAATCTTTGTTTGAAAATTATTATTATTATTATTATTATTATTATTATTATTATTATTATTATTATTATTATTATTATTATTATTATTATTATTATTATTATTATTATTATTATTATTATTATTATTATTATTATTATTATTATTATTATTATTATTATTATTATTATTATTATTATTATATATTTTTATACTAACTATATATATTTAAATAAATTTATAAAATAGCTGTTTGTGATATGGTTAAAACTTATAATAATGGTATTGATACAATTAGAACTTATTTACCAATGGGACAATGTGAAAAATATATTGAACAGTTTATTAAAACCAAATGCTTAGTTCATAATCATTTACTCTTCTATTCATCAAATGTTTGTGAACCACTTTTCAAAGATATTTATTATAGGTATATATATATTTCAAAATAAAAACAAACACAAACAAACATACAACAGATAAACTGGTACAACAAACAATCAAACAAACAAACAAACAAACAATAATAATAATACAAAATATATTATATGTGTGAAGATAATGAATACTAATAATATCAAAAACAATAATCATCATAATGGTTATAATAATAACAATGATGATAAAAATTTACATATATATATATAGACCATACTTTTTAAATCAAATTTTTGGACCAAGATTACCAAATGATGTTTATTTTTATATTTCACAAGGTGTAGTTAGTCCACAAGTTATCAATAATTTTATTAGTGGTATTTTAGCAGAACCATTCCCAACCATTGAATCAGAGGAATACTGTAAAATGTTGGATTACTTAAAGAATGTTAGAACAAAAACTTTAGGTTTACTTTCAATTTGTTTAAATGATGATTTAAAACATAAACCAGTTGTAAATATATCTGAATATAAATAGTTTTGATAGTCGATTTAAGATTATACCATTATTGAAATAATATTAATATATTTTTTTTTTTCAAATAGAAAACAATTAGATGGTTTGAACCAAAAGAATTTGACATGCCACATACTACAAGTTTACATGAATATCATGAATTCACAAATGGTTATATTAAAGTACCAACTGAAATTATTTCAACAATTCAAAATTTAGTAAAGGACAATACTAGCACTGGTAATGTAATTTCATTTGGTTTGGTTTCAAAATATTATGAAGCTTTACATAATTGTATGATTAAATCATTGAGTCAATCACCACCTGAACAATTACCACCAGTAAGTTTTTTTATTTTTTTTATATTTTATTTTTTATTATTATTATTATTATTATTATTATTATTATTATTATTATTATTATTATTATTATTATTATTATTATTATTATTATTATTATTATTATTATTATTATTATTATTATTATTATTATTATTATTATTATTATTATTATTATTATTATTATTATTATTATTATTATTATTATTATTATTATTATTATTATTATTATTATTATTATTATTATTATTATATTTATCCCTCCTCTTTTATTAATTCTTTTTTTCTTAATAAAATTTTAGATTAGAGATATTAATGAAGGTATTTTTGTAACATTGGCACAAACTATGAGTATGATGGGGTATTTCAATAATGCTAGCAATGATCCATCAAAAAAATTGTTGAAATACAGTCAATGTTTAGAAAATGTTTCAAATACAAAACTACAAGAACCAACTTTACTTTTGATTGAATTGTTAAGATCTGGTTCATTCACTTTTGAAAGATTAAATTTTGTTCCAAAACCAACTTTTGATGGTCCACCTTCAAAACCATCTGTTTTCATTATCTCTAGAGTTTTAAGTCTTATTCCAAGTCAATTGGATGTAAGTTTTTATTTTTTTTTTTTAAATTTTTTTCACCCATCTCTTAAATTTTTTTTTTACTATTTTATATTTTATACTATATTATGGTATTATATTAATTATTATTATTATTATTATTTTTTATATAACTAAAATAAATAAACAGAATACACCATGGGGTGGACCAATTGATCATGATTTAATGGGTTTCCATGAAATCACTCGTACTCTTTACAAATCATTAAGAAATCTTATTGAAATGACTGCATTATCCCACTTTTTAACTCATAGAATTGTATTACCACCACCAGAATACTTCACATTTTCAACAAGGTATGTTGTTTTTTTTAGAGACAATAAAAAAAAAAAAAAGAAAAAAGAGGAAATATTAACTCTTAACATTAAATTAGATTACCATTTTTCCTTCAACCAAGTTCAAGTATGGGCCTTTTAGTTAAAGGTCTTTTATTAGAGAATTTATCATTGGAACAATTGGAAGAGATTTTCCCAAATTTCACAAATATTAAAGAGGATTTAGCTTTAGCATCTCAATTTTGGGATATTGCCTTTAAGATTGTTACTACAATTTATAATGAAGGTAATTTCGTCAGCAAAACAATTTATGATGCATTTGTTGAAGCAGATAAAGAATGGAGAGAAATTATGAAAAACTTTAATTAGCTTTAAATAAGTATAAAATTTAAATCAAAACTTGTTACAATCATAAAAAAATAATAAAAAAAAAAAAGAAAAAAAAAAAGAAAAGAAAAAAAAAAAATAGAAAACAAAACAGAAAATTGAGACACAATTTTCGCTCAAAAAAAAAAAAAAAAAAAAAAAAAAAACAAAAACAAAAAACAAAAAAAACAAAATGATAATATTTCATATTATTATTCCTTTATAAAAAAAGTAAATAAAAAAAAAAAAAAAAAAAAAACATTCCAACTCCAAATGATCTATTTTTAAAAAAAAAAAGATATTTTTTTTTTTTTTTCTGTTTAAAACTTCGCTAGAATGGCTATCATTTCACCAGAGAAAATGTCAAAAAAAAACAGGCAAAATTTTAATTTTTTTTTTTTTTTTTTTTTTTTTTTTTTTTTTGACACTTACTCTGGTGAAACGTAATGGTGAGAAAGGTGAAGAGTTGTTTATTTTATTTTAATTATTTTTTTTTTAATTATTTTTTTTTTATTTTTTTATGGAGTTTTGATTAAAAAAAAAAAAAAAAAAAAAAGAGTGTTAGAGATAAAAAATAATAATAATAATAATAATAATAGTAATAATAATAATAATAATAATAATAATAATAATAATAATAATATGAATATTTCAATAGATGATAATAATACTAATAATGAAGTAAATTCAACTCTATCTTTATCACAATCAATTTCAAAACCAGCAAATATAATAACAGATGATAATGAAAATGAAAAACTAGAGACATATAAACCAATAATTCATAAATTTGATAATCATTATGATACAGTTCCATTAAATCCACCACATGATTTATTTAATAATCAACCTGCACAATTTGATGAAAATTCACAACATATAACATATTATTCACAAACAACTACACCTGGAGAGGATACACAAATTCCATATGGGGACACTCAATTACCAAAAATAATAGTTAAAAATGGTGATAATGAGGATCAAAAACATTTTATTTTTGCTTTAATATGTTTTATACTTGGTTGGTTGATTATTATTTTCAACAAAAAAAAAAAAAAAAAAAAAAAAATTATTAATAAAAAAATTATTTTTAGGTTTCTTTACAGTTATTTTTTGGATTGTTAATATAAAATTTGTATGTAATTTTTTTTTAATTTGTTCAATGAAATAGTAATTTTAAAATAAAAAAAAACAAGGTTTAAATATTCTAATTTAATAATAAAAAAAAAAAAAATAATAATTATTTTAGCTCAAAAGTAGAAATAAAAATGCAAGAACTTTATCCAATCTATCTATAATTTTTACTTTTCTTTTCATACTTTTATTATTTATAGCAGTTATTTCTTCACTCTTGGATTAATAATTAAAAAAAAAAAAAAAAAAAAAAAAAAAAGAAATCATATTGTACATACTGAAAAAAAAAAAAATAAAAAAAAAATTAATCACTACATTATAGTATATTTTCTTAGGTAAAGGGAATAGAAAATATTAAAAAATATTAACCTAATTTATTTTAATAAAATAATTGGTTAGTCATTTCTATTTAAAGTGTTTTTATTTTTTTTTTTTATTTTTTCAAGAAACCACATCTCATAAGGATACTCCTCCTTATGTGGTCAGAAAAAAAATCAGGACACATAGAATAAGATCTTAGAAAGTCACTGAGAAGAATATTAAATATTTAAGAAAAAAATGGTTATTTTATATTACTATAAAAAAAAAAAAAAAAAAAAAAAAAGTTTTTTTGGTAACTATTAGAATTTTTTATTGTTTTATTTAAAATATTATAATAAATAAACAAACATTTATTCCTAAAAATTAAAATTCCTAAAAAATTAAAAATTTCTTTATAAGTTAAGAGAAATAAAAAAAAACCCACTCTCACACATTATTTGTATAACATACTCTTTTATTTTAAAGATTTTTTAAAAGAGAATTAACAACTACCTTTTATTAAATTAAAACTTTAGAATATTTTTTTTTTTTTTTTTTTTTTTTTTATATTTTTTATTTTTAATAAATTTTAAAATATTTTTTATTTATTTTTTTAATTTTATGTTTTTTAAAAAATAAGTTATAATATTTATATATATATATATTTATATATGGCAATCAAATATGAAAAGGAAATGATTAATAGTAATAATGGGATCAATTATAAAGTGGATGAAAATTTACCAAATTCTTATTTCAATAGTTTTCAACCTATGAAAATTGAGGTCTTTAATAATACAAAAGAGGATGATAAAAAAGTTTGGATATCATTAACTTTGTTTATATTAGGATTTTTCTTAATAATCCCATGGAGGTAATTATAATAACTATAATAATAATTACTTGTTTAAATCTATTTTTTAAATAAAACTATTAATATTTTTTATTTTTATTTTTTTTCTATTTCCTTTTTTTTTTTTTTTGATAGTATTAACGTTATTCATTTAAATTGTAATAATAGAATGGCTAGAGGATTTGGCATCGCGTCATTTATATTGTTTAGTATTATTTCAATTACTTCAATATTTCTTTCAGTTTTGTTTATTTTTTTATTTTGGGGATGGGGAGCTATTAACTGATGCTCAATAAAAATCATATCATTTCAATTTAATATATATTTTTTTTTTCTTTTTTATTTTTATTATATTTTTTATTTTTATTTTTATTTTTTTTTTTTTTGGATGAGTTGGGGGGGTGGGGGGCATATTATCAAAATAATTTTTCCAATATCTGATAAAATTTAATATGGCAATATTTTATTGTAAAAATGGTGTTCAAAACAATGTGTGTTCTTTTTTAATGTGGGGAATAATATTTTGATAACATATATATACTACTTTTTAGAGATGTGTGTGTATTTTTTTTTTTTTTTTAATAATTATTTTTTCTTTTTTTTTATTTATTTTTTTTTTCTAATTTGGATTTATATTGAGAATTTAATATTTTTATATTTTGTAAATTTTTATATAATAAATAAATTTATTATTTCTTTTTTTTTTTTGAAAAATGGGTAGAAATGAAAAAGAAGAAAAACAAAAATTAAATAAAGAATTTGAAGAAAGTTATAATAGTAATAGTTTAAACCAATTTATCCCATCATATGATCCTAAAGAAGAGAATCAACAACAATTTTTAAATAATCCACCAGGTTATTTCTCACAACAACCTATTCCAACACAATATGGTATAGTTTATGCACAAGTTTCAAATATTCAACAACAACAACAACAACAACAACAACAACAACAGCTAAATTTTAATGATCAAAATGAAAATAATCATCAATCATATGGTTTGGGTGAATTTCAAAATATTATTCCTCCACCTGTTATCTATCAAACATCAATGTATAAAATGGATCAAGAACATGTTATTCCATCTGTAATATTATTCGTTGCAGGATTTTTTTTCATTATTCCATGGTTGTATGTATAAAAAAAAAAAAAAAAAAAAAAAATTATTAAAAAATTTATAATTTAACCATTTAATTATAAATTATAGAGTTAATTTGATTTACCTAAAATCAAAAAATAGAACAGCTCGTATTTTTGCTATTTGTTCAGTTATTTTATTTTCTATTTTCGTATTTTTGATTGTTCTTTTAATTATTGGTATTGCAACAAGTTAGAGATTTTATTTTGAAAAAAAAAAAAAAAAAAAAAAAAAAAAAAAATTAAAATTTAATTATTATTCTAATAAATAAAGATGGTTAATTAATTATTATTTTTTTATATATTTTAAAAAAAAAAAAAAAGAAAAAAAAAAAGAAAAAAAAAAAAAATTGGATGAAATTTTGTATTTTTTTTTTTGTAATTAGGCGAAATTTGAGAGAAATTGATTTGATTTTTTTTTAAATTATTATCATTATTATTATTTTTTTCTTAAAAAAATTAAGCTAAATAGCTATTTTTTTTTTTTTTTTTTATTATTTTTTTTTATATCATTAAAATAAATATTATTATATTCAATTATAAAATGTTGAAAGAAAGAAAATTAGATGATTATTTATTTTTTAAAGTATTTAGAAATAGTTTCTTAAAAAAAAAAATATTAAAATATAATTCACATTTTTTATTTAATCAAATTAATTGTGAAGCAAATGGAGATGCATTTTTTGAAGGATTTGAAAATTACTCAAATAGTATTGAAGAGATAGCATATTGTAAAAAATTTTATAGTTTAAATAGACCTGGATTTACTCTTGCAGATTTTATATTTAATAATGATAATTATATTGAAAGTTTAGCTCCAGAAAAATCAACAACATTTATTTTAACCCAAGAAAATACTAGAAGTCAAGGATCTGTATTCTCAAATATCAAATTATCCCTTGAATCAGATTTGTTAATTAGTTTTCAATTTCTAATATCTGAAGCTAATTATAGAAATAAAGGTTCAGATGGTTTTGCATTTTTAATACTTGATGAAAAAACTCTTCCTAGATATTACAAATGTGGTAATTTTTTAGGATATCATTCAATTCCAAAGAATAAAGGATGTGTTGCAATTGAATTTGATACCTATATGAATCATAATGAACCAAATGGTAATCATATATCATTTCAAGGTTGTGACCACCAAAATGAACTCTCTTCTTTTCATAAATTTTCAATAGATTCTTCAGAAGTACCGTTTAATATGAAAGATGGAATTACACATTATGTTGATATTATTTTTAATAAAAAGAATACAAGTTTTTCTGTAATTATTGATTCTTTTGAATTATTAAAAAATATATATGTACCGGATTTGGTTGGTTTAGAAAAGGCATATTTTGGTTTCACAAGTGCAACTGGAAAAAGAACTTATTCAAAACATTCAATATCTGATTGTATTGTAAAAGTACTATAAAGTATAAAAAAAAAAAAAAAAAAATGTTAAATCAGTTAAGGGTTAGGTTGAATTTGTGTCCTAAGATTGACCATACAATAAATCATCATCATCTTCAATTGACATATCGCCTGGTAATTTTATTAAATTGTCATCCAAGGGTTATACATTCAAGTTCGAAATCTGCATCATCCAATGAATCAAAATCATACTCAAAATATTCATCGTCATCATCATTGTGACATGTTTTTAATTTTTTTTTTTCAATGATCATTGTGGTCAATAAATATTTAAAATTTTTTTTGAAAATTTGATCTCATATAAAATCTTGAAAAAATCTTTTTTCAACAAGATCATCTTCAAAAAAAAAAAAAAAAAAAAAAAAAAAAAAAAAATTATAAAAAAAAAATACTATAAATTTTTTTATATTTTTTTTTAATTTTTTTTTTTTTATATTTTTATATAAAAAACAGAACAATCGATTTTTATCATTATTTATATATATTTTTAATTCTATCATTTCATTTATAATGTCATTAGTTTTACCGATACCAGCAGGAGAAAATACATTACTAGTCACTGAAAATGATTTAGGAAGAGGATTTAATATTGAAAATGGAGTAAATGCCAAGAAGAGTGAAGTATTCATTTGTGAAAAAGGGTATTTTTTTTTGATTTTTTTTTTATATTTATTTAGATTTTTTTTTTTATTTATTTGATTTTATTTTTTGAAATTTTTTTTTTTTTTTTTTTTTTTTCCCATATTTTTAAAAATTTTTATTCATCTTTTAAATAATATATTTATCATTTATTATTTATTATAATATTTTTATATGAAATTTCTAAATCATTATATAATTCTTCATTAAAATTTTTAACAAAATTAACCAACAAAAAAAAAAAAAAAAAAAAAAAAAAAAAAGAGACATCAAATCAACAACTCCATCAACAGATTTAAATAGTCTAACATTAATTAGAGATAATGAATCGTTGAAATCTGCATTAAATGTAGGAGGTGGTAAGTTTGATAAATAATGATTAGATCTTATCAAAAATCAGTTTAATAAAAAAATACAATAAGTTAATTTATAATTATAATTTGTATATATAGAGTTAAGTTTATCATATGGCTTAATTTCTGGTAAAGTTATGGGTAATTATATTGATACGAGTACTTCTAGTAATGATAGAATGACATTTTTATTCACTAGAAGAATTGTCAATAAAATTGTTGAACTTGATTATCATGCCAAACCATCAGAGGGTATATCACAAATAAATAATATTGATTCACTTAGATCAGAATATGGACTTTATTATATTAGTAAAATTGAATATGGTGCAGTTTTAGATTTAAAAATTACATTAGAATCTTCGTATGTATAATTAATTTCCCCATAATGTTGTTAAAATCATTATTAAAAAAAAAAAAAAAAAAAAAAAAAAAAAAAATTTAAATAGTGACCAAGAAACTATGAATCAATTAAAAGGTGAATTAGAAGGAAGTATTACTATTGGATTATTTTCAGTTTCTGTTAAAGCTCATATCGATAAAGAAGAAACTAAAAAATCATCAAAAATAAGAGTAACATCATCTGTACTTTCAAGTGGTTGTAAACTATTGGATCGAACTGATGTTAAAAACTTTGATGATGCTATGAAAGTTATTGAATTGTTTAGGGTTGATCCAGATAGATTAGTACCTGTAAGAATGGAAGTATCACCAATACCATCTAGAATAGTACCAATACTTTCAATAGATGCAATATCTTTAGATCATTATAAAACTAAATTATCACAAATAGGTTCATTCTATTGGGAATTCCAACAAATGATAATTCAATTAGACGCATACAAAAAAATAATTTCACCTTTATTAAGTGATGAAGAGTTGGCAATCTATCTAATGAATTTATTTACAAATGTAGCAAAAAAAATTACATCCCTAGAAGAAATTCAAAATTCTATAATTAAATTTATTCAAAGTTCAATGCAAAATATTTTAAAGTTAGTATTAATAATAATAAATAATAAATAATAAATAATAAATAATAAATAATAAATAATTAATAATAAATAGTAGATATTAATAAATAAATAATAAACTTAATATTAATTGTTTTTAAAATTAAATAGTTCTGAAATCCCTTGTTCAGATGCAATTATTTCACAAATAAAAGTAGATGCACAACAAATGATTGGTTCAATATTTACTGAAACTGATAGAGGTAGATGGATTGGCCCAACTATTAATAAGATTCCAACATACAAAGGAACATACAAATTTAATAATGGTTCAAAATATGAAGGATTTTGTTTAGACGGTAAATGTCATGGTAAAGGTACATTAACATATTTTGATGGTAATATTGATCAAATAAAAACAATTGAAGGTATATGGGAAAATGATAATGTTAGCTTTCCTTCCAAAATAACCTATATCGGGGGTGTATGTAATTTAAAAATAGAACAATTTATCATTTAATAATAACAACTCTAAATTATTATTGTTATTAATTATTACTAATTATTATTATCTCAGAAAATTGAAGAAATTTTAGATAAAAAAAGTTTATTAATTTGGAGAAATCGTTTAAAAAAAAAAATCTCTGATAGTTTGGAATTTAGTGACTTTTCAAACTCTAATGAATTTATATATAATTATTATGTTAATGTGGATTTAATTAAAGATGAAAATTTCAAAGATAATTTCTATAAAGATTCACTTTTATCACTTAGTGAACGTCAACGTTTTAACTATTTGTTATTAGGTTTAGTAGAAACTGGAAAAACAACAATGATTGAATTATTTATTAATGTTTTATGTGGTCAAATAGATAATCCAAAACAATTACGCTCAATATCATTAGAGCAAAAACGTGTAGCGGGTCAAAGTAAAACTAAAAATGTTTGTCGTTATAACATTGAGTACCACTCCCAAAATACTTGGATGTTTGGTATTACACTTATTGATACACCAGGTTTAATAGATTCAGGCGATTCAAATAAAGATTATCAACGTAATAATTCCATAATTTCAATGATATGTTTAGAAAGAGTTGACTGTATTGGTTATGTTATCAATGGTGACCTATCTAAAAGAAAAACAAATGAATCATCAAAATCTTTATCTTCTGTTTTATCAATTCTTCCAGATGAAGCCTTTGAATGTTTATCAACAATAATCTCATTTTGTGATGATAAAAATCAAGCAATTCAAGTTAGAAATGAATCACATAATGATATTAAAGATAAGCCCGCTATTTTTATGGATAATCCATGGTAATTAGAATTTTATATTTGATTTATTTAAAATATATTTTCATTTTGTTAATTTTTTTTTCTTCTCATATATATAGGTCTCAACACCCAGGAAATAAATTTAAACATGGAGAAGAAAAAACAGAACCGGGAATATTACTTAAAGGAAGTGCTCGTAATGATATTACAAATGAATTGAAAAACAGAATGAAAGATAAAACAACAATTGTTCAAAACTTTTTTATTGATAGAATTAGATCAAAATCTTCATTTAAACTTGGTGGTCCAAAATCATTTTTATTTAGTAATTTAAATACCAAAGTAAATGGAGTGGCTTTTTTCGAAGATAAAGATGGTAAAAATATAACAACTACTAATAATGAACAAAATCAGTCCAATTGGAGCCTATCAAATAAATTTTCATTGACCAATGATATTTGTTTTATAGTTGGATCTGTATTTTCATCAATAAAATTATCATTGGAGGAATCGGATATATTGATAAGATTTACATTTGAAATATCGAAACCACCATTAGGAGACGTTAACAAAGGTGCAGATGGATTTGCATTTGTAATTCAAAGTAATGATGAGAATTCACTCGGTACTTTAGGTGAAGGAATTGGATATCATTCCATTCCAAAGAAGGATGGTTGTGTTGCTGTTGAATTCGATACCCATATGAATGATGGTGAATCAAATAGTAACCATATATCAATTCAAGGTTGTTCTGAAGATAATTATCTTTCATCATTGAATAAATACTCTCTCTTTTCAGTTCAACCATCATTTTCTATGGTAGACGGTTTAAAACATATGGTCGAGATTAAATTCAACCAAAAGCAAACCAATTTATCTGTTAGTATCGATAATGTTAATTTATTAAATAATATTCATGTCCCTGGTTTAGTAGGTTTAAAACAAGCATATTTTGGTTTCACTAGTGCAACTGGTTCAGAACATTCAAAACATTCAATTATCAATTGCGAAATTATTAAGCTACAACGAAATGATACAAATTAATTTTTTTTAAAAATAAAATAAAATATTATTACTGCAACAACCCTCAAAGGTATTTTTTTTTTTAATTTCAAACAAAAACTAAAATTTACTTTATGTTGTCCAGATATCTTTTTAAAACAATATTTGATGTAATTATTATCAACTTGAAGGCCAACCCAAAATATACGCACAACCATAAGAATTTTCTCTTAAATTTTTCAAATTTTTTATTTTTAAAAAAAAAATGTGTGTGTTGGGGTGATATCTTCAAAATTTGGGAAAATTATATATTATTTTTTTTTTATTTTTTTTTAAATTAATTTTTAAATTTTAATTTTATTAATTATTTTTTTTTTTTTTATTTTTTTTTTTTTTGTAAAATAGAGTTCTCAATGTCGAATAATAATAATAGTGAAAATAGAGATGAGTTATTCTTTAAGGTATTTAGAAATGTTTTCTTAAAGAACAAGGTATTGGATAATTCATTCTATATATTTGATAATACAACCACTAGAGCTAACGGTGATGCTTTTTTTGAAGATAATAATGGAATTAAAATTAAAAAGGAAGAAAAACAACAGGAAAGACCCTCGCCATATGCTAGAACAAAGATGAGAATTAATCCTTCCCTAAGAAACTTGACTATAAATGATAACAATAATAATAATAATAATATCAATAATAATAATGATAACAATAACAACAACAATAATAATAATGATAACAATAACAACAATAATAATAATAATAAAGGAAATGAAAAGAGAGAAATTAAATCAAATAAATTTAATTTAACAAATGATAAAAGTGATCAAGTTGGATCAGTATTTTCAAATATTAAATTACCATTAGAATCAGATTTATTGGTTAAGTTTACATTTGAAATTTCAAAACCACAAGAACATAATGAAGGAGCTGATGGGTTTGCATTTGTAATTCAAAGTTCTAGTGATAAAGAGCATTCCTATCGTTATACTGGCGGAGCGACACTTGGATATCATGATATTCCAAAGAAGGATGGAGCAGTTGCTGTTGAGTTTGATACTTATATGAATGAAGATGAACCTAATAATAATCATATCTCAATTCAAGGTTGTTCAGAAAATGGTAGAGGTCTTTCTTCTTCGAACAAATATTCAGTTGCTTCTGCTGTACCATCATTCCCAATGAAAGATGGATTACCACATAAAGTAGAGATTAAATATAATCATAAAGAGACAAGTTTATCCGTTTCGGTTGATTCCGTTGAATTATTAAATAATATTCATGTTCCAGACTTGGTGGGTTTAAAACAAGCATATTTTGGCTTCACAAGCGCAACTGGTTATTTTCATTCAAAACATTCAATTTTATATTGTGAAATTTTAAAACAATAAAAAAAAAAAAATAGTATAATGTTTTTTTTTTTTTTTATTTTATTAAAAATTGAAGCAAAAGAAAAAATCGATTTAAATTATAATAGTTTAAACAACAATAACATACATCAGTTGAGTATTAATAAAAAATAATAATAATCAATTCTATGGGTTTTATTTAGGTTGCCAAAAAAAAAAAAAAAAAGGAAAGTATATGAATTTTTAAATTTTATTTATTTTATTTTTATTTAATCCAAATCATGGTTTATATTATTATTATTATTATTATTACTATTGTTATTTTTATTATTTTTTGGAGGTTTATTACAATTATTATTATAAAATTCCATAGAGGTAATGGTTAGAGTTGAAGTTATGATAACTATTAAAAGTACAACACTGGTGAGTAATAATGTTGCCATTATCAACACCATATGCATTGTAACATGTTTAACCAATTCTTTATCGGCATCCTCTGGTGATAAAACTGAAAAATCCATTAGATTCATAGGAATTATCTCTAAAACTTTCTCGATCATTTCAACATTTATCATATTTTCATTTGAAAGGGATGACACCAAAACCTGTTGGTGTACTTGTTGAATCGATTGTTTGAAAATTTGTTGTTGGGAATTTATATTACTTGATTTTATCATAGCTGGATTTTCATTTTCTTCTGGTGGATTTTCAATAGTCTTCTTATATAAATTATGAATTTGTTTCATTTGGGCATTTAAAATTAAATTATTATTTACAAGGGTATTATTATTACTATTATTTACATTATTTTCTTGATCGTTTTCAATATTATCATTTTTATTATTATTATTATTATTATTATTATTATTATTATTATTATTATTATTATTATTATTATTATTATTATTATTATTATTATTATTATTAATAAGTAGAGAATTTAAAGAATTTTTTACTAAAGATTTAACTTCTAACAAAAATATTTTATAAGCTCTAACTAATAGATAATCTATATGGCAAATATTCCAATCATTAGTTGGTAAATGTTGAAGGAAAACGATGGCATCTGAAAATTCTTTTTGTTTTAAATAAACTACCCATTCACTTGTTGTGATTAGTGCAGCACAAATGTAAATATGAAAATGACCAAAGTTTGGACCATGTGCAATATATGAATCCCATAATCTAGTTGAGAGGGTATAATCGAATTCTCTACATAATAGACAAATCATCCATCTTATTGAAAATAAAACGAAATCACATCTTTCCTCCTCTAAATGATCTGATAAACCTGGATCCTTTAATTTAACCAATTCTTTTAATCTCTCTGACATTCTTTGAATACCCTCTCCAAAATCTATAAATCTGTTCTTTAAATTATTCATCATTAATGAAAAACACCAAAATGTATCTGCTTCAACTTTTTCTAATATATCATCATTTAAATCTTTTAAGTCTCCCCATAAATCTAAATAAAAAAATAAAAAATATTAATATTAATTATTAATTATAAAATAAATAAAAAATTTACACATACTAATATATTGTGATAAAAATACTAATAAATATTGTGCAGGAATATCATTTAAACCTTGAAAATAAGAAATTAAAGGATTTGATAAAGACCAAACATATAAAATTCTCTCTAAACAATTGTGAAGTATTGCACTTTTAAACAATGTTGTATTACTGAAACCTTTTGGTATAGTTCTTGGTACATCTAATCTTACTTGATTTAATATTTTTTCATCTGCAACTGTGGTTGTTGGTGCATGATAAAATTTTTTTACCAATTGTTTATATTGACTCCTTTTATCAAATAATACTTTATTATGATTCTTTTGTTCTAATGGTAAATAATTCTAAACGAATAAATTTAATATATTAATAAATGTGTATTTATCACTATTATTTCTATATTACTACAACTTACTAATAATAATTTCCAGACCAATGGTCTATGGTCAGTTGGAATACCACCCCATGATAAAGTTCGTAATGCCTCCAAATCTATAATTGGCTCTTGAAGGATTTTTTTAAATTTTGAATATCTATTGGTTGATAATTTTTGTACTCTACTCTCTCTTAATGACTGTGGTTGTAAATTTAACTCCTCATCGAAATTTTGAAATAACCTATTGTTTAATAAACTACCTTCAATTTCTAATATTGCTTGAATTGCATGTGGTGGGAATGCCTTCATTATTATCACCCATATTAATATATGAAAATAATTTCACAAAAAAAAAAAAAAAATAAAAGTTAGTAACAATTTTTATAAAAAGTTTAATTCTTTATTTTAAAACATACAAGTGCCATAATTTTATAAATTATTTTTGTTTTCTTTTTATTACTACTTTAAATTATAACTTTTATTCAATTGGTTTTTAAAAAATATATATTTTTATTTATTATTTATTTATTTATTTATATATTTATATATTTTGTTTTTATTTTTTTATTTTTTTTAATAAACGTTTAAATGGTGGGTGTAATTTCTTTGTTTATTTAACAATAATTATATGTGTATTTGTGAGAAAGAAAATGTGTGTGGTGTTTTTGAAATTTTTTTTTATTTTTATTTTGTTTTTAATTAATTTTTTTTTTAATTTTTTTATTTTTATTTTTTATTCTAATTTTTTTAATTTTTTTTTCAATTTTTTTTATTTTAAAATAAATTTTCGAGTTTGCATGGTTGCTTTTTTTTAAGAACATTGCCCAAAACGCATATTTAGCGCAACGTAGTGTAAAATAGATATAATTGATATAATGTTTTTGAAAGTAAATAATTAATTAACATTTTGAAATAACATTAGATAAAGAATTATAATTTTAACTAAACTTTTCTTTTTTTTTTTTTATCAAATAACTTTCTTAAAAAAAATATTACACCCCAAGAGGTTTATTGGAATATAGTTATAATTACATAAATAGGTTTAATGGAGGTAGGGATAATGGTTTTTGTTAAATAAATATTTTTTTTCAGGTTTATTATATCTTTGTATTTTAGGTCAATCGTGTGGGGGAGATGAATTACTCTGTCTAATTTTTGTTTGATATGAATTAATTTTTAAAAAATAAATTTTTTGATTTAAAATAAAAAAATAAAATATTTTGCAAATAAAATATTTTTTTTTAAAAAAAATTTTTTGAGCTAGAATAGGTAAGGCTATGTAAAAAAAATTTTCAAAATCGGGGATGTAGCTCATATGGTAGAGCGTATGGTTTGCATAAACAGCAACGATAATCAGAGTTCCATAAGGTAAAGGGATCGATACCCTTCTTCTCCAAGTTTTCCCGGCAGTATCCTTTAGTCACTGGATCGATTCTTGTTGCCCTCAAAATAATCATGGGTGAAAAAAAAAATGTTGCCCTCAAACACTAAACTGGAAAAGAAGACACAGTCCCCGTGGCCTTGATTCGAGCCTTTGGTCATACCACGAAGTAACGTGGTCATAAATAACACACCTCAGAATCAACCGAAAAAAAAGCTCGACTTCCAAAAAACAACAACAAAAAAAAAAAAAAAAAACATGGTGATTAGAAATTCTAATCCCAATAATATTAAAAAAAAAAAAAAAAAAGAGAATACAAGAGTATAATGGAATAGAGAGAAATGAGATAGCGACTCATAGATACAATCATGTTATTAAAAAAAAAAAGAGTTAGTGATTAGAGATGTTAATAGCATGAAAAAAGAGCTATTGGCAGAAGATACCATGTGTATAGTAAGATGGTAATTAGAATTAGGGAAGAAACAGGTTGTTAGTAATGGAAAAATTAAAAATAAAAGATTAACAAATTGGAATCCCAACTGTAGATCTGTAGGTGTATAAGTATCAAGTTTATTCTCCCACAGGTTTAGTTTTTCCATATGAAAATAAATCTAAACCTCACCTTTTCCATACCATATAAGTGCTACATTGATTATTTAAATAAAAAACAAAACAAAATAATACTAATCAAATTTTAAGGGTTTCTATAATTAATATTTTAAAACACAAATAATTTTAAGTGGTGATAATTTAATGGTAATTATTATGATTTAAAAAAAAAAAAGGAAAAGGAAAGTGGTTTTTTTTTTTTTTTTTTTTTTGTGTTTTTAACTGAAAGTCTTAAGAATCAATAAAACAGCTGGTTATTTAAAGAAAATAATAATAATAATAATAATAAGAGATTTTGTTTTTTCATATTATTTTAACTTTTTTTGATTTTTACAAATGATTGATTCAATTAAATCACTATTATTTTACAAAATACAAAAAAAAAAAAAAAAAAAAAAAAAAAAAAAAAGAAAAGAAAATATAAGGGGGAAATAAGTGGTGTGAAAAAATATATTGTTAGATAAAAATAGATTTAAGTGGTAATATAAAAAATTATTTTTATTTATTTTTATTTTTTATTTTTTTTTTTTTGATTTTTTTTTTTTTTTTTTTTAAAAAAATTAAAAATTATTTATATATAAATAAAAGTTTTTTAATTCTTTATAAAAACAAAAACAAAAACAAAAACAAAAACAAAAACAAAAACAAAAACAAAAACAAAAAAAATTTACCCTTTTAGAATTTAAAAATAATAAAAATAATAATAATTAAAGTAAAATGCCATTAGCAGGAGGACTTAGTGAAAAACACCCAGCAGATAAAACCGTTGAAGATATTGTTGATAGTGTAAAAGGTTCAATTCAAACACAATTAGGAACCTCCAATGTGACAGTAATTAGTTATAAAACTCAACTTGTAAATGGTACTAATTATTTTGTTAAAGTTAGAACTGACAATAGCTATGCCCACATTAGAATCTATAAACCATTCTCTGGTTCAGCCAATTTAGTTAGAGTTGAAAATGGTAAAACAAAGGAACAAGAAATTACTTACTTTTAATCATTAATTAAAATTTTATTTTTAAAATCGTAATAATAAAAAATAAATTTTTCCTCTCTTTAAGAATTTTTTTTTTTTCAGTTATAATAATTATTGTTTTAATTATTTTTATTATTATCACTCTATTTTCCTCTCTCAAAAAATTACAAGAAAAAAGGAGAAATTTTAAATTTTAATATATTTGTATTGTGTATTACAACTTTTTATTGTTATTATTTTTGTTATTGTTATTGTATATTTTGCACAATGTTTTTTTTTTTTAATTAATAATGAATGGTAATGTTTGAAAACAAAAAAAAAGGCATTGCAAAATAAAAAACATCGAGAAGCCTGACAGTTAACCTTTTTTAATCTAATTTTAGGTTTGCTGTATAGGTTTAACTTTACTTCCACGATCTTTTAATTTTGTGGTTGCACATAAGAAACTTTTATAATTAAAAAAAAAAAAATCAATGGGATTTTTTTTTTTTTCTTGTTTTTTTCTGAAAATAAAATTTTTTATTTTTTTTTAGAAATAAACTATTTTTGAAGAATTTTGTAAGGTACTAAATATAGAAATATTGGAAGTACACAAATATTCTCATCAATTCAATCCGTTATTTGATTACAAAAAAAATAATTTCAAATGTACTAACTTATTTTTATTATTTATTTGTTTTTTTTTTTTATTTTTTTTTTTTCTCTTTCAATTTAAATATAATTTTCACAAAGTGAAATATCTCTTTTCACCCATGCCATTATTATTGTATCGATTATAATTGTTTACTTTCTAATGTGTGTGCAATCTGTATATCTTTTAAAGTATTCGCTGTAATGTGTTTATGATATTTTCTTTTTTTTTTTTTTTTTTTTTTTTTTTTTATGATTGCTCGATTAAATTCTAATCTAAAACAAAACAACGAGATACAATATCTTTTACTACCCAATCTATGCCCTCTTCTAAGCCTAAACCTGTAACAGCACTACAACTCATAATCTCCCAATGATGAGTATTTAATTGTTCTAAATCCAAATACTAATAATAGGAATTCTAAAATTAATAGGTACTCTGTTTTTTGAGTATTTTAATTAAAATAATGTATACAATATAACATACTTTTGAAATCTCTTCTGATGTCATTGCACCATCTAAATCTTGTTTGTTTGCAAAAACTAAAAATGATGCTCCTGCAAATTTCTATAAAGGTATTATTGTATGAGTATTATATATGTATGTTATGAAATTATATTTATGAAATTCATTTACCTCTTCTTCTAATAATTTTTTTAATTCAAATTTACAATCATCAATTCTTCTTATATCTGAACTATCTATAACCCAAATGACTGCATCATTCTCTTCATAATAATTTCTCCAATATGATCTAAGTGTTTTTTGGCCACCTATATCCCAAATGTTTAGTTTATATCTAGACATTCATATAAAGATATTAAAATATTAATATCATTTCTTTCTTTTCAAACTTTTATGAAAAGGAAAAAAAAAAAATAAAAAAAAAAAAAAAAGAGAAACTCACTCTTTATACATTAAAGTTTGAATATTAAAACCCAATGTAGGACTAATTGTTGAAATATCTTCTCCATTAAATTTTTTTAATATAGTTGTTTTACCTAAATAAGATGAAATTATTTTTTTGTTTTTTTTTCCAAAAAAAATTCTTTTTAATAAGTTGTTTTACCTAAACAAGATGAAGTTTTTTTTTTTTTGGAAAACAAATTGTATAGACTCATACCTGCATTATCTAAACCAAGCATTAAAATTCTTAATTCCTTTTCTTTTTGTTTTAATTTTTTTAAAACTGTTAATAAACCCATTTTACTATATATTTAAATGTGTTTATGCAAATCAATGAACAGAATTTTTTTTTTTTTTTTTTTTTTTTTTTTTAAAAAAAATTTGAATTTTTATTTTTTTTATTTTTTTTATTTTTTTAAATGAAAAACCATTGCCTACACTCTATTTAATTTAGATAATATCTAAAATTCACTTTTTTTTTAATCTTAAAAAAGGAATATCAAAAAAAAAAAAAAAAAACTTTGTACATATAGTCACTTTCTCTTTTTAAATAAAAGAAAGAAAAATACCTCCCCAACTAAAACGCATATATCCATAAACAAAAAATAAAAAAATGATAAAAGTTAAAATACCTTCATATTATTCAGATTCAGTAGATAATGATGATAACGATCCATCAAATAATTCTAGTGGAAAACAATCATCAGCAAACTCCTCACCATCAATATTAAAACAATCATCAAATGAAAATACAAATACAACCTCAATCAATGGTAATATGATGCCAGCATCAATTGTTCTTACACATTTTTGTGAGACACATGGACCATCAGTAGTATTTACAACACATACAGAGAGAATTCTAGATAATAATAATAATAATAATAATAATAATAATAATAATAATAATAATAATAATAATAATAATAATAATAATAATAATAATAATAATAATAATAATAATAATAATAATAATAATAATAATAATAATAATAATAATAATAATAATAATAATAATAATAATAATAATAATAATAATAATAATAATAATAATAATAATAATAATAATAATAATAATAATAATAATAATAATAATAATAATAATAATAATAATAATATAGACCTATCAACATTAAATTTAGATCAACCTATTGATAAATCATTACCAATATCATTACCAACTTTATTTTCAAAAAAATTTAATAATAATAATGATGAAGAAGACAGTAATAGTAATAGTGATAATAATAATAATAAGAGGAACGATGAATATGAAGATGAAGAATTTAAAACATATTATGTATTATTATCAAATAGAAATAATGAATCGTGTGATGAATCAACAAATATAAATAGTACAACGACGACGACGACGACAACAACAACAACAGTTATTAAACCAAATTGCCCGACATGTTCATCTATACCATTAGGTAATGCATTAGTATCACAAGATCAAATGAATAAAGGAGTTTATTATATTAGTACACATCAAACATCGAATCAGAGTTATTATAGTGTTATTAGAAATGCATGTGTTAGAAGTTTAAGTTGTGAAGCAGTACCAGGTAGAGAAGGACCAGTTTTAATTAGTAGTGGCGATGGTCATTGGTTATCGTATATGTTTAAAATCAATGATAGCCGTGCTAGAGGTAGTGCAAGATGGTATGGATTCTTATGTCTATTAAAAGATCCATCTTGTTTAGTGAATTATTATAGTTGGCTAATTGGTTGTTTCAAATCATTGGCAGAGGAGATGAAAAGAAAGACAAATGTAGTCTATGAACGTGAAAAATCACAACAATCTCATAATAGCTCAATGATTTCAAATATCTATAGAAGAGGCACAAGATCTGTACCTTTGAAATTGTTATCAGAGTTAATTGAAGATCCAAACTTTTTCACTAGATTACATAAAAGCTTTTGTAGTATCCTCTCAAATTGTCAATTTAAATATCATCTCCTCAGAGGAAATCAATCATTACTATCAGAACAATATGAAACCATTCAATATTTTAAAGATAACTTAAAGAATTTAAATAATTTAAATAATTTAAATAATAACGATAATAATATTGATTTAAAGAAATTAAAACCAAAAAATAATATTAATAATAACAATAACATTAATATTAATAATAACAATAATAATAATAGTAATAATAATAATAAAAATAACAATAGTGGTAGTAATATTAGCGGATTTAGTTTAAATTTAAATATGCTAAATGATAGTAATATGATATTATTAGAGAATAGTTTTTTCCCAAGACAAGAGGAATTGATTAAATCATTGAGCCAAGTTAATAGGATAATGGGTGAAGATGCATTTTCAATATTAATTTATAATTTAGTGATTGGTAATCAAATTATCGTAAGAGGTCCAAATGAGAGATTGGTGACTTCAATGGTATTGGTTGTAAAGGAAGTATTACCAAAAGAGTGTATTAATGTTTGTAACTTTTCAAATACTTTTAAGGAGTTATGGGAATGTAATATTTTGGGTTTAAATGCATCCGCTGTCATTCCTCTACATATCGATAAAGATACTTGTATCGTCGATATTGATTACTATGATCTATCAAAGGAACCAGATGATATCGATCATCCAAATAGATCAACCATTGAAATAACCTGTATAGGCTCAAAACATCCTTCAACAATTGGTATTGCAATTGAATCAATATATAAACAATATTGTACAACAGCTTTAGAAAATATTCAATTAAAATCAATTAAAGAAGAATGGATAAAGTATGTTATATTATTATTATATTTATTTTTATTATTTTTATTATTATTTTTATTATTATTTTTATTTTTATTATTATTTTTATTATTTTATTATTTTATTTTTATTATTATTACAATTATTATTATTATTTATTTCTGTTTTTACTTTAGTTATTATTTTATCTAACTAATCTAATTAATCTAATTAATCTAACTATCTTATTTTTTTATTTTTTTGTACCCTCTAAAATATTTTATATAGTAAATCAAAATCATTTTATTCAATTAAAACTATTATAGAGAATGAAAAAGATAGGAGATTATTTAGTTTTTTAAATATTATAAATTGTCACCACGAAAAAGATATGGAGATTTTAATGTTTTGGTCGATGTGTGCAAGAAAATGGTTTATTCAATTTAATAAAAGTTAAAAAAACAATAATAATAATAATTGTTATAAAATGAAAAATAAATCTTACTACACAATGACATAAACAAAGAAACGAATCCAAAACAAAAAAAAAAAAAAACAAAAAAAAAAAACGAAAAAATAATAATTAATTTTCAAAAAAGAGAATCTGTGATTAGTGTTATTAAAAAATAAAAATAAGAAAATCTTTACTTGTTTAATTAATTTTTTTTTCTGTTTTTTAATTAAACTAAAAAAAAAGTCTTTCAAATCAAAATTTTTCGGTTTTCTCACCACCCCATAAGATAATATTTTATTTTTTTTATTTTTTTATTTTTTTTTTTATTTTTTTTATTTTTTTATTTTTAATTTTTTTTTTTATTTTCATTTAAAATTTTTTTTTTTTTTTCGTGTTCACATTTTTATTTTTGTGCAATTAATTACAAATACACTATAAATAAAAAAAAAAAAAAAATAATAAAACAAAATATAAAGATTTTTTTTTTTCACTTTAATAAAACCTAAATAAACAAAGATGACAGGTACTAAAAGAAATGGTGATGAAGTTGTAAATGAAACTAACAATGTTACAGAAGAAACCAACAAAAAAGCAAAAGTTGAAGAATCATCAACTGAAACAGCTGCTTCTACAGCCAGCTCTACTTGTTCTTTATTATCAAGATGTGAAAAATTAGATATCGTTAGAAAGGAATTAGATATTAAACCATGGGATACTTCAAAAACTTCAATTCAAGAGGTAATTACTTCCTTACTCGATAAAACTGATAGAGATGCATTCTTTGTTGCTGGTAATTATTAATTTTAATAAAAAAATTATAGGTGAATAAAATATTTAAAATTAATATTTATTACTTTTTTTTTCTATTTTTAATTAGATGTCGGTGTTATTATTAAACATTGGCAGAAGTGGGTTAAAAATTTACCAAATGTTACACCATATTATGCAGTTAAATGCAATCCAACCGTTGGTGTTTTAAGAGTTTTAGATGCATTAGGTACAAATTACGATTGTGCTAGTAGAACTGAAATTGAGTCCGTTTTAAATTTAGGTGTTGACCCAAGTCGTATTATTTACGCTAATCCATGTAAACAAATTTCTGCACTCAAAGTAAATATTATTATTTTATTTCTATATTATTTTATTAAATATATTAAAATTTTTTTTTTTTTTTGTTATTTTTAAAAAAAAGTTTGCAAGAGCACATAATGTTAAATTAATGACATTTGATAATCTCAGTGAATTAGAAAAAATTGAAAAGTTTTTCCCAGAAGCAGAATTAGTATTAAGAATTGCACCAGATGATTCAAAATCCGTTATGAGATTTGGTTCTAAATTTGGTGTTCACATTGATGATTGTAATGATTTGTTAGAGATGGCAAAGGAAATGAACCTCAAGGTTGTTGGTGTTAGTTTCCATGTTGGTAGTGGATGTCAAAGTGGTGATTCATACGCTGATGCTCTCATAATGGTAAAGAGTGTCTTTGATATGGCAAAGAAATTAGATATGGAATTAACATTGGTCGATATTGGTGGTGGTTTCACAGGTTCAGACGAAGAAAAATTCAATTCTTTTACCAAGGTTATCAGTGAGAAAACCGCCGAACTCTTTTCACCAAATGTTAAAATCATTGCTGAACCAGGTCGTTATTTCGCTGCTGAATCCCATACACTCGCTGTCACTGTCATTTCAAAACGTTCAATCAAACAAGAGGATAACAGACAACACCCACGTCGTACCTCAAACAACATGAGACAATACAACTACTATTTGGCAGATGGTGTCTATGGTTCCTTCAATAACACCAAATTCGATTACGCAAAAGTTGAACCATTATTATTGAAACCTTCCAACAAACAACCAACCCCATGCACTCTCTTTGGTCCAACTTGTGATTCAATCGATGTGATCCTTAAAGATACTCAAATTCCAGAACTTAAAATTGGTGACTGGCTTTACTTCCAAGATATGGGTGCTTACACTATCGCTTCTTCTTCATCTTTCAATGGTTTCTGTCCACCACCAGTTTACTATTACAACAGTATCCCAGAAGAAGAATTAAAAAATTTATAATTTTTTCTTTTTTTTAAAATTACAAAAAAATAATAAACAAAAAAGATTAATAATTAAAATGATATTTATATTTTTTTTTTTTTTGCGGTGTTTATGACGAAGTTGGATTTTGGTAAATGCATCTTCCTTTTTTTGTATTTTCTTTTAGCAATTCGCGATTTGTAAAAGGTTTATAATGGAAAGTTATCGGTTTTGTGTATTTATGCCGATAGGAATCAATCTACTATTTTGTTTATTTGTTTTAATTCATCTTCATTATTTTTCTATGTATGAGAAGTAGGTTAGTTTGGATAAGGTAAAGGCTTTGAGGATGCTTGTTTTCGTTTTTATTGTGGTCCCCATCGTTTTCCAGAGTAGGAGAGAAGCATTTAATTGATCAGGGAATTTTGGGTATTTTCCTATGAATACCATTCTTAGTGAAAAAGTATCCAAGATATCTTTCTAGAATGATAGAATATCTATTCCATGGTAGTTCTGGGTAACACAAACTTGTTCAGATTTATTTTGGAAGAGGTTGCTTTACAAAAGGTATTAAAGTGTTTAAGAACTATTTTTAGTTGATATTTGTCATTTACCAACGAAGTCATCCGTTAAACCTTAGAATTTTTTTCTCTTTGCGTGCCGACATTTCCTTATAGTGAAATGAGGTGTTTTTTTTTTTTTTTTTTTTTTTTTTTTTTTTTTTTTTTTTTTAATATTATTGGGATTAGAATTTTTAATCACCATGTTTTTTTTGTTGTTTTTTTTGGAAGTCGAGCTTTTTTCCGGTTGATTTTGAGGTGTGTTATTTATGACCACGTTACCTCGTGGTATGACCTAAGGCTCGAACCAAGGCCACGGAGACTGTGTGATTCAGCGCAGAACCACTACGTATAGCCTCCAATAATGAGGGTTTATTTTTTTTTTTTTTTTTTTTTTTTTTTTTTTTATATTAATGATTATTGTTTGACCTTAGTCTTTAACAATAATAAAGTTTATTATTTTTATTAGTTAATTTAATTAATGTTCATTATATGATGCTTTTACATTTAAATGAAAAAGTCAACAATCACATTATTAGGGAGAGATTTTCTTAATATACAGTATTTTTTTGAAATCCTGTTTTTGATTATTTTTATATTATTATTATAAGAGTTGATATCATTGAATCTTTCTGGTTCTTTGGCCATCGATAATTTATATTCTTTTAATAATTTGATGTATTCCATAGAAGCTAGTTGGTGCCATTTGTTTGTTAGCATTTCAAAATCCAGATTGGTATCTTGTAGCTCTTTGTTACCATACAATTGATTACAAATCCATATCCATATGTGATGCATGATTAATGCTATTACATTATTGTATGCATATGATCTGTTTAAGTCATAATTAATGGCTTTATAACACCATGTGAAGAAAGGCTTGTGGAAGGCTTCTATTCCGTAGTCAGGATTGATTTGGTTATCGGTTGGAGTATTGTTATTGAATTTTGGAAATATTTTGATAATTGGTTTTCCATTTACAATCGCTCTATCCACCGTCCAGTTTGAAAGTCTACCTGTTGTCACAAAGACGAAATTTTTTAGTTTGTTAATATTTATGAAGTTTTTTGTTTTTGTGCAGCTAAAGAATAGGTGACCGTATGGATCAATAGACATGTTAGTATTACACATTGGGCATGATTTTTCGTGGAGATAGTTTAGAGGGAGGCATCTCGAATGAAATCTAAACATTGTGTTTTTAGTTTTTGGATCTTTGATATTTAGTATGTTGGTGAAAAGGAAGTTATAGTTATACCCTCTCATAGAAAGATTATCTTGGAGAAAGGTTTTAGGTATTCTTTCCTCTTTGGAGTCAATTTCTTTATACCATTCAGATAGAGATAAGGGAAGACCCGATTGATTTTTTATTGAAATGGCGAATCGGAAAATTCCTCTTTTAGTTCTACATTTGTTCCAATCATCTATATTACTCTTTAGAAATTGTGAGGTAATTCTATTTGATGTTAATTGAAAGTTCCAGCTTTTATGAGTGGCTGATGACAATGAATTGTTTTCTTGTGCGTGGATGAATTCGTTAATTATCCACAGTCTTTGGGCTTTTTGTCTTTGTTCGATGTCCCATATATTCCACCCACCTTGTTCCATTGGGTATCTTGATCTTCTTGCGCTCATGAGATTAATAACATTGAATCCTGTGGAGTTTTTGTAGTTTGAGGCCGAAAGGAACCATTCCACTATTTTGTTAATTTGTTTCAGTTCATTCTCATTATATTTTTCAATATATGAAAAGTATGTTAGTTTTGATAATGCGAAGGCTTTAAGAATGCTAGTTTTAGTTTTTACCGTGGTCCCTGTTGTTTTCCAAAGTAAAAGAGATGCTCGAATTGATCTCAGAATTTCAGGCATTTTCCTGTGGATACCATTCTTAGTGAAGAAGTATCCAAGGTATCTTTCTGGGTTATTTGACTCCGGAATTTCGATTCCATTGTAGTTTGTATTACCCAGAACTATCGATGCTGATTTATCCAGATTTAATTTGGAGGAGGTTGCTTTACAAAAGGTGTTGAAGTGTTTAAGAACCATTTTTAGTTGATTTTTATTCTCTACCAAAGAAGTCGAATCATCCGCAAAGCCTTGGAATTTTTCTCTTTGTGGTCCATCGTTTAAAGGTAGTCCTGTTATGTTGTTATCTTTCAATATTACTCTAGCCAGAGATTCGATAACTAGTACGAAAAGGGTCGGTGATAAAGGGTCTCCTTGTTTTACTCCCCTTTTAATAATAAAAGGTTGTGTTTTGTTGTTGTTTACTTCTACTCTTGCTTCTGAATCTGTTAAAAGACTCATAATAAGATTGGTTATTTTGTACGGGATATTAATATGGAGTAGTGTTCTAAGGATTGAATCGTGAGAGATTGAATCAAAGGCCTTTTCGAAATCGTAGAAAGTTATTATCCCGTTTAAATTCTTTTGGTTACAATACGATATCGTTTCATTGATAGTAAAAATGTTGTCCAAAATAAATCTTCCTGGGACAAAACCTTTTTGATTGGTGTTGATTACTTTGGGAAGAATCTTAACTAATCTATTATTGATGGTCTTTGACTGGATTTTGTAGATGCAGTTTGCCAGAGTAATTGGTCTTCTGTTTTTAATTAATTCTGGATCGCCTTTTTTTGGAATTGTAATAATGAGTCCTTCTTTATGTTTTTTATTGATTTTAAAAGGGTTTTCTAGTGAATCATTGAATGCTGAGGCTAAAAGGGGTGCCAATTTCTTTTTGTGTGTAATAAAGAAGAGATTGGTGATACCGTCTGGTCCGGGAGATTTATTTGGATTCAGCTGGTTTATAACTTCGATAATTTCCTCCTCCGAAAAATCCTTATCTAGTTCTGTCCAACTTTCATCTTGTTGAAATTTCCAATGTTTTAGCATGTCGATGTGTTCTCTTGGAGAATCTGGTTTGAGATCATATAGAGTTTTATAAAAATTGAAAAATTCATTTTCAATTCCCGTTTGGTCTCTAATGGTGACTCCTTCATCGTTTTTAATGGCATCTAGTTTGAAGTCCAAAGTTCTTTTTTTGATCTTTGCTGAGATGTATTTAAGAGAGGTTTCTTCGCAATAGTTTCGTAGATCTGATCTCATTTTCATATCGATTTTTTTTGAGTCTTTGATTGCCAGAAGTGCGTTGTATGCATAGTCTCTTAAATCCGATTGAAGAAGGTCTTTGAGATTATTTGTGATGGCTTTCGCGTTGTAGTCTCCTTGTTTTTGAAATTCTTGGTATAACAATTTAATTCTCGAAATTAGAGATTGCAGTTGATTGAAACCAAAAGAGCCAGGAAAATCAGAGTTGAGTTGGTTAGCGTCTTTTAAAATTGAGTCAACTTTTGCCAGCATGGGATTGGCTAGGATAGAGGTGTTTTTTAATTTCCATCTGTTCCTTTTAGATGATTGGAGAGTAGTGTTTAGCAAGAGGCCAGTGGATATGAAGTTGTGGTCAGACAACGGGGTTCCGTCAACTGAAGGAGGAATAATATTTTGGAAGTTGAGGTTACCGAAATCGATAAGGCTGTTTGATATGTATATCCTGTCCAATCGTCTTGTGATTGTTCTGGTGACTACTTGGTTTTGATCTTTGTGTATTCTCAAGAATGTGTGTTTCTTTTCTGGGTCCATATCTCGCAGGTTATTCGTAAATCTTATTGATTCGATGAGAGAAGCTAATTCGTCTGGATTCTCAGATTGACCTTCCTCGTTTAGATCGTTGAAATCTAGACAATTGAAGTCGCCTGCAATGATATCAATTTTTTCTGTCATAGTTAGGCAGAGGTCGTTATAAATTTTTCTGAGTTCCTCTGTGAAGCTCTTTCTTTTTTCTGGGTTTGCCGGGGCATATATGGCGAGTATTGAAATAGAGAGGCTATTAATACATATTTCTGCCAGTATGGCTCTACTTTCGATGATAATTTTGGGTGTGATTTTGATAGAGTTGTTGTTGTGATTGAGGATGCCAATGCCGTTACCTCTGCTTGAGACACTAATAATTGAACCGGGGAAGCTTAGATTGGCAGCTGTAAAGTCAATAATAATGAGGGTTTAATTATGACCACGTTACTTCGTGGTATGACCAAGACTCGATCCCAAGGTCTTGACCACGGAGGCTTGTGATTCAGCGTGGAACCACTACGCTAAGCCCCCCGGATTATCTTGAGGATTTTATACAAATGAAAACCGAGGGAGTCGAACCAGCGACTAGACCTGTGGTTTTATATAAAATGGAGAAGAAGGGTATCGATCCCTTTACCTCTCGCATGCTAAGCGAGCGCTCTACCATCTGAGCTACATCCCCTTTTTTGAAATTTTTGAAATATTTAGACAATTTGATAGTGTAAGAATTAAGTTTTCTGTATCACTGGAAAAGGCGGAAAGAAATAATTTATTTCGCGAATTTTTTAAAATAAAAACTACGTACCTTAAAAATGTAGTAATAATGGAATCGTACCATCACAATATCGTAATTGAAATTTGGTAATAACCAGATAATAGGTCCAAGGTTGAAAAGACTTCGGAAATTATATTTGTTGACTCTTTAACGATGATCGGAGGTCCATGGAATGGAAGAAGTTTTGTGAATGATCCATTAATGGATAAGGTATTGGTTTGAAGGTTGATACAAGAGTTAGCTGCTATCTTTTTAAATATTTTTTGATAACCTAAATGTCCTCCTACCTATGAACAATCATGAAATTTTTTTAATACCTCCTGTTGCATGTTCATCGGAACAACAATACATATTGCTGTTACTTGAGGTATTTTGAAAAACATTGACGGATTGATTATTAATCTGAATAAAGTTCTGTTGGTTACACTGAAGAACAGAGCTTCAATAGCAACTCTGGATGCAGCTAAACTATTTGAATGTGATTGTTCTTGAATTGGTAAACGCATGCTCTTGGCTGAGAGTTGCTCCTACTCCGATGTCTGTCTCTAAAACATTTCCTTGGATTTGGATCGCTAAAATTATTTTTTCTTCTCTTAAGATTTCTGTTTTTTCTCGTTTTACTGAAAATTATTTCTAAATGTTTACAGTGATCTGATACTGTTGTTGATGTGGTAAAACATCATCGTAAAAACTTCTACGGAAAACTTTTCTATTTTTTTCTATTGAAAAAACTTTGTGAATTGCTCTGGAACGTTGTTGGAGCATTACATAACCCAAAGGGCATGACGTTTAATTCAAATAATCCTTGAGGTACTAAAAAAGCTTGTTAGGTACTTATCTTCATCTCTAATTGGAATTTGGTGATAACCACTAACCATATCTAGTTGTTGAATTCTTTTATTTTTTTCTATTGATACTATATTGATATTTTCTTGTAAGACTGCATGCATGAAATTGTAAATGATGTTGACTACTTTACTTTTATTTTCAACTACCGGAATGTTACCGTAAGTGAAAAGATTAATTGAATCTTTTTCTGAAATTAATTTTTCATTGCATATATCAATACATGCTTTCATTATCTTCAATGCGTTGGTACCAATTAAACATTAAAATTCAAAATTGTCGGTTACATATACATTGTGAATTGTATATTTCTTTTCACCAATTGATAAAGTTGTTTTACCTTTAATATTGATTTTTGAACCATTTGCTCGTAAATCATTGTTGCATGCTTCTTTACTTAAAATGTTCTGCGAATTCATTATGACAGGTAAATTTTGGTTTTAATACCTTAACGTATTAGCTTGTTTCTTTATGGAATTGACAATACTTCAAATAGAATTGGTATTCCACCAACCATTACAGTACAAATACTGTTAATAGTCATAATAATTCATCATCTAGAAGACCACCTGTTGGGTTTCCCCTCTTATCTATATATATCCAAACTAAATATAACGTTCAAACTACCACCTCATCTAACAATGTTCAACGATTGCCAAATAGATCACACATGCCGATTCATTATCTTCTCTTTATAAGGTTGTAGAAATTAACCATATATGTGAGTATCAATGTACTTTAAATAATATTATTCCCTATATTAAAACTTTGTGACTTTCCAGTCAATAATGAAGGTGATTATGTTGAATGTTTTTTTAGATTGCATGAAAAAAAACCAACACTAAAATAAAATTAAAGAAATAAAATTAACAAATAAAATTAATAAATAGGTAATAAATATATGTTTTTATGTGAATGAAATGATATGAAGTGAAAATTTTGCAAAAAAAAAAAAAAAAAAAAAAGAAAATGAGGTACTTTCACAGATTTAAATTTAAATTTTTAATTAACGTTGAAATTGAAAATGTTTAAATAAAACATATCAAATTCAACAAGTTACCATAAATGTTTCAAAAATTAATATTTAAAAACTTTTAAAACATTATCACTTTTTTATTAATTTCATTCAAACATATAAATATTGTTATTATTTTGTTATCAAATTAATATATTAATAATTTTGTTATCAAATTAATATGATGACGAAGTTTAATATGGAAATTTCGCCATGGTACATAAAAATTAATTCCTGCTTTTGTTATTATGTAATGATATTATTATTTCTTTTATTATTTTTTAAAATGGTATAAATGCGTAGTGGTGAATATAATTTTCAAGATGTAACTCCATATAACCGTAAAAAATTAAAAATAATAATAAATTTATAAAAAAAATGAAAAATAAATTATTTAATGTATTTTTATGTGTATTTAAATCACATTTTATTAAAATGAAATGTGTGAAGTTTAGTTGTAATAATAAAATTAATAAAATAAATTGGTATTATATTATATTATAAAAATTTACATAATTTTATTATCAATGAATAGTTTTTATAAATGCTGTTATAATAGATGTTTTATGTTTTTATTAAAATAAAAAAATAACCAATTAATCAATTTATATATAATAAGAACAAAAAAACATACAGCAGGGGTGGAAAAAGTTTTGTGGTGAATTAAATAATGCTTTTTTTCATTGAAATTACTAACCTTTTGCCCAATTGAAAATTATTTATACACAGAAATAAACAAAATCTATTTAAAAAAATAAAAGAGAAATAACAACGTAATGTGAAGAATTCTTTAGGTCGATTGTAAAATCTTAAACCCAGGTGGTAAAAAGTTATGGGGAGTACGTCAATCCACCTAAGTGGACGAGGAATTAATACCCCAAAATTCAGCACAAAACTGAATATTTGGGTTTTAGATAGTTATATATGTACAATAACTAAATGTATCACAACCAATGCTCTGGTGAAAACAGGTATCATCGTCAACGTGAAAGACGATAAGGCTTATTTACCTCCCTTTACATCCCACTCATGATGAATCTGTGAACACCGACCCTCCAATGGAATTATAAATTCCACCCCTAATGATCCATGATAGCCCACTATCTACAGATCTTCGGAATAATACCCCCACTTCATCCTTGTTTAAGATTATACATCTGAACCCAACACACAATCAGATGCTACACAATTTTATTTTATTTTTTTAAAAAGATTGAGTTTTATTTTATATATAAATACATACATGGTAATAAAGTCTGTGATAAAATTACAAATTATTTATTTTATATAATTAATATATTTATAATTATTGTTATTATAATTATTATTATTTTTATAATATTTAAATTAATTACCTTTAATAATAATCTATAACACTTGTTTACTTTGAATAAATAAAATTTTGGGAAAAAAAAAAAAAAAATTTTATATAAAAAAAAAAAAATTTAAAAAAAAATTTTAAATTAAAAAAAAAAAAAAAACTCTGTTTAAAATAAAAAAATACTTCAATTCATAACTTGTTTACTTACTTACTTCACACATATATTAAAAAAAAAGATTCACACAAATTATAAAAAAAAAATGAAATTATTTCATGTGCCACGAAAATTAATATGTTCTTTATCTTAATTTATCAATTTTAAAATTGGATTATAATATAGAATAAAAAAAAAATGGATAAAATAGTTGAAATTGAAAATTTAATAATAGAATTAGTAAAAAAAGAAATGGGTCAGGAAATCGATCAATGAATCAATAAAAAATGTTTGTAAAATTAAATAATTGCCCACACTATGTGTGTGTTTTTTAAGTTTTTTCATTTTACAAAAAATTGACCCTAGTCTTTTTAATTAGACCACGATGAGTTGAAAAGGAGTCAAGTTCTTTTTAATCAAGTTCCAAGAATGAATTGAGAATTCACCAATTATAGATAAAGAACTTTGAAAGTCATTTTAAAAAAATAAAAGTAGTCCTGCAAGTAGATTAGAATTCCTTGTCAGTGGTGATATTAGTGGTATTAAAAAAAAAATTATAAATAAATAAATGAGCCAAAAAGATAAATAATGTTTGTTGTTTTAAAAAAAAAAAAAATAATAAAGAAAATAATAAATAAATCGACCAAACTTTTTTATTGGTTTACTATTTCTTACTTTTTTATTTAATATTTTAATATCTAGATAATTGTGGAGCTCATTTATTTATTTATAATTTTTTTTTTAATATTTTATTGCCATTCAACTGGTTTGAAATTTACAAAATTGACACCAGATGGATATCTATTTTCTTCAACCATATGGTGAAGGATTGGATAAAGGACACGATTTGCACCATCTTCATCAGTTAAAGGTGGGTCTCTTGATGGTAAACCAAGGTCATTTCTTTTAGGTTGCATATCTGAAATCCAACCAGTGTCGGCACCACAAACGTAGATATTTTTAAGGTCGTGAGTGTATGCAACAGTTTTTGTCATCATATTTAAGCTCGATTTTGCCATATTCGTATGAACGTGTAAACCAGTCAAAGAGTTGATTTCATTTTTGAACTCTCCCTCTGGAGAAGTTACATTTACAATGTAAGACCAATCATTTCTTTTGATAAGTTTTAATGATTTTTCATATTGGATTCTCTCTTTTTCACCCAATCTCTCTTTATAGGCATCTTTATCTGGTAAACAGTTTAAACCCATCATTGAAGATAATTGTGATACCAGCATGAATGGTATAGTTGAATTCACCAAAGATACTTCTGCGACTTCAACAACGGAGATTTCTTCGACACTTTGAATCCAGCTTGTCTTTTTACGAAGATCTAATTGTTCACCATGTTCATCAACTTGGCCAGGTGGGAATAATTCGAAATTACTCTCATCTTTATCACAATCTATTAAAACTTTTTCAACAATTTCAGTTGAAGAAATTGTTAATAATTCTTCATTTTTCTTACAAGTTAATGTTAAAACACCATGTTGTTGTTGTGGCCCATTAGATGAAATAGTTTCGTTGCTATTACTATTATTTAATGACAATTGTTTTTCTTTTTGAATTAAATCATAATAATAGGCTCTTGGTCTACGAATAGTTTGGGCAGCATTATTAATTAAGATATCAATCCTTGGAATTGTTAATTTAATGGTATCGATGAATAATTGGACAGCTTGAACATTTCTAAAGTCAACTCCATAAATTCTTAATCTTTTTAGACGATCAGGAGGAGCCAACTCTTTAAATTTCTCCATAGCAGATTGTGGGAAACGTGTTGTGATTATTACATTGAATTCTAATTTCAACAAGATCATGGCTATTTTGAAACCAATTTTAATACGTCCACCAGTAACAATTGCATATTTTTCATTCATAATCAAACGTGCACGACCAACTTCATAGCTGAGATCATCCAATAAACTCTCATTTAAAAAGGTACAGTAGGAACATAATCTAGAGGTAGTATCCTCTAAATTCTTTTTACACATATAACATTTGAAAGAAACATTTGATGCTAAATTCTTTATCTTTATAAATTTAAACCTCCAATCACATGGATGAGTTTTTATGGCAGTAGTACGATCATCGAATAACTCTTGTTTAAAAGAATCGAAATTTGTATAGTTATTTGTTTGTAACTCCTCCAAAACATCCTCAAACGATTTATCAGGACCGTATGGGAAGTTGAAGCTACTTGCACTATCTTCATTATAACTCGAAACTATAAATTCTGGACGACCATGTGCATTCTTTTTAATTGAATTTGGTTGTAAGATTAGTTGTTTGAGATTTGGATTCTTATCACATCTAGTCTCATGGATACAATTTTCAAAACACATTGCATTGAATCCACGATAAATGTATTTGTACAATCTATCATTGTCAGGGTTGAATAATGCAGGTGGTACCATATTCAGTCTTTTGTTAAATGAATTGATAGTACGTGGTAATAGGAAAACATTTTCACCATTATAAGCAGTTGCAACACAATCTAAATCATAAAATGAAATTAAGTCTTCAATTGAACGAATAAAGAAAATCATCAATTGAATTGGTCTGTAAGGATATGATGATACTATGGTTATTGAATTTTGAGTACGAACGAATCTTAAATCCATATGATCAGATTTTGAATTTATATTAGATTGAATCTTTAATGCTACTTCTTCAAGTTTCTTTTTTCCTTCATGAATCGATGGTGTAATAAAGAATAAATCTAAATCACTATTTAGAAATGGTGATTTCATCGAATGATAATGGTTCTCTAATTCAACAAAGAATTCGTTGTATGGCTTAGCATATTCATAAATTAATGTAACAACATTGAATGGTAAATCCAAATGGTTTAATAAACGTGCTACCATTTTCATTTCATAGTAAAGCTTTAACAATCTCTTTGGTAATGTACTTAAACATGATGAAATTGAACCACCTGATGCAATAACTTTACTAGAGTTATTTTCACTTGATGATGATGACCATTCAATACCATTTAAAACACCTTTTGTAAATATATTAAAACAATCTTTAAATAATTCAAAAGAATTATTAATTGACCAATCACCAACAGGATTAATACCTAATTCTTTAATTGCTTTTTGGTTGATTTCATTTTGTTCATCAAGAATATAGTCACTAAAATCTATAAATGGATGATCCTTTTCTTCTTTAGTAATCTCCTCCCTTTTAAAAATTGATTTATCTGCAAATGTATCTCTTAATACCATTGATTCTTTTTTATAGTCACTATAAACTTTAATTAGTTGTGTTGGTGGGGTTATTGTTGTTGTTGTTGTAGTTGTTGAAACTGTTGAACAATCCTTTGGTGTAATTTGATAATTTGATAAATAATACTTTTGAATTGGTCTAATATCTTTTTGTAAGAATGTATTTGAAACAATTGAACTATCATATAATGATTGTAAGGTTTTAATATTTTTATTATCATCACTTTTATTATTGTTTAAAAATGTTTTAAATTTTTCAATGATAAAATAATAATCTAAATTGTTTTTAATTGATTCTTCTCTTAATGATACCCATAGATATAGACCTGAGTATTCATTAAATTCAATTTCATTCTTTCTATCAATTATGACTCTAAAGCATTCTTCAAAATCTTGGGTTGAAATCTTTTTGATTATTTGATTAATTATTAACCTAACAATACTGTCAATATTTTTTATGGTTTCATTTTTTTCAATCATTTTCTTTTTTTTTCATAGTATATATAAAAAAAAAAAAAATAGTCCAAAGAAAAAAAAAATCTTTATGAAAGCATCAATTGATGCTTTTTAAATAAAAAAAAAAAAAATAAAAAAAAATAAAAAAATAAAATAATTTTTAACTTTTTCTAAGAATTATAAATTTTAAAAGAAAGAAATATTTTTTCTTGTGGAATAATTAAAAAATTGGCTATGTTAATTTTTATAATAGAAATATATTTCAAATATTAATCCCATTATAATAATTTTTTTTTTTTTTTTTTTTATAATTTAGTTGGTTTTTTTTATATTGTTTCGGTTATAGAAGATATTGAAAATGTTTTTGGTGAGGAAGAGGTAATGGTAATGAAGACTCCTTTTGTGATTTGTTTTTCAAAATTTCATAATCTTAACCAATAAATTTTTTTTCAAATTGTTTTTGGTCTGTATATATGAATTTAAAAAATTAATCTATATTAGTTACTAATAAGTTTTTTGTACTTACTCAATTTTTCAAAACCTTCATTTGGAATTTCAATTGTTGATTCTAACTTTAATAAACAATATGTAATAATATAATCATTATTATTAGATCTAGAATCGAAATAACTATGAATATTTATATCATTTCCTGGATTTTTTAATTTTAATTCGCAAATGCAATTTTGAAGTGTTGAATCTTTTATATATGTTTTTTTTTTTTTAAAAGTGAATGTAAGCTATTTAATAATTTTTTAATAATTAAAAAAAAAAAAAAAAAAAAAATTAAAGAAAAAAATCAATGTGAAATTAAAAGATAAAAAATTTTAACTTAAAAAAACAATTGTTCAAATGTGGGAAAAAATAAAATAAAATGAACTTGTGTTGTTTAAATTTTTTTTTTTTTTTATTTTTGTTTTTTTTTTTTAAAAGACCTTTTTAATATTGCTGTCAAAGGTTGTATATTAATAAATAATAATAATATTACTACCAAACACTGTTTTTTTTTTTTTTTTTGTATTTTTTTTAGTATTTTTTTTTTTTATAAAAAAAATAATTATTAAATATTTGAATAATTTATGAGAAAGAACTTAATTTAAATTAAAATTTTTCCCATGAACCACGTTGTGGAAGATAAGTTTCAAAGAATTTCTCTAATTCGTCAACTACTTTAGTGTTTGGTTTATCAGGTGAGAGACCATCATTTAAACAGACGGTCTTTGGTTTCTTTGCTAAAATCTTTGCAAACTCTTTCTTCATCTTCTCATGATCATCCATAATCAAAGCGTAATAATTGATTGGTGTTGGTTCATAAGTAGCATAGAAACGAGTTACATAAGCTAAGTAAAGGAAAGGAATTTGAAGATCGTGGGCTGTACGGAATGGATTGGCAGAGGTTTTCTTAAACTCTGGTTCCAAATCTTGATACATACGATCAAAGATCTCACGAGTGAAGAATTGATGACCATGTGATGCATAATGACGATTCTTATTATCGACCTCCCAAATATTATTCAATAAATCATTGGTGTAGGCAATACATGCATGCCAGATATTCGATTGTTTCTCTTTGCTTTGTGGTGCTGTCCAACTACTCTTGTAAATTGCTTGTCCTGCATCTGCATCCCAAAAATCTGAAACTGATACTGGTGCTCCAAAGAAAATATCATCATTAAAATAAATAAAACAATCTGAAACTTCTTTTGGTAATGAATAAAAATTACTTTCAATTGAATTTGAATTAAATGTTGGTAAATCATCTCTTTTTTTTTTAAAAAAAAAAAAAATAATAAAATAAAATAAAATAAAATAAAATAAAATAAAAATATACATATTAGTATACTACAATGATTTTTAATTTATAATAAATTGAATCATTCAAAAATAAACATACTGATTTGTAAAATAATCTTCATGGAAAATGAATTTAACTTCATCAGAAGTTGGATCGAACCAAGATGGATATTGCGAAGCTGAAACAACCCAAACATTTTTAATCCATGGTGCAAACTTTTTAATACTTCTTAATGAATATTTCAAACCCATTAAATCTCTATATCTATTATTACCTGGTGCTGAATGTCTTGTATTACTACAATTTTAAAAAAAAATGAATAGAGGTTAATCAAAGAGAGAAAGAAAATTAGTATTAATTGACGATGAGGGAAAAAAAAAAATAAAAAAAAAAAAAATAAAAAAATAAAAAAATAAAAAAAAAGAATTCATACCCTGATCTCATTGTTCTTGAATCGATATGTCTTTGATCAGAACCATTTACCCATGTATATACCATATCAATGTAATCGCAATGTAATTTCTTTTTATCGGCTGTTGTGCCTGGTACTGGTCTAGTTTGTTCTTCATGAATAGTTTGTTCGACTTGTTGACGACTTGACATATAAAGTGCAATACCAGATATCCAAAGTAAACCAAGTATAACAAACACAAAATGTATACGTTTCATTTTATATTTTTATATTTGTATTTATATATATATATATGTATTTATATTTGAGTGTGTCTATGTTTCTATGAGTGATTTGTTTATGTGAATATATGTGGTATATTTTGAATTTATTTTTATTTAAATTTTTTTTTTGTTTTTATTTATTTTTTTTTTTTATTTTTTTTTTTATTGGGGGGAAATATTGATTAATTTAATGTAAAAAAAAAAAATTTCTATTTTCTTTTTTTTTTTTTGAAATCAAATATTATTATTTATTACTTTATTTATTTATATTTTAAGATCTCTTCTAAAGAAGACAACGTTTTAAATAAATGAATAAAAAAAAAACAACCTAAAAAAAAATTAAAAATAAATTTTAATTTTTTTTTTTTTTTTTTTTTTTTTTTTTTTTTTTTTTTTTGAATTGAATTTTCTTTTCAAAACTCTATGAAACTACTTAGATATTTTGTAACGTCAGGCTATATAAAAAAAAAATAAAAAAAAAAATAAAAAAATAAAAAAAATCAATTGTTATGATAATTTACTGTTATCCAAAACAAAAAAAAAAAAGAAATAATTATAAAAAAAAAAAAATAAAATAAAATATATTAAAATAAAATTAATAATATTGAATATTCTTTTTTTTTTTTTTTTTTTTTTTTTTTTAATAATTTACACCCTTTTCTCGCCACACTCAATCTTTACACACATTTCACGCTGAGTGATATGTTAAAAAAAAAAAAAAGTGAATTTATTTGATTACATTTTTTTCTCTTTTTTTTTCCCACAAATCACAACTTTTATTTTTTTCAATTTTTTTATTTTTTTTTTTTCCCCAACAATATTTAATTTGGCCAAATACCCATATATTTATTGTATTTAATTTATTTCCCTACTACTAATTCCAAGTATTTTGATGATATCTGTATTATGTGAAAAAAAAAAAAAAAAATTGAATTTGGTATTCTTAAAAAATAATTGGTTTCGATTTTGTATTTTATTTTTTTTTTTTTTTCACAACTCTAATCTTGTTTTTTTTTTTCTTTTATTTTATAAAAAAAATAAGTGACCTATCTAATTTATATACTCCTTTACAGTAAATAAAATTTATTATTATGTTTATTTTTCATTCAATGAATTTTCAATAAAAAGTATTATAGTTTATTTTAATCAAAAGTCAAGTATCCCTATATTGGTTTTTATATAAAATAATAATAAAAAATAAAAATAAAAAAAATAAAAGTTAAAGGTGAAAAAAAAAAAAAAAAAAAAAAAAAAAAAAAAAAAAAAAATTAAAGTGAACCTTATTATAATTCATTCAATTATTAATAGAAAATTCATGGGTTTACGAAAAAATCTTTTTTTTTTTTTTTTGTTACATAAAAAACAGGCAATAGATATTATGGAAATAATTCGAATCGGCTCGCATAGGACTGGTTAATTTTATGCATAATATGATTTATTGAAAATTCAATTAATTTTCTATTTTTTTTTGATTTTATTTTTAATTATTTTTTTTTTTTTAAATTTTTATTTTTATTTTTTTATTATTTTTTTAATTAAAAAGGGTTATTTTTTTTTTATTTTTTTTCATTAATTAATTTTATTAAAAAAAAAAAAAAAAAAACCCACCACTTCACTGTTTTTTATTATTCATAGCCAAAAACAAAATGAAAGTTACATTATTCTCAAGTAAACCATATTGGGTAAAATGGTTCAATGATTTAAATAAATTTTCATTTGAAATTAATTATGTCATCGGTGCATGTGATATGAAATCAGTAAGTGTTGATTTAAAAAAAAAAAAAAAAAAAAAAAAAAAAAAAAAAAATAAGTAAAACAAAAAATTAAAATAAATAAACACAAATAATAATAATAAAATTTTTTTTTATTTTTAATTTTTGTTATTATTATTTTTTTTTTTTTTTTTTTTTTTTTTTTTTTTTAAAGGTTAATGAAGCTAAAGGATCAGAAGCAGTTTGTTGTTTTGTAAATGATGATCTTTCAAAAGAAGTTATTGAAACATTACATTCAAATGGTACTAGAGTTATTTTAATGAGATGTGCAGGATTCAATAAGGTTGATTTAGAAGCAGCTAATAAATTAGGAATTCCAGTGTTGAGAGTACCAGCCTACTCACCAAATGCAGTATCAGAGTATGCACTTTCATTAATTATGGCATTGAATAGAAAAACTCACAAAGCTCATGACCGTGTTAGAGATGGTAACTTTGAAATCAATGGTATGGAAGGTTTCAATATGGTCAATAAAGTGTATGGTATTGTTGGTACTGGTAACATTGGTGAACAATTATGTCGTGTATTAAAATTAGGTTTCGGTGCTAAAGTTATTGCATACGATATCATTGAGAATAAAGCTGTCACTGATATTGGTATTGAGTATGTTAAAAACTTGGATGAAATTTGGAAACAATGTGATGTCATCTCTTTACATACTCCACTCACACCACAAACTAAATATATGGTGAATACTCAAACCATTGAGAAGATGAAAGATGGTGTTATGATTATCAACGTTTCAAGAGGTGCTTTAGTCAATGCAGGTGATGCAATCGTTGGTTTGAAATCTGGTAAAATCAGTGCACTCGGTATGGATGTCTATGAAAATGAAACTGATTACTTTTATCAAGATCATAATGGTTCAATCATCAAAGATGATAATCTCTCATTATTAATCTCTTATCCAAATGTTATGATCACTTCTCATCAAGCTTGGTACACTAAAGAAGCCATCTCTTGTATTTGTGGTACTTCACTTCAAAATTTTGCTGATTTTAGATCACAACAAATTAAAAAATCAAATTTAGTTAATAATCCAGTTTCATCTCAACCATCACAATAAAAATAAAAATAAAAAATTTAAATTTATAAATAATCACTTATTTTATTATTGCTATTATTATTATTATTATTATTTTATATACAAATTAAATTGTGTTGTTTTTTTTTTTATTATTTTTTATTATTAATCCCAAACTCTATTTCTAATAAATATTGGTGCAACTAAAGTCCATAAATATAATAAAACTATAACCCAAGAACTAACAACTTTAACCCAAACAGAAACCATGCCAGAATCAACAACAACTGTTGAGTAAGATGTTGAAGAAGTTGAAGAAGAGATATCAGTATTACTCATAGTAGCCCAATTTGTTAAGAGTGCAGAGAGGTACATCGCACCACATGCAAAAGTAAAATGAAAGAATGTATAGTTATAAGCGGTACATTCACATTCATCATCGGAAACACCTGTTGTTTCAGAGTTTGGATCGGATGGAATACTGCTATAATGATTGTGATTACCCAAAAGTCCAGTTGAATCACTTGATCTGAATGCAGAGTAACAAACTGAAATGATTGTGAATACAGCACCAATGATAATAGTAGATTCTCTTGGTGGAGAAACACTAATAGATGAACAAGTTCCAGGTGGTTCACTATTGATTGCAGAGTAAATCAAATAGGTGCAATATAACATAACAACACCACTTTGGAGTAAACCACTTGATGGTCTATACTCACGAACTTTCCCACTAATAGAAAGTACACCAACGATTAAACAAATACCTAAATTGAAAACAATGTAAAATTGATTGATCGAGCAATTGCCTTTGCCAAAGAATACCAACATCACTACTGTACCAGCGACTGAAATTGCAATACAACCAAAACTAAGTACACACAATAATACAAACCATTTCTTTCCATCGCTTCCTTCATCTTCAATCTTTCTAACACAACTTTCATTCAAAGAGTATGCAAAGTCTACCAATAATAACAATTGAATGAAAATAAATATTGCTGCACAAAATATCGATATCCAAGAATAAATTCTGAAAAATGGATTTGTTATAAAAAATGATACAAATATTAAAATTCCTAACAATAATATCTTTAATGGCCAATAACCATCTTGAAGTTTGGCTCTTCCATCACCTGCACTCTTTACATTTATCATTATTAATCCTAATAAAATATGATATAATGCTAACCCAAAGGTAAGTCTATAAACCACCAATGCCCCTTGACATCCACTATCACTTTTACTACAAATTTTTAATACTTTTTTTTTTTTTTCCATTAAAATAAAGTTAATAATTTTTTTTTTTTTTTTTTTTTTTATTATTATTTTTTTTTTTTTATTATTACCATCCAAACTATTAAACCAAGAAAAAGACCAATAGCTAAGAACATATGCTACAACTGATACTATTAAAAAGAAAATAACATATACAAGTCTAGTCGATGTTGATTTTTTAACAGATTGTATATGGTGACCTTCATTATATTATTTTTTTCAATGTTAATTAATTTTTTTTTTTTTTTTTTTTTCAATAATCTATTTTATAAATATTATTTACCTGGTGCACCAGTCATAAAAGATTGCATTCCTAAGTGATATATATATATATATATTTATTTATTTATGTGTTACTTAAACACGTTATGAATATTTTTTTTTTATATAAAAAACAAAAAAAAAAAATTAAAAATTAAAAAAAAAATAAAATAAAAAAATAAAAAATTTAAATAAAAATTTGAGTTAATTTTTTTCTCAGAAAGTTATGAAAGATTTTGTTGTTTTTGCCACCATTTTTGTTTATTATTTTTTATTATTACTTTTTTTTTTTATTTTCTAAATTAACTTTTCTATTTATTTTTTTATTTATTTTTTTTTAACAAGGTTTTATTTTTTTATTTTGTTTTTTATTTCTTTTACTTTTTTTTTTTTTTATTTTTTATTTTTTTTATTTTTTTTTTTTTTTCTTTTTATTTTTTCGTCCGATTTTCACCCTTTTTTTATTTTAAATTTTTATTTTTTTTTAATTCATATTTTTAAATGGAAGAAGAAATTAAAAAAGAAATAATTAATAATAAGAATTTTTCAATTGAAAATGATATATTAATTGAAGAACCACCACCACCACCACCACCATCACCAACATCAACAATAACAAATTATAAAAAAAGAGTTTATAGTATATTACATGACGATGACAATATAGAACAACCAAAGAAAAGGGTGATATTAAGTTATCATGATGGTGATCAAAGCAATTTAGTAACAGTTGAAGATCCAGAAAATAAAGAAAAATCATTTATAATTAATAAAAAGTATATTCAAGATGATGGTAGTATACTATCTAAACAGCAATATAAGAAAAAGATTGAAGAATTTAATAAACAAAAGAAAATTGATAATAGGCAATCAAGAAAACAAAAAAAGAGAGCTGAAACTCATAAAAAGAATGATGAAGAAGGTAACATTACTAAACAAATTCTCTCAGAGACGAAATTCCATTATAAAGATAATCTTAGACATATTGAACCATATCAATATACATTCAAAGTATTTGCAAAGGAACGTTGGTTCGGTCAATCTATATTAGATATGTTTTCACAAGAATTTTCAACAAATTCACGTGATGTATATCTAAAGAAGATTAAAAGAGGTTTAATTAAAGTAAACGATGAATTAGTATCACCATCATATAAAATTAAATTAAATGATACTATCATTCATACAGTACATAGACATGAACCACCTATAACTGGTGAACCACTTAAAATCGTATCATTGGACAATAATGTTGTGGTAGTCGATAAACCATCATCTATTCCAGTTCATCCATGTGGTAGATTTCGTCACAATTCTTTAATGTATATGTTAGCCTCTGAGCATGGTATCAATCAATTGTATGGTGTTCATCGTTTAGATCGTTTAACTTCTGGTCTTCTATTATTGGCACGTACTCCTGACGCTGCCAATAAAAAAGCAAATCAAATTCAATCTGGTTCAGTTTCAAAACAATATTTAGCTAAAGTTATTGGTAAATTTCCTCAATCATCCAAATCATCTGAATCATCTGAATCATCTGAATCATCACAAATAAAATTATGTAAAACTTTAGAAGATGGCACGGTTATAGTTGATCAACCAATTGTTATTCAAAGTATGCGTCTTGGTATTAATCATGTTGGTATTGGTGGTAAACAATCAATAACCCATATTAAACTATTTAGTTATGATCAATCTACAAATACATCCATTGTATTATGTACTCCTAAAACTGGTAGAACTCATCAAATTCGTGTTCACTTGAAATGGTTAGGATTTCCAATTGCAAATGATCCTTTGTATAATAATGAATTTAAAGAATCCTTTAAAGCTTTGACTAGTGATGGTAAAACTTCATATATTTTCGATGAAGATGATGATTCATCAAATTTTGTAAAAGATGAAGAAAAACTTAATAATAATAATGGAAATAATAAAAAAAATTCACAACCAACAATAATATGTAAAGTTACAAAAGAAGAAGAAGAATTTATTGATGATGGTATTTCACCAATTCATTGTAATGATTGTTCAATAGTTTGGTCTGATAGTAGCCAATTTTCGTTTGGTATTTATTTACATGCATTATCATATTCTTCAAGTGATTGGTCTTATAAAACTGATTTACCAAGTTGGGCAAAATCTTCAACTGAAATTACAACTGAACCTAAAATTACAATTGAAACTGAAACTTCTACTGAAACCAATCAAGTTGACAGGGAAAAATAATTTGATTATTAAAAAAAAAAAAATAATAAAAAAAAAAAAAATTAAACATTATTTATATAATAAAAAACAATTGAGTGAATTAAAAGAAAATAAAAAAATAAAAGTTAACTTTTTTTTTTTTTTTTTTTTTTATTTAGTTAATTTGTTTTGTTGTGATTTATAAAATTAATTTTATAAATAGTTAAAGAATGTATAAGTATCTAAAGAATGTGTACTCCAATCATTTGGTAAATAAAACATAGACATTGAAAAGCTTGTGGTATCAACTACAAAGAATGGAGTTGATGGAGAATTTAAATTACCAACAAGAATTAATTTTGAACCATCACAACTTAAAAATGCTGGTGTATAACCTTGTTGTTGATAATCAAAGCCAACTACGAAAGTTTCAACCAAATCACATGATGAAAGTTTGAAATTAATTTTACAAATTCCAATTCTAGCTGAATCATAAGAAGTTACTGCGAAAACATCACCACTTGGATTAGTGAAAACTATGATTGTATCATTAATATCCAAACCTTTAATATCGAATGAAACATGAATATCTTTTGGGTTTGAATGTTTAAATTTAGCAAGAGATGCATTTTCAGATGGATGTCTGTTAGTTTCATAAAGAACATATACCATATCATTTAATTCAGAGTAAGCATAAAATGGTGGTGCGGTATAAATGGCATCATTGTAGTATGGTAAACGAAGGGTTGAATTTATGAGAGAACCACTTGAAAAATCCCACTCAATTATTGATGGAACTCTATCTTCATTGATTAAACCAACTGATAAAGCTGATTTATCAATGAAACTAGCTGGTTGGATATTATTAGTAAAGTTTGATACTACTCCATTATCAACTTCAGTTAAAACTGAAATTTTAAGATTATTCATATTAAATTGCACCATTGCTTCTTTATTGGTATAGTTTGAATATCCTAATAAAACCATCTTTTATTATTATTTTTTTATAATTTTTTTATTTTAAAAAAATAAATATTAGAATTTTATATTTTATTATATTATAATTTTTATTATATAATATTATTTAAAACATAATTACCTCATGGTGTTCCAAATCAACACTTAAAATTGATAAAATTTGGTATTCAATATTAATTGAAATTGTGGAAAATTTTGTCATGGCTGTTGCATCATAAATGCTAATTAATTGACCAGATTCTGGAATATAGCTTGAAGTAATTGAGAAGAGATAATTATTTGAACATTTAACTACTGTGCCAAATGAAAAAACAAAGATCATTAAGAATAGGAGAATATTTTTATTCATTTTTTAATATATATATATTTTAATTGATTTGTAAATATAATTTTTTTTTTTTTAAGGCATTTTAAAAAAAAAAAAAAAAAAAAAAAAAAAAAAAAAAAAAAAAAAAAAAAAAAATTGATTGGAGTAGTTCCCCCATACTACCTCTAAGTTTCCAACTCCATTACCGATTCAAAAAAAAAAGAAAAACAAAAAAATCTTTATTAAAACCTTGGGTACAGTACCATTTAAAAATTATTTTTAATTATTTGACTAAAAATAAAAAAATTTCGACCTTTGGAAATTCATTTTTTTAAGTTGAAAAAATATTTTTTTTATCATAAGTGTATTTTGAATATTATTAAAAACCAATTTCTTTTCAATTTTCCATTCAATTTAAACGCATCGCAATTTTAAAAAGTTTTTCTGGCCCATTTTTAATGAATTTACTTTTAACTTCTCTTTTTTTAAAATAAAATTTATGAAAAAAATAAAAAAATAAAAAAATGAAAAAATGAAAAATAATTATTTTCAAAGTTTGATAATTCAAGTGAGACATGATTTCTTTAAGGATTTACAAATTATTTAATAATTTTTTTTAAAAAAAAAAAAAAAAAAATTTTAAATTAATGCAAAAAGTTTGATAATCTCTAAAGTAATATCTTTTTTAATTTTCTTTTCAATTATTTCAAACTGAAAATTTTTTTGAATATAGTTGGTTACACCCATAATAAAAAAATATATTTTTTTTTCTGAATTTTATATGATACCAATTTAACCTTCATGGTTATATTGAAAAACTAAAAAAAATTTAAAAAAAAGAAAACTTGATACAAATATTTTTTAATATATTTATTTTTTTTAAAACCAGTGTATATTGGTCCTGATTTTTTTTATTTCATATATATAATGGTTCTTTAGTTATTTAACTCTCTGAGACGTCTGATAGTTGATCTAACAGTGGCACCAGCGGCAGTTGACATAGTCCAAGCACCACCAGCTAAAACTTTACGACAACCGTTACATTTCCAGATACCAACGGATGAACGTCTGACAGCATCCTATTTTTTTTATTTGTTATTAGTTACGATCATAGGTTCCATTTATCTAAATTTGATACTTACTTTACCACAGAATGAACAGGTGTAAGTACCGTGTTGGGTGATTTCCATCTTTTTAACTTGCTTTCTTAAAGAAGCACCATATCTGGTACCGTATTTACCGACTACTCCGACTTTCTTTGTTCTTTTGGCCTATATAAAAAGTCAATTAATAATCTACACTTTCAATCTTCTATCAAACACTAATCTTTTCTCTATCAATCCATTGTTATCTTTTCGTCAATCAAAAAAAAAAAAAAAGAAGAATAGAAACCGAGAGAAACAAGTGATGATAATAATAATAATAATAATATGTAAATATAATATCAGATAGAACGTACCATTGTGTATCAAACTGTGAGAAATAAACGAACACTAAAAATTTTTGAAATTTTTTCACTTGGGCAAACCCATTTTTTTTTTTTTTTTCGAATTTTCATTCGCGCATTACTTTTTTTCACATATTCTCCCAACGTTATAATAAAAAATTTTTTTTTCATTCATTTTTTATATTTTTTGGCAAAATAAAAAAAAATAAAATATTTTTGAATTTTAATTGTTTAATGTTTGATTATTTGTTTTTTTTTTTTTTTTTTTTTTTATTCATAGAAAATTAATTATATTCTAGTTTTTTTTTTATTTTATTTTTCTTTTTCTTTTTTTTAATACAAATACAATTACAAAAAAAAAAAAAAAAAAAATAATAATAATAATAATAATAATAATAATAATAATAATAATAATAATAATAATAATAATAATAATAATAATAATAATAATAATAATAATAATAATAATAATAATAATAATAATAATAATAATAATAATAATAATAATAATAATAATAATAATAATAATAATAATAATAATAATAATAATAATAATAATAATAATAATAATAATAATAATAATAATAATAATAATAATAATAATAACAATAATAATTAATAAAAAAAATAAATTAATTAAAATTATTATATATATTTTTTTTTTTTTTTTTTTTTTGTGTTGGACTGAAGTGAAAACAAACAAAAAAAAAAAAAAAAAAAAAAAATATTAAGTGTAAAACAATTTTGGTCAATTTGGTTTTATTGTTATTTTATTTTAGAAAATATTTTTTTCACCTCCAAAATAATTTTGTGATGGTTAATAAATCACTACAAATGAAAATATTATATTATAAAAAAATTCTTCTATTAATTTCAAAATGTATTATACCGATTATGAACCATTCGATATGTTTTCCTTTTATTTTATTTTTTTTTTTTTTTGTCGTTTTTCCTTTTTTTTATTTTTTATTTTTTTTTAAACAATGTCCTAAAATTAGGCTTTTTCTTTTTAAAATTTTTTTATGACCATTGTAGACACCAAATTGATTCTTTTTTTTAAATTTTTTTTTTTTTTTTTTTTTTTTTTTTTTAAAAAAATTAAAAAAATTAAAAAAAAATAAAATTTAGTTTTTTTTTTATTTTTTTTATTAATTTTTTTTTTTATTAATCAATTGTTATTACAGTTGTATTTTAGTCAAGTTTGAGATATTTTTTGTTAAAACAAGAAAAAAAAAAAAAAAAAAAGAGAAAAAAAAAAATATTAAAAAAATATTAAAAAATATTTTTTTTTTTTAAAAAAAAAAAAAAAAAAAAAAAAAAAAAAACATAAAAAAGATATAATAACAACCAACACAAATCATCAAACTTTTAAAAAAACATAAACAAATAAAAAAAAAAAAAAAGAAAAAAGAAAAGACAATAAAAGAAATGATTGTTGGTGAAAAGAATGATACAACAACATCGACCAACACAAATAATAATGAAACAGCTAAAGTATCAACCACTACAGCAACTCATGGAGGTAATGCAACAGACAGTCAACTATTAGAATTAAAACAAGCATTAATGCAAAGAACGAGAACTGCGATTGAGTTAACACAAATAAAACTATCAAGATCGCCAATATCACGTATTTGTAAAGAGTATATTTTTTTTTTTTTTTTTTTTCTTTTTTTTTTTTTACACATTACGCACATACTACAAAAATAAAAATAAATATATTAATATACACTTTTATTTTATTATTATATATTTTTTTTAAAAAAATAGTTTATATGAATATTGTTATAGTGTTGATGAACCATTTGGATCAGAACAAACCAACCCATGGAAGAAATCAGCACCAACTAGTTTATTACAACAAAGTACAACACAAAGAACCAATAATAGTAAGACATATAGTGAGTTTAAGACTGAACTTAGTAGTGTTATAGCATTTGGATTACCAGGATCGAAATGTGATGAACTATTAAAGAATTTGAAACAGAGTGAAAAGATTACAGATGTTGAACGTATTTACTATCAAAACTATTTTACAGATTTAGCGATATCTACATTAAGAATCATCATTAAATATAATATTATCAATGCTATACCATTTCAAAATAAATCAAACTCAATCGAGAATGCACATAGAATTCTTAAGGTAAAAGATGACACATTCAATAAACGTCCTTTGGCAATTCCAACCTTCAATGAGTTGAAATCATTTTGGAATGATCCATCAGTAGTTTCAACCTATTGCCATCATCGTGAACAGTTATTGCCACTCTATCTAATTCAATCAATCAATCAATTCAACGTTTGTAATCGTGTTTTCGGTGAACGTCCAAAACGTTTGGATGAGGCTGAAATCTTACAATTAATTCATCAACCTTTAGAAAATTCTTTACCAGAATATGCATTATCAGATTTAAGGTATTTATTTTATTTTTAAATATAACAATATATATATATGATAAATTATTAATAGTAATAATAATAATAATAATATAATATATTTCATATAGAATTTTAAATATATCATCATTAAAAGTTGAAAATATTGAAAATTGGATACATGATTTCACAGATACCAAATCATTTGTGTGGGTTTGTTCATTAGCATCATTTGATTCAATTGAGGAGGTTATAAAGAAACAAACACATAATATAAAGTCAACACGTATTTTACCAAGAACTAAATCATTATCAACAATAAAGGGTAAAGGTGGTAGTACTTCAAATATAAATTTAACAACTAGCAATAGTAATGGGTCAATTTCATCCCCAGGTTTAAATGGGAATGGAAATAATAATAATAACAATAACAACAATGTATCATTAGGTGGAAGTGGAGGTAGTGGATTTTTAAATAATAGTAGTCAATTAATCAATAGTAATAGTAATACATCATTATCATCCTATAATGAAGATTCAAATGTTTCAGTCGACGTTTTTACAGAGACATTATCAAATAATAATTTAGTTAGATCAGTAGAGTTGTTTAGATACTTTACACGTTTCATAAAGAGACCTGCTATCCTTTTCTTCACAGATAGAGATTTGTTTGTTGAGAAGATTAAAAAAGGAGCAGATTTCAAACAATACTTCCCAGATTACAAAGGTACTCCAAGAGATGTTATTGCAATCTTTGAGTACATTAAACAATTATTCGTACCTTTGAATGGTATCAATACTCATACAACCGTTCATACTAGTACTTTGAATGCCTTTGAAGATCTCAAAGTTATCTCTGCTACTATTTTCGCTATTGTTGCTCAAGAATCAATTGATATTTTAATTTAAATAGGTTGGTAAAAAAATAAATAATAAAGCAAAAGAAGAAAAAAAAAAAGGTAAAAGAAGAAAAAAAGGTAAAAGAAGAAAAAAAAAAAAAAAAAAAAAAAGAAAAAAAAAATAAATAAAAGGCAAAAGAAGAAAAAAAAAAAAAAAAAAAAAAAACAATCAAAACAAGTTGTAATTGTATGCAATCATTTAAATAAATGTTTAAAATATATATTTAGTTAAAATTTCTTCTTTGTTGTTATTTTTTATTTTATCGATGTTTACAAAAAGTTTTTTTTTTTTTTTCTAATTTTATTTTTTTTTTAATTTTTTTTTTTTTTTTTTTTTTTTTTTTTTTTTTTTATTAACTTTTTTAATTATTATTTTTAAAAAGCTCTCTTCTTTGAAAGATGTGAGTCCTCTTCTTCATTTTTTCTTTTTTTAGAAAAACTATCACCATAATCTTCATCAGATGCTTCATCCTCAGAACCTTCATTTTGTACATAAGCTGGTTTACTTGATATCTTATTAAAGGAGTCCTCTTCTTCAGAGTCACTATGTTTAGGAGGTATACCTTGTGCTCTTAATTGTTTATATTGAGCAACTATTTTGTCTTCTTCTTCTTGATCATAGTCATCTTCCTCTTCTTCCTCTGCTTGAGAATCGAAATCCTCTAAACTTTCATCGCCACCATCTTCACTCGATGGTTCATAATCTTCATCCTCATCAGAGTGATAACTTTGATTTAAAACATCATATGGTTTATTGGCTTTTCTCTCTTTACTACCCTGTTTAAATGTACCCTTACTTGTAACATTATTGCCTATATTTATATTTGTTGTGCTATTATTGTTATCATCGGAATAATCATCATCAGTTGATTCTGAATCAGATTCTGAATTATACTTTGGTGATAGCGGATTGTTGTTGTTTGTGGTAGAATTTACACTTTTATATAATATTGAGGAGGTGGTGGTTGTGGTTGTAGTATTCGTTATAGATGTATTGGCGTTTGTTGTTGAAAGTTGGCGATTTTGTATCATTCCTATATTTTGATGTGTTGTTTCGTTATCATTTGCTGAATCTGAGTAATCATCGGAGTTATCATCTTCATCACTATTATCATCGTCATCATTTTCATTATTCTTATTATTATTATTATTATTATTATTATTATTGCTATTGTTACTTATGTGTGGTTGTTTACCACTATTGTTTATATTATTATTATCATTATTATGGTTATTATGGTTATTATCATTATTATTATTATTATTAATAGGTCTACTTAAACCAGAGGTATGACCATTTGTGTTTGTATTGTCGTTATTCTCTTCTTCAGATTCTTCCTCTTCTTCAGATTCACCATCCTCCTCTTCTTCTTTATCATATTTATGATTTGCATGAGTACTTTTAACAGGTGATTTACCATTTAAATTTGCCACGCTACTATTTCTTTCATCCTCATCTTCGTCACCATCATCTACAAAATCATCATCTTCTTCACCTTCTTCGTCCTCATCTTCATCTTCATCTTCATCATCACCATCATCT
>CM069765.1:7110000-7300000 GCA_036169595.1 Dictyostelium firmibasis | reverse complement strand
TGAAATTAAAATTTGAAAAAAAATAAATAGTGTCACCACCATCATCACCACTAGTTGGACCAATGGGAGCACAACCAATAATTACAGAACAGGCAGTACCAACAGTATTTACATGGTCAGGTGGAGGAAAGGATGTATATGTATCTGGATCATTTAATAATTGGAAAGAAAAGATACCACTTTCAAGAAGTGAGAAAGATTTTACATTAATTTATAATTTAGCACCAGGTGTTCATCAATATAAATATATAGTAGATGGTAAATGGATTCATTCAACTGAACAACCAGTCGCTGCTGATATTAAAGGTAATCTATTAAATTTTATTGAAGTTAAAAATAAAGATCCTTCAAACGATTTAAATACTTTAAAATGTAAGTAATCAAAATAGTCAAAATCAATAAATAATAATAATAATTAAATAGAAACAATAAATTAATATTTGTAAAAATAAAGTATCATCAACACCACCAGGTTCATATAGTAGAACTATACCAGAAGAAGAGGTTCAAAAAATACCACCACCATCATTACCACCACATTTAAGAAGAGCACTTTTAAATACACAACCATCAACAGAAGATCCAACTTTATTACCTTTACCACATCATGTTATGCTAAATCATTTATATTCATTACCAAGAAAGAACAAAGTTTCTATTTTAGGTGTAACTCATCGTTATAAAACAAAGTTTGTCACCACTGTTTTATATAAACCAAATGAGTCATCATTGTCTGATGATTTGGAAGATTCATAGAAACAAAAAAAAAAGCAAAAAGTTAAAAAAAAAAAAAAAAAAATTATATTTGAAAACCATACCCTCTTGCACCCCCATTTGTTAATAGTAATAATAATTTAATTTAAAAATTTAAAATAATTTTAAAAAATATTAAGATCTAAAAATTTCAAAAAAATAAGAATAAAAAAAAAAAAAAAATTAATTGTATATATATAAAAAAAAATAAAAATTAAGTTTATTTTTTTATTTTTGTTGCTTTTAATTTTCTTTTTTTATTTTTTATTTTTTTTTATTTTATTTTTAAACTTTTATTAAAGAGAGCATGTGAAATAATTGTTAAAAATAAAAAAAGATCAATGGTAATAAAATTTTTAAGGAGAGCACGTGAAATAATTGAAAAAAAAAACCACTATTAAAAATAACAAATATATTTTTGTTTTATTATGTTCCACCTAAAATATTTTGGTATAGAATAAATTTATAGTTGTGCCCTTTTATCAAGATATTTTATTTAATCGGTAAAATAAAATAATGAGGTCTGTACAAAAAAAAAAAATCGTTTATAAGAAGAGATAATATTAGTTATTTATATGTATATAAATTAATTTTATCATTAATATGAATACTGATATAATAACAGTAATTAAATTTAAATATTGATTTTTCTTTAGATTTCCTAAAATTTCGAACACAGTGCTCAAACCATTTTAATTGATAGAAAAAAAAAAAAGGTCAGTGTTCCTTGTCGTTTTATAAATTAAATTTTGTCCTTACAGTCCAATAGTATAAGAGATTCACAGAAATTTTTTTAATTTTATAATTTTTTTTAAACCCCCCACTCATATTTTAAGAATAAGATCTTTGGAAAAAAAAAAAAAAAAAAAAAAAAAAAAAAAAAAATTTAACTTTAAAAAAAAATTATAAATATATTTATAAAATTAAAAAGGAGTTAAAAGAAAATTCTTTTTATTATTTAAAATTTTTGTGAATGAACCCAAAAAAAAAAAAAAAAAAAAAATAAAAATAAAAAAAAAAAAAAAAAAAAAAAAATTCAAAGAATTGGTATAGAATCCAACATTAAAATTTAAGTGTTTGCTATTTAATTTTGTGTGAGAGGGAGAGTTTGAATTTGGAATTATTTTGATAGATTAAAATATGGATCAATTATATTTTTTTAAAAATTAATTTCCATATATTTATATAAAAAAAAAAAAAAAAAAGAAAAGTTAGATTTTGGTTTTTTTTTTTTTTTTTTATCGATAAAAAAAAAAAAAAACAGAAAAATAATTACTTAATTTAAAATTTTCCAATAAAAAATAGGATTATTAGTAAAATCCCCCTCAAAAAATTTGACGTTATATTATTTTAGAGGCTTTGGTCCTCGTGCACTCTTATTTAAAAAAAATGTATATTTAATCAATTAATACCCTACATTTTTTTTCAATTCAATTTTCCATTGATTTAACCGATAATTTATATAAAATTTAAGTTGTTTATTTTTGGTGTATCTCGATAGAAATGAATTCATTTCTTAAAAAAACACAACAAAAAATAAAATAAAATAAAATAAAATAAATTTTAAAATAAATTTTTTTTTTTTTTTTTTTTTTTTTTTTTTTTTTTTTAAAAAAATAGGAATAATAATTGGTTAACAAGTTTTTAAATCGTAGTAGCAAATGGAAAAAATTTAATTTTTTTTAAATTTCTTTTTGTTTTTTTTTTTTTTTTTATTATTTATTTTTTTTTAAATTTTTTTTTTTGTTGCTATAAAATCAACAACAAATAATTGAAAATTTTCAAAAATATTCTCAAAAATAATAAACAATTCATATCATTTTCAAATTTTATTCAAAATTTGCTTTTATCATCAAATGGTAATAAATTGGATCACATGATACAAAAACGATACAAATAAAAATTTAATTTTTTTTAATGATAACATCATATTAATTTTTTTTTTTTGTTTTTATTTTATTTCCTTCCCCTATAAATTAAAATATTTAAATCAATAATATTTTAATTTTCTTTAAACTTTTATTTTAATTTTCAAAAAAAAATTTTATTATTATCTTTCTACTTTTTTATTTTTTTTAAAATAAAAATGATTTTTTTCTTTTCAATTTCCTTAAAAAATATAAAAATAAAAGAATATTAATACTAACAATATCCTTGTTTTTGATCAAACATCTAATATTAATGAATCTATTAACATTTCATTATCAGAAGAGGATCACAGAGTTGCAAAAAATGCTGAAATTTTTATTGATAAAATGATCAATAATTTAAAATTTTTATCAAATTCATGTGTAATTATCATTTTATTTTATTTCTTTAAAAACCAACAAGCTATTAATTTTTATAAAAAAAAAAAAAAAAAATATTAATAAATTAGGATTCAAATAAAAAAAGGAAAATGATGGAACAAAAAACCAAAGGTACAAATCCAAGAAAAAATTGTGGAGCTAAAAAATTAAAAACATCATCATTATCATCATCACCACAACAAATGACAGATTTATCACACAACCATATATTTAGTATGAATGAAAAACCAAAAAGAGGTAGACCACCTAAACCAAAGCCTTCATGCTGTCAAATTTGTTTAACAAATAATACACCATATTGGAGATGGAGTGTTATAGAAAATAATAAAATAAGAGTTTGCAATCGTTGTGGACAAAAAATATTCAAATTGGAAAAATCAATTAATGAACAATTATTGTTTAGAGTGGAAATTATTAATCTCTTAAACAAAATAGAAGAACCAATTGGAAAATAACAAAAAAAAAAAATATTATTGAAAATATTATTTATTATTAGTTATTGTAATATTAGAAAGAAAAAAAAAAAAAAAAAAAATTCTTATTAAAAATCTTTTTTTTCCCCAACTTACTTTTCGTATTTAAAAAAAAAAAAAAAAAAAAAAAAAAAAGAAAAATAAAAATAAAAATAAAAATAAAAATAAAAATAAAAATAAAATTAAAATTAAAATTAAAATTAAAATAAAAATATGATTTTAATCGTTAACTTATGTTGTAATGAGAATTTATTTTTAAATATTTTTTTGTATCTTTTTAACGGATAAAAAAAAAAAAAAAAAATTAAAAAACTATCTTTCTCGTTTTTTTTAAAATTCGCTTTTTTAATTTTTTTTTACCAACAAAATTATTTAGATTTTTTTTTTACCAACAAAATTGTGTAAATTATTTTTTTATTATTTTTTTTTACCAACAAAATTGTAATTTTAAAGTATAAATGGAAGTTGAAACTAATGGAGTAGTGGTTTTAGGTAAAAGAACAAGAAGGGAAGTTGTAAGATTAATAAATGATGAGGATATTAATAATAAAAAAAAAAAGATAATTGAAAATGCCAAATTGGATAAAATAAAAGAAGAAATTGAGGAAAGTGATCAAGAAGATAAAGATGAAGAAGAAGAAGAAGAAGAAGAATATAATGATGAAGCAGAGGAAGATGAAGAGGAAGAGAAAGAAGAAGAGGAAGAGGAAGATGAAGATGATGATGATGATGAAGGAGAGGGAGAAGAAGAAGAAGAAGAAGAAGAAGAAGAAGAAGAAGATGATGATGAGGAAGATGATAATGAAAATAATGAATTTGATGAGGAATCTGGTGATGATTTAGAAACCAAAAAAATGAAAGAAATTTTAAAAAAAAGAAAATTAAAAGGTCCACCAAGAAAACCAATATCAGTATTTGATTTAACTTGTTCATATTGTGGTAAAGTATTTCCAAGGGCATCAAAATTGGAATATCACATTAGAACACATACTGGTGAGAAACCATATCATTGTAAATTTGAAGGATGTGGTAAATCATTCTCAAGATCACATCATTTATCATATCACGAGAGAACACATCAACCACTACAAGAAAAGATACCATGTCAAATAGTTGGATGTAATAGTTCATTCTTTTTTAAACATCATCTTCAAACTCATATGAAATCAAAGCATGATACTGAAAAACCATATAAATGTACACATGATCCTATCAATTGTCAACTATCATTCAGTAAACATAATCAATTAAGACGTCATATGGCAACAGCTCATTTAAATCAATTACCCTATGAATGTAAAGATTGTGGTATGAGATTTGAATATCCAAGTTATTTAAAAAAACATGCCGCACGTAAACATGATGGTATCGCCACAAATATCTGTATGTTTCCTGGTTGTAAAGAAAAGTTTGTCACACTTTTAGAGTTACAAAAACATCGTAAAACAAGTCATACAATAACATACAATTGTGATCAATGTTCTTCTTCTTTTAAAACCTCTTCAAAACTATCTGAACATAAAAAAGTTCATATTGACCTTGAAAATCGTAAAGCTTTTCATTGTACTTACCAAGATTGTGATAGAGTTTATCTATCAAAATCTGGTTTAGATTCTCATATTAAATCAATTCATCTCAAACAATCATTCACTTGTGAATTACCAAAATTAAATGTTCTCATTCAACCTGAACCTTCTCAAATTAAAATTGGTACAAGAAAAAAGACTAAAAAATCAAAATCAACTGCATCTTCAAAAGAAACTAATACTACCAATACCAATACAACATCATCACCATCACCATCTTTAGTTCTAGGTGAAGGGTCCTCTATATTAAATGAAAAAGAACAAGTAAAAGAAATTGATGAAAATGATAAAGAAAAAGAAAATAACCACCACCACCATCATCATGATATTTGTGGTCAAACTTTTACAACCAAAAAGAGTTTATTTAGACATATTGAATTGATTCATAAGAAAACAAATAATACAAAAGTTATACCATCAAAAGCAACTAGAGTTATTGCAAATGAAGAGAAATTAAAAAATAGTAGAGAAAAACAAAATATTAATAAGCTACATGGTAAAAAACAATCATTTAGACCTGATGATTCAATATTTGATTAATAAGATAAATTTAAATAGAATAAATTTGTACACTATTGTAAATAATAATAATAATAATAATAATATTAATAATAATAATAAAAATAAATCACAATCAAGGTTGTGAGAAAATTACTATTTAATAATCAATTTTTATTTTCTCATCTCAATTTCTTGTAATTAACCAAAATTAAAAAAATATTTAAATAATTTTGAAAATATTAATATTATCACCATTGTGATAATTTTACAATTTTATATGAATAATAAAAAATTAATTTTACAATTTATTGATTTGTTTTACCACTTTTCAAAAAAAAGGGGTGTGGGTTAATAATCTACAAATGTAAATAATAAAAATTAAATTATAAAATTTGAAAAAAAGAAAAAAAAAATATATTCATAGTTTATTCATTCATTTGTTTACTTTTTTCATAATAAAAAATATAAAAAATGAAAATATATATTTTATTTTGTTTTTTATTAGTTCTTAAAATAATTTATTGTAATATTTATAAAATAAAAAAAAAAAAAATGAAAACATTACTAATTTTTATTATTGTATTTTGAAATTTTTACTAGGTCAAACATTATATTGGTTCGACACAAATGATATTAAAAATCCTGATTTTGCTAAAGTAATAGATCCTTTTCTTCTATAAATTTTATTTCATTTTCTTTCTTAAAAATAATAACTAATAATTAATTTTCATAAAAAAAAAAAAAAAAGGATAATATTCCAGATTTTTTTTTTACAGACCAAAGTAATACAATTCAACAATTTTTATCAGATAGTGGTAGTATGGTATATGTAGCAGGTGATACACCTACACCAGATTATGGTAATAATGTTATTTTAATTGATAATGCAACAACATTTGATCAATGGACAAAAGTTATTAATCCTGATATAACTTTTGGTGGTGAGTACGAGGTACCCGAAATTAAAAATGGTTATTTTAATAGATCTTTCTTTCCAGGTCGGTATATTTTCCTTTTTTTTAATGTCATCTAATTATTTTTATTATTAATTAAAACTTAATTTTCATTTTAAAAAATAATTAGTTGATAATATTGGATTTGGTAATGAAGGTGAAGATCATAACTATAAATGGTGTGTAAGAATTCATTTTGATTCATTATTAAATCCACAACAAATTTCAAATACCCTCAAAGTTACACATTCAGATGATATTTTTATTTTTGTGCAAGGAAAATTAATATTTACATTTTTGGGTATTGGTGATGAGGTTGAGGGTTTTCACCAAATTGATAGCCCATCAGGAAATACCTTTTCAACAACGCCATTAGATATTATCAATTGTAATAGAAAAAGAAGGGATATTCACGTTTTTGGGTAATTTTTTATTTTAATTTTTTTTTATTTTTTTTTTAATCTCTAATTTTTTATCTGATTTTTTATTGTAGAATTGAAACAAATTTTGAAACTCAATGTGAAAGTGTTGATGAATGTGGTGTATGTAACGGTGATTCAACTTCATGTAATTGTTTTGAAAATATAAATTGTAACTCTGAAGAGTTTATTTGCATTCAAAGAGAATGCGTTAATAATCAATGTGAAGAGTCAGATTTTAATTGTTCTAAAAAGTATGAAGATAATGCATGTGTTTCTAATGTTTGTAATTTAAATGAAGGTTGTAAATCAATTGCGATTGATTGTGATGATAACAATCATTGTACAATTGATTCATGTGATGCTAAAACTGGTTGCGTAAATACTTTAGTTAATAATTGTGTCGATTGTGGTGAAGATGCATGTATTACCAAAAATCCATGTTATATTTCACAATGTAGTCCACTTATATTTGATCTATGTATAACACAATTAAAGAATTGTTCACATCCTAACCCATGCATTCAAGGCGGTTGTAATATAAATAATGGAGATTGTGAATACTTTGAAGTTGGAAATTGTATTCAATGTGGCAATATTTCTTGTGTTACAACTGATCTTTGTTCTCCTTTAAGATGTCAAATATCAGATTCTGGAGTTGCCTCTTGTGTTGAGGCACCAATTAATTGCACTCATCCAAATCCATGCATTTTTGGATTTTGTTCATTGGAAGGTGTTTGTGAATTTGTAGAAAATAATAATTGTAACAATGGCAGTGGTAGTAGTAGTAGTAATGAGCCTTTAACAACAGGACATTCAACAATTTCACCAACATCAACTACTTCTTCTCCAACAATATCATCGACTATCAGTTCTACAACTGGAGTTACCACAACTGGGCAAACTATATCACAAATGACCATATCAACATCGACTCCGATTTCCACATCAACGACACAAATATCAACACTCACAAGTACAACTTCAATTCCTCCAATTTTCGATCCATGTTCAAATATGAAATGTCCAAAGAATCAAAGTTGTAATAACATAAATGGTTATGCTATTTGCTCAAAAACTGATTGTTTCTCTTGTGAAGATTTGAATTGTCCATCCCAAGGATTAAAATGTATTTCAATTAAAAATGAACAATTTAAACATCATCATTGTCATAATTGTTGTGAATATATTGTTTCTTGTTCAAATTAGTATTACCAATTAAAAAAATAAATAAAAAATAAAACCAATTTAAATCAAATCTTTGTATATACAATAATATTTATGAGTTGTTAAGATTTACATTTTATTATTATTATTATTATTATTACTATTACTATTATTATCATTATTATTATTATTATTATTATTATTATTATTATTATTATTATTATTATTATTATTATTATTATTATTATTATTATCATTATTATTATTAATATTATTATTATTAGATTCAATTAATCTTAAATCTTCAGATTTTAAATAAGGAATTGCGTGTTGTTTCATAACTCTTAAGTTTGCTTGATCAGCTTCATCCTTTTTCAAAATGATAAGGTTTTCATTTTCCAAAGTGATAACTAAATAAGGATTTTGATTGGATTCGATTAAATGTACTAGATGTTTTAAATTTTTAACAGGAATATCGTTTACTTTTTTAACTTCACTTAGACTTAAATTTGAGTAACCATGATTAGTTTTATCGAAAAGTACTTGAGAGAGTATGACAACTTGAAAATCTTCAGAAATTATTTTTTCAGTACGTTCATAGGCTCTACGAAAGTTAATTGCTGTTTCATCGGATAACTCTAGTAGGAAAGGATAGGTTACTGGTACGAAAACCAAACCTGAATAAACGAAATAACTTGGACGAATGTCATATGTTTGATATGGTACAATATTATATTGAGCAATCAATGGCACACGAACATTCAAACGTTCACCATTTCTCAACAATGTTATATCAATTTGATCACCAATGAAATGATTACTAAACAAATAACTATAGCTAATACGTTCACGTCTACGAAAAACGATTGACCCGTCGTCAGCAACCTCTACACCATTGATATGAGTTATTATATCCTTTATTTGAACTAAACCCTTTGCAGCAAAGAATGGATGTAACTCATTTACAACTACACCTGTAATTTGAGAATCAGGTGAAACTTTAAAATACTCCTTTGGTAGTGAATCGAAATTTTGTGAACTTATACCCAACATTGGTACACCGGTGAATTTACCATTCAACTCAATGTCTCTAATGAATCTACGAATTACTGGTGTAGGTATAATGAAACCAACCGATGATGCACCAGATAAATTTTGAAATGCTATACCTACAACTTTACCATCTTTTAATGCTGGACCACCAGAATTACCTGGATTAATTGCAGCATCGATTTGAATCGATAGGGATTTGGTTTCACTATGTGCATATGGTTGAAGATCAATTCTAGACACAACACCTTGTGTCACACAAATATTGGAACCACCAGCTGGGAAACCAACCACTGTAATAGTATCTTGTAAATCTGGTAAATCACCCAACTCCAATGGTACTAATCCCTCCCAAAATTCATCATCCTCCACTGTTAACATCGCTAAATCATAATCGTGTGCTGATGAAATTAATTTTGCTGGAAACTTATTTGGATTACCAAATTTAGTTACCATCACTAATGTTTGATCCGCTACAACATGTGCATTTGTTAATATTCTTTTACCACCGATTATAAATCCACTACCTGTTATTTCCTTTTGTGGTTTCATTTGCCACTTTTTTATTTAATAAAAAAAAAAAAAATTAAATAATAATGGATTAATAAAAACAAAAAACAATTCATATTAATTTTATTTTTATAAAAAAAAAAGACATACTGGTGTGAAATGATTTGGAGATGTTAATACAGAGAAAACTTTAACTATAGGATCTAATAATGGGTCAGTATATTGATCTAATAGTTCCATTGTACCAATGCCTCCAGTGGGGTGTTGAATTGATGTAATTGGATTCTCTAATGGTAATTCTGATTGATTCGATTTTTTATATAATGTATCGACTAATCCTGTTGTCGAAATACCCTTTAATTTATCATCCTCTAATGTTTTTATTATATTGTCCTTCTCTTTAATATTATTACTATTGTTACTATTAATGTTGTTACACGTAGATAATTCACTGTTGTTGCTGTTATTATTATTATTATTATTATTATTATTATTATTATTATTATTATTATTACTGTTGTTACTAATACTATTTGATGCAAAGAATCTTAAGTTTCTATTGCTATTGTTATTAACTATGTTAACTATTGATTTACTTCTACCAATAATATTATTTGGTTTTATTGAAGTTAAACATTTTCTAATTGAAGATTGAATCATTTAGATAGTATTTTATATAGTATCTTTTTTATAAACTATATATATATTTGTTATATTTTAAATGAACATAATAAAATGGGAAAATGGAAAATGAAAAATTAATTTGAAAAATAAGTTGCAGAAAAAAAAAAAAAAAAAAAAAAAAAAAAAAAAAAAAAGAATACTTTTTTTTTTTTATTTATTTTTATTTTTATTTTTATTTTTATTTTTATTTTTATTTTTATTTTTATTTTTTTTTAATTTTGAAAATTAGAAGTTAGATATTGGTTTGCCAGATATTAGTTTTTAAACGAACTGTGGTGCATAGATTTTTTTTTTCCTTTTTTTATAAAAAACGAATTCAGGAAACGAATTTTTTTTTAGAAATAATATCTATTTTAATCTTTGTCAGAACACTTATGTTTATTTAATTAGTATTTTTTTTTTAAAGTAATTGTTATCCAGCGTCTTTTTTTTTTTTTTTTTTAAATATTATTGGGATTAGAATTTCTAATCACCATGTTTTTTTTTTTTTTTGTTGTTTTTTTTGGAAGTCGAGCTTTTTTCCGGTTGATTATGAGGTGTGTTATTTATGAACACGTTACCTCGTGGTATGACCTAAGGCTCGAACCAAGGCCACGGAGACTGTGTGATTCAGCGCAGAACCACCGCTAAACCCCACCAAGCGTCGATCCCATGACCTTTCAAATTTTACAAAAAAAAAAATGGAGAAGAAGGGTATCGATCCCTTTACCTCTCGCATGCTAAGCGAGCGCTCTACCATCTGAGCTACATCCCCTTTCACATAAAAAAATTTTAAATAGTAATATTTAAATATAAAAAACAGCCTCCATGGCCTTGGTTCGAGCCTTAGGTCATACCACGAATTAACGTGGTCACAGAAAAAAAAAAAAAAAACTTTAAGTTAAAATAATCAATAAATAAACAAGATTCGAACACATCCAATTGGATGAGGTTATTAAAAAAAAAATTAAATATAAAAATGTGGCTTAGCATAGTGGTTTCACACAGAATAACACAGCCTCCATGGCCTTGGTTCAAGTCTTGGTCATACCACGAATTAACGTGGTCACAGAAAAAAAAATTTAAATTAAAATAATTAATAAATAAAAACTAGATTCGAACACATCCAATTGGATGAGGTTATTAAAAAAAAAAAAAATTTAAATATAAAAAGTGGGGGAGCTTAGCATAATGGTTTCACACTGAATAACACAGCCTCCATGGCCTTGGTTCAAGTCTTGGTCATACCACGAATTAACGTGGTCACAGAAAAAAAAATTTAAATTAAATATAAAATAGTAATATTTAAATATAAAAAAGACTAAACAATGGTTCAATAATAATTTAAACCTATTAATTTTATTAATAATATGAAATATGGAAAAAGTGAAAGTGTTTTACAATAAATTAAAAAAAAAAAAAAAAGTTACAAAATTAAATATTCATTGCTATTACAATAGATTAAAAAAAAAAAAAAATTTTAGTTTTCATACTCAACAACTAAAATAAAAATTGTACCAGGGCAGTGGCCATTTTAAAAAAAAAAAAATAAAATACAAATATTTAAACCAAATATATTTTAAAACCTTTTTTTTATTTTTGTATAATCATTTTTTTATTTAAAAACTTGATCGATACAAAATAAATAAAAAAATAAAAAAAAAAAATTAAAATAAAAAAAATATAAAATAAAAAAAACAAATTCAAAAAGGGTGAAATTTTAAAAAAAAAACTCCCCATATAAATTTGAATTTGCTGTGAGTATAAATTATTTTTTTTTTTTCTTTTTTTTTTTGTATTCCACAAAAAAATAATAATAATTTTAATAGTAAATAAATTCTAATTGTATCAATACCATTATTATAAGTTTTAACCATATCACAAACAGCTATTTTATAAATTTAAATATATATATATATAGCTGGTATAATAATAATAATAGTAATAATAATAATAATAATAATAATAATAATAATAATAATAATAATAATAATAATAATAATAATTTATAAAAAAAAAAAAAATGAATGACAGTGTCATTAGTATTAATGATTGTTGTAAAGATGTTATAGTTTCTGATTTAGAAAAGAAACATGGAAATTTTCTTAATAATGATGGTCCTGTCAATATTATTAATGATACTGATAATAATATTATTAGTAATGGTAATATTAAACAAAACAGTATACCATTGGATATCAATGATTTAATATCCCAAGATAATCAAACCAGTATCCCCATTAATACAAATGAATTTGCAAATGCAGCCCCATCAAAAAATAAGAAAAGACTCTTGATAGCTGGTTTCGACCCTGAACAGTTAGAATCCTCTTCAACATCTCCCTTTGCTGATGGTATAGTTAAAGGTTCAACTTTAGAGTTATCAGTGCACGACTCTAAAATTAATCCCATCAACAACCAATTAACGAAATCAAGTAGGTTTCGTTTCGTTATGTCGTCGGAATTAAATATTTCACAAGAAAATGCCAGGGCCACCATTATCACAGATGGTTTCTTTTTTTACAAACCTGATAAGAAAAATATCGGACCTGATAAGAAAAATATCGGACCTGATAAGAAATATATCGAGTCATACTCTAAGATCAAAAGAGGTAATCTTTATTACTACTTCTTTGAGTCAAATGTAAAAGCAAATAAAGAATATTATGGTAAAAGCTTCACTGTCTTTGCCTCGATCCATGGTACAACATATCGACTCGAATTGCCAGAAATCAAATATGTCGGAGAACACATAAAAGTCAAACCACCAAATCACAATGAGGTAATAATGGTTGCCACAAAGATTGATCCTGGTGAGTTAGATAAATGTGAAACACCGGGTCATGATTTTTACAAATTGGTTATCATTTGCCAAAACATCAAACCGGGCAAAGCAACTCCAAAAGAAAAAGGTAAATTTAATAAAAATGGTGGTTTCCCAGTGGTTATTATAATTACCGAAACCACCAAACCAAAAGAAGCAACCTTGGTCAATCAATTTCACAATTATGTGATAAAAAGTGAGAAATTAAAAGAACTCACAAAAAATTGCAAAAGTGGGATATTTCCCCCATTTGAATCCCTTGGTCAACACAAAACCATCGGTAATAAACTTTATAAGACAAATCCAAACCACACAATAAAATTCTCAGGCAACATTTTGGAATCTATTGTTGCGCTTAAGGAAAACACTGATTATTTGCTTCAATTGACTTACGACAACGAAGATTTAGAACATTCCTATGCTCCACAACTTAATTTTGATACTATCGGAAAACTTTAAACCAAAAAAAAAAAAAAAAAATTCATAAAAATACAAACAGTACTATTATAATTTATCACCACATTTAAAAAATAGAAGAAACACATCATTTTATTTCCATTTTTTTCATGAATTTAATTAAAAAAAAAAATAAAAGAAATAAGAATATTTTTTAAATATTCTAAAATTTTACAATTTTACAATTGGATTAAATGTTCTTTTTTTTGTAATCGTTTCTCTCTTCACTATTTGGTTTAATTTTTTTAGTTGATCCATATGACAATTGTCAAAAAGAGATTTATAAAACCCTTCTTTATGAAAATGGTGATTAGATTTCTTAACTAAAGTTTTTACTATTTTATGAAGACATTCTATCCTGGTCTAAAAAACAATAAAACTACACTATTTTTCTTTTTGCATCAAAATACTAAAATTTATAAATAAATAAAAAATAAAAAAAAAAAATTTAAAAAAATCCCAATTTTACCACATTAAAATATTTTTTTTTTTTTTTATAAATTGGTGTCTGCTTATTTTTTTCTTTTTTTTTTTTGTTAATAAAAAAATGGAGTTAGGAAATGAAAAATTATATGAGTGTATCAAAATAACAAGAAATCAGATTAAATTATTAAATTTGCTTGAAAAAAAAGAAAATCAAAGTAATTTTGACTTAGCAATAAGTTTTTCTCAATCCACTCTGGAAATTTTATTAAATCAACAAATAAATAATAAGAATAATAATAATAATAATAATAATAATAATAATAATAACAATAATAATAATAATAATAATAATAATAATAATAATAATAATAATAATAATAATAATAATAATAATAATAATAATAATAATAATAATAATAATAATAATAATAACTGTAATAGCTATTTATTTTTTAAAATATGGAGAAACGTTTTTATTAGAGGTGAAATTTTTAGACAATTAAGATTATTTAATAATTTTAAAAAATTAAATGCAATTGGCATTAAAGGTAGTGAAATTAAAGAAGTAATAGTTATTGAAGATCACATTTATAAAGATTATGGAGGTGGAATAGAATATTTTATAATTCTAGATACGAATATTTTTTTTACAGATATATTATTGTTATTATATAAATTACCAAGTAATATAAAATCGATTGAAGTAAATGAAATGGATTTTGATTACGAGAAAAATGAAATTTTTTATGGTTCAATTATATCAAATTCTGAATTATCAAATTATTTTAAAAATAGAGCAATAGTACCTGAATCAATAACTGAATTAAATTTAGGAATTGATTTCAACTCCCCACTAACAATGAATACAATACCATCAACATTGAAATCTCTAACTTTCAAAAATTTTAATCAATCACTTTCAACATATGATACTATAATGGAAGGTAAATACTTTTGTCAATCATTTTTACCACCAAATGGATTAACTAGTTTAAATTTAGGAATTAATTTCAATCAAGCCATACCACCATTCATATTACCAAATTCATTGACAGAATTAACATTATCTAATGAATTTAATCAACCTTTATTTGTGGGAACTTTTCCAAACTCTTTGAAAACTTTGAAAATGGGTGTTGATTGGAACCAACCTTTAATGCAAGGGGTATTGCCACCAAAATTGCAACACTTACACATGTCAATATCTTTCGATCGTATATTAGATAGAAACGTTTTACCAAGATCATTAAAAACATTAAATTTTAATTTTTTCTCTAGTTTTTATCATCCAATCTCTGAAAATATTATTCCTCCTGGTTTAGAGACTTTAGTTTTGGGTAAAAGATATAAAAATTCACTAGAGAATGTTAAGGTGGATAATTTAAAACTATTAGAAATGGGTGTCGATAGCTTTAAACAATTTTTAACCATACCTTCAAATGTTCAACAACTAAATCTAAAAGTATTCGATGGTAACTTTGAACTAGATGATAAATGGTATCAACATTTAGATGGCTATTCATTAAAAACATTAGAATTAACAAATAATATTTCTTTAACACCAAACTCAATTCCATCGAGTATAACATCACTTAAATCTTTATATTATGTTAATTTAGAATATATACAATCAAATGAAAGTATAGAAGAACTATTTTGTTCATTTTATGAAAAAGATGAAAATAACAATAATAATAATAATAATAATAATAATAATAATAATAATAATAATAATAATAATAATAATAATAATAATAATAATAATAATAATAATAATAATAATAATAATAATAATAATAATAATAATAATAATAATGATAATAATAATAATAATAATAATAATAATAAATTTAAAATTCCAAATCAAGTGAAAATTTTAAAACTTGAATGTTTCGGAAAAGAATTAAAACCAACAATACTTTCAAATTGTTATCAATTGGATACTCTTCATTTATATCAATATAAATCAAAGCTATTACCAAATGTTTTCCCTAGTAGTATAAGAGTGTTAGAAATTTCATCCCACCACGGCTTTTCATTTGATAAAGATGTTTTACCATTATCACTAAAACATTTATCACTTTTACATTCTAAATTTTTATTTAAAGAATCTCATTTCCCAGACTCAATTAAAACTTTGGAGTTTGGTTATGATTTCAATGAAACCCTATCAGCAAATAATCTTCCAAAATCATTGGAAATCTTAATAATATGGGGATTTGAAACAAAAATAGAGTTTCCATTACCTTTAAACCTTAAAGAAATATACATTATTAAAACAAATGAATCAATATTGGAAGATTCAAATAAGTTTAATAAAATATTGCCTATAACCAAAGTATTACCATGTGAAGGATTATGTAAAGTTTTCAAAAAAATAACAATGGATAAGAATTGATTTTAAAACTTTAAAGTTTTTGAAACCAACATTTTAGTTATTATTTCGATGAAACTGACTATAAATAATCTCCCAAAATCATTAGAAACTTATTAGGGTAATAAAAAAAAAAATAAGAAAAGAAAAAAAAATATTTTAAAGTTCGCTCTTTATCTATTTTATTGTTATTATTGTTATTTTTTTTTTTTTTTACAATTGTGGTCTTGAGAAATTAATATTTTTCTAAAAAAAATATCATTAGTTAATATAAAATGTTTTGTGGAGTTGTTATATGGTTACAGCTTAATAAAGTACTCTTGTTTTTATTGAATTTGGTAAAGAAGAAATCTTCTTTTTAATCTCTTTAGATGCTTCAGAGTCTACATCCGCGATAATATAACCAATTTGTTTTCTTGTTGAGAGTACTTGTGCTGAAACGTTAAATTCTGATAAAATATTATTGATATCCTAAAAAACAAAAATAATAATGATAACGATAATTATAAATATATACAAACGTAATAAAATGAATATATAATTATAATTACATATTAATATTTGACATTTCTTTTTTTTTTCTTTGATTTTTTTTTTTTTGTTTTTTGAGAGAGAATAGAGAGAGAGAATAGAGAGAGCAAGAGAAAAAGAGGAAAAGAGAGAGAAAAAAGAAAAAATACTATATATATGTATATATATAATTTCAAATTACTCTTAAAACACCAGGTTTGTTATTATGAATATTAAGAATACGATGAGTTGATGGTGAAACTGGTAAAGTGATTTCAGGGAAATTGACGGAACCAGCAGAAGCACCACTATTGATGAATTGAATGATGAGGTCGCTAACTTCCAAACCGATTGCTTCTTGAGCTTCTTCAGTGCTACCACCAATGTGAGGAGTTAAGATAGTGTTTGGACATTTTTGGAGCTCACATTCCCAATCTTTACAATTTGCGCTTGGTTCCTCTGGATAGACATCAACGGCTGCACCTGCCAAATGACCCGATCTAAGGGCATTGGCAAGATGTGGGATTTGAACGACTTTACCACGTGAAGCATTCAATAGATAGCTACCCTTTTTCATGGTGTTAATTTCTTCTTCACCTATTAAACCAACTGTTTCCTTTGTATCTGGTACATGTAATGTGACAAAGTTACTATTTTCCAAGAGACTTTTCATATCTGGACACATCTTTGAATTACCTAATGGAAGACGACGAGCAATATCATAGTAGAGTACACTCATACCCATTGCCTCTGCCAATACTGATAATTGACTACCGATATGACCATAACCAATGATACCCAATGTTTTACCACGAATCTCATGACAATTGGCAGATTCCTTTCTCCAGATTTTATTATGCATCTCGGTTGATCTATCACCTAATTTTCTAGAGAGTGTAATAATTTCACATATAATTAATTCTGCAACTGAACGACTATTACAAAATGGTGAATTAAATACTGGTACTCCCTTCTTTTCTGCTTCTATCAAATCAACTTGATCTGTACCAATACAGAAACAACCAATTGCTAATAATCTTTTGGCTTCCGATAATATCTTTTCTGTAACTTTAGTTTTACTTCTTAATCCTAATACATGAACATCTTTAATCTTTTCAATTATTTTATCTTCTGGTAATGATGATGAAATTGATTCAACCTTTTTTTTTTTTTTATTAATGAGAGAGAAGAAGAGAGAGAAGAAGAGAGAGAAAAGAAGAGAAAAAAAAAAAAAAAAAAAAAAAAAAAAAAAAAAAAAAAAAAATGAAAAATAATATTTGTTTAAATTAAAAATTTAATTAAAAAAAAAAAAAAAATGAAAAAAAAAAAAAAATGAAAAAAAAAAATTAATTAGCAATGACAAACATATTTTTTTTTTTAATTTCTAATAATTGATTTTATATACATACTTGAAAACCTTGTTCCTCAAATTGTTTAATTGCTGCAATATGAATATTTTCTAATAATAAAATTTTAATTTTATCTTTTGGGAATGATGTTGTATCCATTTTAAGTTGAGGAATATTATACAAGTGTTTCTAGTTTTGAAAAAAAAAAAAAAAAAAAAAAAAAAAAAAGATAAAATTATAAAAATATAAAGAATATCCAATATGTATATAACAATTGGTTATTAATAACTTTTGGCTAAATAGAAAAAAGAAAAAATAATAAAAAAAAAAAAAAAAAAAAAGAATTATTTTGAAAAGTAGAAAAAAGAAAAAAAAAAATTAAAAAAAATTTTAAAAAAAAATAACCTCCACTGCCGAAAATAAAATAAAATTAAAAAAAAATAAAAAACTGCAAAGCATGGGATTTTATCACCATCCAAACCCAAATTAAAATTACATAATTTTAATTTTTTTGCATTTGTTTTTATTTATAAAAAATTTTTGTTTTCTTTTTTTAAAAAGATCTTTTATTTATTTTCAATTTTTTTTAATTTTTTTTTCATCTTCCCAAATCTTCTTTTGTCTGGTTGATTTGTAATAATAGGTATTTATTACATAATTAACATTCATACATAATGAACATACAGATGCATATTTTAAATTATTTACATATGTACTTTAAGATTGACTTTTTTTTTTTTTTTTTTTTTTTTTTTGCGCAATCTGTTTTTTTTTTCTAAGGTGAGTCAAAATTGATTATTTTGGTTTCGGATCAATCTTTGGGATTTTTATTTTTCAAAAAAAAAAAAAAAAAAAAAAAATCACAAAAAAAAAAAAAAAAAAAAAATTATTTTGGTGACTCAGCTCAAAAACAATTTTTATTTTTTTATTTTTAAGTGAGATGTTCAAAATATTATCTTTTATCTTTTTTTTTTTTATATTTTATTTTATTTGGTTTTTTTTTTTTAAAATTTTTATTTTATTTGTTTTTTTTTAAATTTTATTTATTTGTTTTAATTTTTTTTCTTTGCTTTTTTTTTTTTTTTTTCTTTTTGTTTAACCAATTTGAGCTAAACGCCAAGAGAATAATGAAATTGATAAAGATAAAAACAATACCCAAAAAGTTACAATTGAATACTTTGGAGGTATTTTTGTTTTTGCTGGAATTAACTAAAGTGAGAAATAAATAATAAAATTAATAATTTTATTGAATGAAAAATAACATATGGATAAATAAAACTTACTGTTGCACATAAAGCTAAAATTCCACCAAAAACAAAAGAATACCAATGAGGTGCAGAAGGTTTTGATAAAGATCCATTTAAACGATAGGAACTTGGACAAAGAAGTAATAATTGAAAAGCTATAGCAGGGAAAAGCATACCATATACACGGTCGCACTTTGACCAAAAATCGACTGGTTTCATGACGGAAACGATTGGTATTACTAAAAATATCAATAACAAAACCACTAACATTATGAAATTCAAACGATTTAAATGTGAGAAAGTGATCTCTTGAGTCGAGCTTATTGGTGCATAACACATTTCATCCCAACAAGAACGACAACCCAAAATATCAATCTTTCTAAATGCTGTACCAATAACACAAACCAATACACCTTGAACCACACCACCAACACAATCCGATGGATAATGAACACCAAGATTGATACGTGCGAAACTAGACAACAAAATCGAACCAATAAATAATAGTGGCATCCACCATTGAACAACTGTAATATCGTAATCATCGTAGTAGGTTACTATCCAAATGATAGCATAACTGTACACGACGGAACAAGTTACTGCACGCGATGGAAATGAAGAAGTCATATCTTTTTTAACGGTTTTTGCTCTCTTTACCATGTAGGGTCTAAATCTCCATAAAAATCGTTTAGGTATTTGTGAAGCTAATGACAATAATAATGCTAGATAGGTGAATTCGGTCGCCAATGTATCTTGCCCTAAAATATATAAAAAAAATGGTGCTATCATTGCAATCTCCACAGCAACTAATGCCGTTAAAAATAAACTAAAATAATACATTGGTTTACCAGTATAAGTTTGACATAACCTAATTATTGGATCATCAAAAGCTTTTAATTTCTCTTCTAACCAAACTGGAAATAAATAAACAACTAAAAAAAAATAATAAAATAAAATAAAAATTCACAATAAAGAATTAATAAATGGGTATATAAAATCAACAACAAACATAAAGAATATTAAATATATTATTATATCATACATCTTTTTTTTGGTACTGATGATAAATGATTTTCATAAATTTTATAAAAGTTTGACTCTGTCAATGGTTGATAAATATCATTGTCATTCATGCTATCCTCTAATAGATGTGATGATGTAAATATAGTTGATCCATTATAATCTTCATAATTTATATTATTTGAACCCATTTTATTTTTGCTATTGCAATTATTATTATTATTATTATTATTATTATTATTATTATTATTATTATTATTATTATTATTATTATTATTATTATTAGTATTGTTATTATTATTGTTGTTACTATTTATATTGTTACTAAAGATACTACTATTATCTTCACTACCACTGTTGCTACTATTACTACCACTACTACTACTACTATTATTATTTATATTATCTTGGTCTACGTTGTCTTCAGTGGTATTAACAACGTCACCACCTCCAATATTCTTATTTTTATTTAAACTTTTTAATTTTGATTCTACTATTTCTGAATTTATAAAGCCGCCGCTACTATTGTTGCTGCTGCTATTATTATTATTATTATTATTGCTATTATTAGTGTATGTACTTTGATGAAATGAAGAATGATAATATGATGACGATGATGAATCCCCTAATGAGCTGATTCTTTTTCTGCTATTACCAATACTACCACTCCTTTTTAATGTTGTTGCTGTTGTTGAAGAAGAATCACTATTGTTATGAATGCTGTTATTGTTGTTACTACCACTATTTAGTAAAGAATCCAGTTTTGATTTCTATCTTGTTTTTTTTTTTTTCGAAAAAAAAAATATAATAATAATAAGATTATAATGACTATTTGATTTATGAGTTTTTTTAATAATATATTTTATTATTACTATGTATGTGTTTTTTAATTTTTTATTATTTTTTTTAAAAAAAAAATAAAAAAATTAAAATTTTTTATTTTATTTTTTTTATTTTGTTTTTATATTGACACAATTATTTTTTTTTTTTTTTTTTTTTTTTGTAAGGGAGTTATTTTTATTTTTTTATTTTTTTTATTTTTTTTATTTTTTTTTGATGCTGTTATTCAAACCCCTTTTATGAATGGTAGTGGTGGTTTGTTTAAATCATCAATATGAAGATTATGACCATTAATATTATTTATGAAATGGATATGTATATTTTTAAGCGGCAAGTCGTAAAATTTGATTAAAAAAAAAAAAAAAAAAAAAAAAAGATTTTTTTTGAAAAAAAAAATTGCAAAAATAAAAACTTTAAATTTTTTACTAAATAAATAAAAAAAAAGAATAATAAAAACAATTTCCAAGCATAGGTATATATTAAATAATGATAATAAAAACACTATTATATAACCCAAAAGAGTTATATCTCAATGAAATTATTATTCAAAAAATAAAAAAAAAAAAAAAAAAAAAAAAAAAAAAAATCACCAGTGACATCATTTTTCTTTTTTAATTTTTTTTTTTTTTTTTTTTTTTTTTTTTTTTTTTTTATTTTTTGTTTATAACCAGTCGTTCCATTTTAATTTTTTTTTTTTTTTTTTTTTTTTTTTTTTTTTCATCTTTTATTAAAATGAACATCAATAATAAAAAAAAAAAAAAAATTTTAAAACTGGACACCATGTTTTTTTTTTTTTTTATAAAAAATAATAATAATAATAATAATAATAATAATAATAATAATAATAATAATAATAATAATAATAATAATAATAATAATAATAATAATAATAATAATAATAATAATAATAATAATAATAATAATAATAATAATAATAATAATAGTAATAATAATAATAATAATAAAAAAGAAATGATAATCTTTTATTTTATTTAAATAAAAATGAAAATATAAAAAATAAGAATATTTTTTTTTTTTTTTTTATTTTATTTTTATTTTTTATTTTTGTTGTGCAATCATACATTTAAAAGATAAAAATCAAAATAAATAAATATAATAAAAAAGTGAAAGAATAAAAGCAATCATAATTTAGTTTAATTTTTTAAATTATTGAGAAAAAAAAAAAAATCTTAAATTATTATAATTGAAATCAAATCGGATTAAATATTAGATTTTTTTTTTTTTTTTTATTTTTTTTTGGCTTGCGACATTATCACGGTTGTTAAAAAAAACCAATTTTTAACTTTTTTTTTTTGTGCCTTTTTTTTTAGTTTAAAATTTTTTTTTTTTTTTTTTTTTCTCAATAATTTTACCCATTTTTTATTTATTTATTTATATATTATTCATTTGATAAAATGAGAGTCCTTATTTTATGTATATTAATACTTTCAGTTTTGGTCAATTTTATCAATGGTCATGCTGTATTGTAAATATCTTTTTTTTTTTATTTTTTTTTTTTTATTTTTTTTTAATTATTGTTATTTTTTTTGATCATCCTTTTTTTTTTTTTTTGTGTAACTCACTAACCAAAATTTTTTTTTTTTTTAAGAGTTTCACCAACACCATTTTCAACAAACCCAAGTAAAACTCAACAATGTGGTGGTGGTGCAAAACAAACTGTAGCACAAATTACTTGGTGTCCAAGATCAGACAAATCAAATAGAGGTAAATATTTATTTTTTATTTTTTTATTTTATATTTTTGTGATACTAAAACTAAATATAAATTATTTAACGAAAATTAATAAAAAAAAAAAAAATAAATAAATAAAAAAATGATATTTTTATAGCCACTTGGAAAATTGTTGTTGGTGATGGTGCTGGAGCAGTTACATTTAAATTGGCAACAAATGGTGGAACCTCAGCAGCTGATTTCACTACTACTTTATCAAGTAAAATGGTTGGTGGTGGTGGTGATCCAAAAGCTGTAGGAACCTACTATATGGATGTTGTAGTCCCAACTGGTACTACATGTAATGGAACTTGTGTTCTTCAAGCATATACACAATCAAGTGGTTGGTACTCATGTTCAACAATTAAACTTGATACATCTGCTTGTGATTCTACACCAAAAGAAACCTCTTTGGTCGAATTTACCGTTAAAACAGACAGTAATGTTAAATTCTGTGATCAAGTTCTCAATAAAGTAGTTTTACTCCCAGCTGGTACAATTTTACAAGAATACGATCTTAAAACTCAAGGTGTTTTCAAGAACAATATGGCCAATCCATTAGTTATTGGAACCAATACATCTGAATGTGGTAATTTATATGAAAAAGTTTTATGTGATGTTAGTTTCCCACTTGCCCCAGGTTCAGATGGTAAACCAGTTTATCAAGTCACCTATCAACAATGTCAAAACTTTATCAAAACCTGTGATGTAGTTTCACATGTCGAATTATATCCATGTGGTGTCTATGATTCTGAAAATGAAGGTTCAAAATTGATTGTTGTCCCAACTTTATTATTAATCTCTATTTTATCATTGGTTTTAATGTTTTAATTAAACAAAAACAAACAAAAAAAAAAAAAAATCATTAATAAAATCATAACCAAATTTATTTATTTATTTATTTATTTATTAAAAAAAAAAAAAAAAAAAAACCAAAATTATATTATATTATTTTTTTTTTTTAAAAAAATAATTTATTTATATTTTTTTTTTTTTTTTTTTTTTTTTTTTTTTTTTTTTTTTGATTGATATGAAATAATTTGATGTTTTTAAATTCTGATAATTGAGCAAACACTATTTTATTTTTTGACTGCAAACAAATTCAACCGTTTTTATTTGAAAGAAACCAAAATAATTTTATTGTTTAAAAAAAAAAAAAAAAAAAAGAAAAAAATTAAAAAAAGAAAAAATTTAAAAATTTAAATACAAGGTTTTTATTTTAATTTGTGTTCTTCATATGGATGAAGAATTGATATCTTTGGATGTTGTGATTCGATTATAACTTTTTTTTTTTTTTTTTTTTTTTTTTTTTTTAATTATTTATTTCTTCTTTTTGGCATCAGTTTTGGTTGAGGAGGCAGCAGCGGCTTGGACTGGGGCTGGTGTACCAGAAAGTTGTTGTTGTTGTTGAGCTTGGAGGTTTCCAAGGTGAGTGTTTAATTGACCAATTAAAGCTTGTAATTGTGGAATATAAATTGGGGTTTGGAAAACACTTTCTAAAAGTTCTGGGGTGATACAATAAGACAAGATTGAAGATGGATGGAAAGAGGTTTGTAACTCCTTAAGGAAAATGTTGGTACATGAAATGTAATGAGAATATAAAAATGGACCATTGAGTTTTTGACTACAGAAAAGGCATGTTGGTGATTGGGCCAATTTATTTCTTAAAAGTTCGCTGACGTTTTCATTACTAAAATCCATTGTTGAACTTGAGTGGTTTAATACTGGGGTTGAACTTTCATTGGCAGTAGAAGCGGTGGTAGTGGTGGTGGTGTCGATTGAATCCATATTTAAAGTTTTTATAATAATAGTTTTTTTTTTTTTTGAAAATAAAATTAATACAAAGGTAAAAAAATAAAATAAAAAAAAAATAAAAAAAATTTTCAAAATAAAAATAACCAACAGCAAAAATCTAAAAAAAAAAAAAAAAAAAAAAAAAAAATAAAAAATAAATAAAATTTAAAAATAAACTAAAAAAAAAAAAAAAAAAAAACTGATTGGTTTACCAGTAGATTTCAGGGTGAAAAAGATGCGTAATTCTGTAAAAATAAAAAAAAAAAAAAATTTCAAATTTTTAAAAATAACGGTCATTTTGTATTTTTATTTTTATTTTTTTTTTAATTTTTTTTTATTTTTTTTTAAAAGAATTTCGGTTTTTTCTATTTTTTTTTTTTTTTATTATAATAAAATTATATTTTTTTTTTTAAATTAATTTCTTAATTTGGAATCAAATCAAAATCACAAAAACCAATATATATAAAAAAAAAAAAATTAATAAAACATGTCAACAACAGCAGTATTTATTCCACCACAAATTATGGTTACACCAAATATTGAGAAAGTTCCAATCTCAATTATTACCCATTCATCAGATAATAATTTCATTGCATTCAGTCTCAATAATAAATTAAATGTTTTTGATAACAAATTAAACAAACTTGTAGAGTTGGAATCAAGTTCCCAACATACTGGTATTATTAGATCAATTGAGTTTAGTAAAAATAATCAATCTTTAATTACTTCCTCAAGTGATAAGTTTTTAAAAATTTGGGATGTTGCAACTAATTTTAAAAATATAAAATCAATGTAATATTATTAATTTTTTAAAAAATTATTTTTAATTATTATTATTATTATTATTATTATTTATTATTTATTAATTTTTTTTTTTTTTTTTTTTTTTTTTTAAAATAAAAGTAATACAAATAAAAAAATAATTTGTTCAATTTTAAATAAAGATGATTCAGGGATTTTAGTATCAGATAAATGTGGTGATGTTTTTAAATTTTCATTAGTTGATGATTCAAAGAATAAAATTGAAGTTAGTGGTGATAAATCAGCAAAGAATGATGAAAAAGAGAGTGATAAGAATTTAGTTTTTGGACATTATTCATCAATTGTTGATATTAAATTTTCAGCATGTTTCAATTATTTATTATCAGCAGATAGAGATGAAAAGATTAGAGTTAGTCATTATCCAAATTGTTTTGATATTGAGAGTTTTTGTCTTGGTCATACAAAATATGTTACAGAGATTTTATTAGTTCCAGGTAGAGATGATTTATTAATTTCAGGTTCAGGTGATGGTACAATTAAATTATGGAATTGGAAACAAGGTAAATGTTTACAAACTGTAGATTTCAATGGTAAACATGAAAATGCAATTACAATCCCACAAGTTTTCAAAGTTGATACCAATCAATTAATCTTTTCAATTGAAAATTCTAATAACATTTACCTCTTACCAATGAATATTGAAAAAGGTGAATTCAATCAATCTGAACTTAAAACAATTTCAATCACTCAATCTTCACCAATTTCTATCGATTTAATCGACAATGGTAAAACAATTTTAGCATCTTTATTACCAACCACAAAAGAAGTCGATATTGCAATCGCTTTCGATTCAACCACTTTATCACAAGACACCGAAAATAAGGTTGTTATTGCAATCAATTCAATCAATACTTCAACCACTTTTAGTTTGGGAGAATTAAAATCAATTTTGGAATCAATAGAAAAGAAACAATACAGAAAACACGTTTCCTATTCTAAACAAATGATGAATAGTACCGATAATAAAAATAAAGAAGATGATGATTTAAGTTTAGATGAACAAGATATTGATGATAGTAACGCTGATAGTGAAGATAAAAAAAAAAAACAAGAAACCGCCCAAGACAGTAGACCATTAAAATTAAGAAAAATGACTGTTGAAGGTGATAAAGAAATTCAAAAAGAATTGGAAGAAAAAGAATCAAAAAAACAAGAATAAAGAATAAATATATTAAAAATAATTAAATAACAAAATTTAATAAAAAAATAATAAATAATAAAAATAAAAAACCTCTTGTTGATTAAAATTTGATATTAATATTGGACAAGAAAAAAAAAAAAGAAGGTTGCATTTTTATTTGTTTTTATTTCTATAAATTTCAAAAAAGTGGGTATCAAATTTTGTATCAGGCATAAAACGTTTTGGGAACTCTGTACAATTAACAGTATAACCACGAGACTTCATTGAATGAATAAATTCGGGTATACCCCTTCTAACTGTTGCAGCAGTACTATAAAAAACACCATTAGGGGTGAGACTTTGATGAATGATATTTGCTAAATGATCAACAATTTTTTCATCATAAATAACCTCACCTCCAATTACAATATCATAATGGAACGGTTTTGGTGCTTTGTCATTAACCCAATCTAAGGCTTGAACTGTACATGCTTTTTTAATTTCAGGAATTCTAGAATTTGTTTTTAAATTATCTTTTAATGCCGATACAAGCTAAAATTGATCAATTTAAATGATATAATATATTGGTTAATTATTGACATTAAGTTTTAATATGGTTAGTGTTTTAATAAATGAATTATTACCTTTGGAGTATAATCGGTCATTAAAACAGATTTACAAATTAAACCAGCCATAAAACCAGCAACACCTAAACCAGAACCAAGTTCTAAAACTTCTTTGCCTTGAAAAATTTGTTTATTCTCTAAAACCCATCTACCAAAACCAATACCTGCTTCCCATACTCTCCAACCAACAAATACTTCATCAAAGTGTAATTGTTTCATTTCAATCATCCATTGAAATTGACCAGTTTGTTCGCTGTATTCACCAACACCAACTTTTCTAACACTATAAGGTGCGCATTTACGTAAACATTCAATTGTAGTCGAAGAATCATTTAATAAATCACTATCAAAACTATTATTTAAAATTAACTCTAATCTGTGAATATAATCTAATGATCTCAATATCTCATTTGTTTCTGTTTCTTTGACAGATAAATTCTTTAAAAATTTAACCAATAGTATTATAATCTCTGTAAATTCATTATTTTCGATTTGTTGTTCCTGTTGTTCATTATACTTATCAATTATTTCACTTAGTGCTTTAAATATACCTGTTTCTTCAATTTCTTTAAAATTACTTTCTATTGATTTTATGTTTTTATTTTGTTAGTAGTTATAATATATTTGACCATCTTTTAAATTTTAAAAATTATTATTTACTATTATTTATCCAATCATTTAGTTTATTTAAATTTGATAGTATTAAAGTCTTATCATTTGATCTAAACGAATCGTATGTTACAAGTTTGCTTTGTGCTTGAGGTGTTTGTTTATTGGCTTTTTTCATTTCGTTTGAAAAAAAAAAAAAAAACGAGATAAATTAAAAAAATAAAAAATTTATCGTTTATTTTTACAATTTTGTTTTGAGAAGAGTTAAACACTTGCGATTTTATTTTAATTTTTTTTTTTTTTTAATTACAGCAAACGCACAGCACTTATTTGAATAAAATTTTTTTTTTAATTTTATTTGAATTAATTTTTTTTTATGTTTTTTTTTGAAGAGAGTAATTATTTATTTTTATTTTATTTAGTTTTTATTTTATTTCTATTTTTATTTATTTTTATTTTATTATTTTTTTTTTCTTTTAAAAAACATTTTAAATTGATTATGGTGGTGGAGGAAGTTTTTTTTGAAAAAAATTATAAATTATAATGTTTTTGGTGATTGATGTATTAATATAATTATCTACCTATCATTAATGTCAAAGTGCATAGATAAATCTTTCCTTTCTCTGACACCTGATTAGTACCGATTTATATTAGGCAAACAAATCCCATTATATATTATAATTAAATCTTTTTAGCATATACCATGCCATGGTCCTTGAAAAGACTATTTGGATCTTTCCTTCCTATGGCATTTGGATGGTACCGATTTATATTAGGTAAACAAATTCCTAAAATATTAAACACAAAGTATTTGAAAAACTTTTGAAATTCTAAAAAGTTTAAACTACATTTTGATCTAATATAATTTCAAATAATATTATAAATATTAGTTGATTTTTTTTAAATATTTAAAAATAATTATAGTACTAAATTACCTTTGAAAGCATTATAATTGTAATAGTTTTTTGTTTTAAAAGAATGAATAAAAAGAAAAAAATAAAAATCCTTTTTTTACTAAATTATTTAAATTTTCAAGGTATATTAAAAGGAAATTTTGTTAAATAAATTTCCTTTTTTAAAATATTTCCTTTTTTAAAAAATAAAGATTCACCCCCTAATTTTTAACAAACTCAAAAAGGAATAACATTTTTAAGAGGTAAGATTGATTTTTTTATTTTTTTATTTTTTATTTTTTTATTTTTTTAATAAACTCACCCACAGATTTCCCTTTTAGAGACTTCTTGAATAAACTTAATAGTACATACTCTAGAGTTTTCCCCAAGATGGAGTAACCAATATTCTTACTTATGATCTTTATTGATAATTGCAAAACAATACATATATACGACCTTTTCCACCCAATGTTTAATTTTCTTTGTTTTTGTTTAATTTTTTATTATAGGTTTTTTGTTAACTACTTCATTTTCTTTGATAGGAGAAACAGCTATAATTTTGATATCTAATTTTAAAAAAAAATAAAGAAATAATATAACTATAATATCTAAAAAAATGAACTCAATTGAGTGGTGTGTTCACTTATCAAATTAAAAACCCATAAGCCTTTTGTTTTGAAACTAAAAATATTTTAATATTTCATCCTAAAGGATGTTTTATTTAATATATTTTATACCTTTTTTCATTTCTTTTATTTTTTTAAATATTTTTATTCTATTTTTTTTTTTTTTTTTAAAATTGGTTATTTTTATTCTATTCGGCTATAATTTTTCAAAAAATATCAATAAGGGGATGTAGCTCAGATGGTAGAGCGCTCGCTTAGCATGCGAGAGGTAAAGGGATCGATACCCTTCTTCTCCATTTTGTCGAATTGACAAAATTAGTCGTGGGTTCGACACCCGCTATAAGTTCCCACTCACAACACCATATGAAAAAACTTAAATCACATATGGAACTGCCACCACATCCCAAACACAAAACCACTAACATTCTATTAAAAACACCCCTCTAAACTTATACTAAAAACATTTTTTTAAAAAAAATGAATAAATAAATAAACATTTTACAAATAGCGTATTGCTATATAATATAAAAAAAAAAAAAAGAAGTAATCGGTGCAGAAATTATGGAATTTTTAGAAATAACAAACTAATTCCTTCCAAAACACTGACACCTGATCATATAGTCTCAGCTGCCTATACTACACCCAACCATCACCATTTCACATGGTCTTACAAAGATTTAAACCAATAGAAAGACTTGAGGCCTATTTCAACCTCATTGCCCTCATTCTGCACCAAGTATGGATCAAAATATGTGAATCTTTATTCTCAAATGATACCCCATCTTTACAAGAACTGGACCATTGTATTATACAAAAAAAATGGCATTAAACCATAATATTAGAACATCTAAAACACATTAAATCTACAATTGCAAATAAATCCCAATATACTCCCTCTTGTTATTAAACCATATCTATAAAATAATATACAAATATTAATTTATTAAATAAAAACCTTTCTCATGGATACAACCATGTTTTTTTTTAAAAAAAAAAAAAAAAAGAATTGATTCATCGAAATGCACCAAATTTGAATCTCTTTTCAATAAGAATATATTATAAAATTATTATTTGTTTGCTTATTTATTTAAGATAATTTCTAATTATTTGACGAGATTGTGTTAATTGATTTGGTATGCCATTGATATCGATCGTACAGGATTTAGGTGAGTGGAAAATGAAATGAATGGAAACATTTAAAAGCTCGACCGATTCTTTTATGATTAATTGATTCTTTACAAGATTATCAATTTGATCTATTCCAACCTGTATTAATATTGATCTCTTTGAAGTGATAAGACAACTATCTAAGAACTTATAAATATTTACAGTTGCACAAATTCCATTATATGCAAATTTAAATTGAGAGCTTAAAAATGAAAGTTGTTGAGGGTCATATGTAATAGTTATCTCATTACCATTTTCATTTTCAACGCTACTGTTTGGTTTTCCAAAAGATTTCAATTTGAATGATTCTTTTTTACTATAAACTCCCAAAAGAAAAATCTCAGAATAATATCTATAGAAACCAAGAAGATTATCACCTTGACCAACTTCACATTCTATGTTTAATAAATCTTTTAAATCTTCATAGCTATAGATAATATCGTTATGATTTGATTGGAATTCCTTTTCAATATCTGTTTCTTCAATTTCCTTAATTAGACCATTATCAATTGCATACCTAATAAATAGCGCAACTAACCCAATTGGCGAAATTGAAAAATTTTCAATTTTTTCTTTATTATTATTCTTATTGATATTGTTATTATTATTATTATTATTATTATTATTATTATTATTATTATTATTATTATTATTATTATTATTATTATTATTATTATTATTATTATTATTATTATTATTATTATTATTATTATTATTATTATTATTATTAGTATTAGTATTAGTATTATTATTATTATTAATATCTTTGTTTTTATTTGAATTTAATAACAGTGATATATTTTTAATATGTTCAATGATAACTAATAATGTTGGTACTAAAGATGGGTTTTTGGTTATATATAAAGTGATTACTTTTGATTGATACCAACTATTTGAATTGAAATCAATGACAAACTTAATTCCTTTGAATTCAAATTCTAATACAGTTGGTGTAATTTTAATAATTCTTAAACCTTTAGAAGATAATGACTCCAACTTTCTTTTTAATTTTAATAGTAGGAGTTGATTTTCAATTTCATTCTCTAATGGGACTAAATATAAATTAAAAGTTGGGTTGTCAGATTGTTGTTGTTGTTGTTGATGTTGTTGTTGTTCTTGGTTTTGTTGTTGACAAGAAAATAATAAATTTAAAATGAAATGACCATTTAATTGATTTTCTGATAAATGATCATTTAAGATTTCTTTAATTTCATCAAAGATTTCAAGTTTTTCTTGATAACCAATTAATAGTTTATCTCTCATTTCTTTGGCAAATAATAGGATACTTAGATTTAATGGTTTTTTATCATGATTTTTTTGAGTTTCAAAATTAGTAATCTCTGAAGTTCTTAATAAACTTTTAACTGATCTATAGAAGCCTAAAGTTTTATCGTTCTCAGGATCTGAATAGGAGATGTAATACCAAGCACAGACTTTCTTTTCAATTTCTGTATAGTTTTCATTAATAAGTTCTTCCTCTTCTTCAAATTGTATTTTGGATGGTTTTTCTCTTGTATTCTTTCTAAATTGGCTTAGGAAATTATGATAAAAAAGATTTTGAATTGACTTATAGTTTGCCTTAAAGTGGGCTTTAGTTTCGTTGGATAGTTTTTCACTAAATTGTGGGTCCATGAAACCAATTAAAAGATCTTCTTCACTTTGAGCACCAAATCTTCTAAGTAATGAATTGATTTTGGATTTATAGTCAATGTAGGTACTAAGATTTTCATTGTTAACATATTCTTTATAACCTTCGACCAATAAAGATTTATCTACAGTTGCCTCTGGCAAGAAATCACCAAACCATAATAAATTCTCTGCAGAGTCATAGATTTTACCAATGACACGATCGCTAATATAGTATTGTCTTTGATTACCACCCTTATATTGAAAGGCTGAATCATTTTTAATTTTCATAAAATGTGGATAACCATTCTCTTTGAGTATAGTTTTTACATCACGTGGAATTGTACCATGAATTGAGGTTTTGACAGAGTCAACTTCTATTGCACATTGAATTGCAACCTTTATAGAGTTTATACTTGAAACACCTTCAATATCTGCCATGGCTAAATGAGTATTTGAAAGTGTACCTAATCTTGATTTGTCAACATTCTTTAAATAAATATCTGATAATTTAGTTGGTTCATTATTATTATTATTATTATTATTGTTGTCATTATTATATTTGGTTGTAAACATGTTGGTGTTTGTGATATTAGTTTTTTCATCATCATCTTCATCATAACTGTCTGAGAAGTCAGAGTCATCGTGTTGATTATCGGTAGTTGAAATTTCATTTTGAACTTCACCTAAATATGGTTCATGGGTTTTTAGGTCCTCTCTAATTAAAGTTTGATCATAAATTACGAAATACCTATCACCATCTAAATCTGAGCCTGAACATTGTTTAAAGTTTGGTACAATGCCATTTGTTGAAAAGAACAATACATTTCTTTTACCGTTGAGTGGTTGATGATTAACGGCTTTCAAGAATCTAACATCACCAGGATGGTGGCATGGATTCTTTAGGACGGCAACTCTACCAACTACAACTTTTGGTTTCATTAAATTATCGATTGGATCCAATTCTTCGACTTCAATGTAGACTGTATCCTCTGGTAATGTACCAGATGTGTCACAAACACCCAATAGGTTTCTACTCTCTTTAACCTCTATCCAACATTTATCTTGAATTTTAATTAGTTTTGATTTATAAAGTTTTAATAGGATACTTCTAATGTAGTAGTCATTGAATAATTCATACTCTGTAATATGCTGAAAGAAATCACCGAGAAGTTCTTTTGAAAGGTTGACATCAACCAAGGTGAGAGCATTTTGATTCAATTCAAACTCTAACATTTGAAGGAAAGTTGAATCTTCAACGCCTGCATTTGATAGTAGTGTAATTGCTTGTCTATTGAGTTTACATCTACTAGTGGTTGATGCTGATACGATCTCCAATGTTTTATGGTCTTCGTCCAATTCACCGCTTCCATAGTCTAATTCGAATTTACTCATACTTGGTCTAATTTGAATTGCCATCTCATTGATATTTTCATTTAACACAAAAACACCTTTTGAACCTCCAAATCTAAATTGATAGGCACAAGTGCTAGAGCTGTAGTTGTTTTGTTTGTTAATGAATTCCACCAATTTGGAGCCAATGAAACCACAACCTTCGGTAAAATTGTGGCCCTCCTTTGAAATGATATCAGGAATGGATTCGACCTTATAGATAACTTGGGATTTTAAAGTCGTTGAAAACAATAAACAAAGGTTTCTAAATACCTTTCTCATTTCAATCGATTCATATTTTATACCGCTCCATTTTAGTGCTGATTTTTCATTGGTAACCTTATCTTCCAATACGAACCAAGCTGAATAATTTTTAACTTGAGATTGAGAACAACCAATGAAAAAATATTTCTTACCAGAGGATGGAATGATTTCAATGCCATTGTTGAAGATTTTTTCAACTGTTTTCATCAATGGAGAACTCTTATTTAAACCTCTGAATGGTTCCAAATTTTCGTTGGTAAAATTGAAAAGAATGAATTTCTTTGGTGAGAATTTACGTAAGACTCTGTTACCCAATGTCAATCTTGGTGGTTTCAATATGATTCTAGATGGTGTTACAAATATTTCATTTACCGATACCCAACCATTATTTGATTCAATTGGTTTATCTTTATATAGTTCTTCAATGATACTATAACTTATATCGTTATAATCACTAGTAATATTATCATTGGATTCATTATTATATTTTGATGGCAACGATGACGATGACGACGATGATGTTAATGTATATGAAAATATTTTTTTAAATATTTCAGAATAATCATAGAATTTGGTTTTCTTTGTCAATGCCACACCAATAACATATCTTGCTTCTTCAATTCTATTCGATTTTAATAATTCACTAATTTGATTAATAAATTCTTGATTCATAATTTTACCAAATGATCTTTCAGAATTTAATGAATTGATTAAATAATAAATTTCTTCATTATTAATAATTTGAAAATTTAATTCCATACCATTGACATTATTTGTGAAATTACCATTAATACTATTAATATTGTTATTATTATTATTATTGTTGTTGTTACTACTATTATTATTGTTATTATTACCTGTGTTTATATTTCTATATAAATATAAGTCGAAACCAATATATTTCAATAACGAAAGAAATCTATTGATTTTTTTAAAATTTAAATTTATAGTGAATTTATAAACAAATGATTTACCGAAATGTTTATTTTCAATTTCGATTTCATCTGTAAAGGTTTTCTTTAATTTACTGTCATATTTGACTCTAATTAATGATATGGGTCTAATAACTAAGAAATAGAAATCATAGGAATTGGTCAAAGTTGAACTATTGGTCCTAATCATAGTTGGTGGTGTATAGAGACAGTAGTGTTCAACATCACGTAATGACATATGATGAAGATAATAAATCGACCCATTACTGATCGATACACTCCTGAACAGAATATGGTCTTTTCTAAGGATGATACTCTCTATTGGATTGTTGAAATGATCGACTTTATTAAATTGTAAAGGTGGTGCACTTAAAATATTACCATACTCAAATTTAGTTTTAGCCTCTGATGGTCTTGTTGTCTCCTTAGCCAAGTCAAAAGTATTGTTAATCTCTTGTTCTTTGTCTAATTCAACTAGATCTATATTATTGCTATAGTTTATCCAATAACCAAATCTTTTTGATAAATATACTGTAAATTTATTTATATGTTGATCTTTTTCGGATGTATCAACTTTTATTGTCAATAATAAGAACTTGGATAAATATTGTTCATGAAATTCATTTGCTTTTTTTTCAATTGAACAAACTATTAATGGTCCATATTTTAATTTATTATTTGCTTCTACATTACTACTATCACTACTACTATCTCTATCACTATTATTGCTACTATCATCACTACTATCATCACTACTATCATCACTACTATCATCACTACTATCATCATTGTAATTATCATCATCATCTTCATCATCACTTTCGTATGAATCAACCGCTTCTTTTGCACATTTTAGATTATATTTTAAACAGTAATCTATAAATAAGTCATGCTCACTCTCTTTAATATGAAAAACGGGTAAGAATAGAGTTTGGTAATCATATGCACTATTGAGTTCATCTGTTATGACTCCACTTGACAATGAAGATGTTGAGGATGAAGATGAGCATATTGAATTTGATAATGAAGATGAAGATATTGAATTTGATAATGAAGAAGAAGATGATGATGAAGATGATGCTGAATTATTTAATTCTCTTTGCTTCATTCTATGGGTCATAATTTCAATTAGTGCTCTATTGATAATGATTTCGCCCTTAATTATGTCTTCTACTTTTGGATATTGTTCTTTTTCAAGAATTAATGTAAACGATGAACAGGTTCTATCTCTACCACGACGTTGAATATATGATTTTAAACTATAAAGATTATCAAAACAAATAACTGAATTACATTCTTTAATATCGATACCTTCCTCCAATACATTTGTTGATACTAAAATTTGACAAATTCCCTCTTTAAATTGTTGAATGATCTCTTGTTGTTCACTATGTTTCATACCATTTATACCATTGTGGCCATAGATAAACTTTGGATTTAATCTAGATATCCCCTCGTCATTGTTTAATAGATTTAGCAATCTTTTACCAGTTTCTCTGGTTTCAACAAATACGATACAGTTTATCTTTTCCCCTATACTATTATTTTCGATATCAATATCAATCAACCTTAGTAATGCTTGAAATTTATTGGTAACTCTTTCCATTCGATTCATATAATCTTTTTGATTGTCAAAATCTTCATCCTCGCCAAATAGTTTTTGATAAATTATACCTTTTATATCGTCAGGGATTGATGCTAAACATCGGTGAGGACCTTCAATTGATAATGTTGTTAAAGAATTACACAGGCTGACGATAGTATTCCATTCTTCTATATCTCTCTCTGTACAACCTTTAGAAATCAATTTATTTCTTAAGTTTGAAAGAGATTGAATGAATTTTAAGATTGGAGTTTCTAATTTCTCTAATTTGATGTCTTCATGATTATATTTCCTCGAGAGATCTTTAGTTTTACCAATAATTAGTTTAGAAATGATAAATGTTAAAAAAGCTTGTTGATTTGATTGTTCATACAGCCCAATATTTGGTCTAATTAATATTGATGATTGATATGGTGGTGGTGCTCCTGGAATTGATTGTTGTAGTTGTCTTTGATCTTTAATGATTTCAACCAATGGACAATAAATTTTCGATAGCATAGTATCCTCAAGTTTCATAATTTCATCGATAGCTCTTTGAACTTTGAATTGTGATGCATTATTAAGAACCGATGCAGTTAAACCAAGGATTCTTGGTCTATCAGGTGGCTTTAAATTTTTAATTAGACTCATGATTTTACAATAGTTATCCAAACCAGTTGCATTGTGAACTTCATCGAAGATGATGAAATAGAAGTTATCAATTTGAATATTACCACTTTTTATTAAATTTATTAAAATTTGTGGTGTTGCAACAACGATATCATTATTTTTCTTTTTAGTTTGAAATGATCTATCTTCTCCACTCAATAACATTACATTCTTATCCGTTAATCTCCTTATTGACTCTGCTTGTTGTTTTCCTAACAAAGTATGGTTCACTAAAAATAATGCCACCTTACCATTGTTTTTATTTTTATTAATTTCGAACATCTTTAAAAATGTTAAAATTGAAACTAAAGTTTTACCAGTACCTATAAATAAAAAAAATATAAACATATTATTTAAAAAAAAGAAAAGAGAAGAAAAAAGAAAAGAAAAGAAAAAGAAGAGAAGACATACCTGTGGGTAAAACTAAAATAGTGTTTCTACTCATACATTCATTGAATGCATCTTTTTGGTATGGACGAGGTGTTACATTGTATTTTAAAATTGGCACAATATTATTGGAATTATAATTAGACATAAAAGGAAAAAAAAAAAAAAAGGAAAAAAACACCTAAATGAATTTCAATTTGTATTTATATTATCATATACACAATTCTTGTTTTGAAAAAAAAAAAAAAAAAATGAAATAAAATAAAATAAAAATGAAAATATAAAAAATAAAAAAAATTTTAGTGAAAAAAAAAATTAATTTAAAAAAATAAAAAAAAAACACATCCAATAGTCGTAGTAATTATTTGAAATTCATTATTAAAATTTATTTTAATTTATTTTCAATTTTTTTATTTTTTTAAATTTTAATAATAATTTAAAATTGATGTTTTTGGTAAAGATCTATCTATGAATAAAAAAAAAAAAAAAAAAAAAAAAAAAAAAAAATATAAATTCTCGAAAACTCAAAAAAAAAAAAAAAAAAAAATAGTAAAAAATGAATTAGGTCATTTTTATTTTTTTTTTCACTAAAAATTTATTTTTTTTTGTTTTCAAAAATTATTTAAAAAAAAAACAAAAAAAACGAAAATGGCGCCAAAACAATAATCATTGACCATTATTTGTAATTTACTACCTTTACTACTTGTATCGTTATGGTTAACATTGACTTCAACATTAGTTTGAGTTGGAGATAATGATTCATGTTTACTACTCTCGTCATCAATAATATTCTTTGTATTATTGTCACTACTACTTTTATTACTACCACCACTATCTTCATCACTAAATAATGTTAATTTATCTGAACTATCCACATTTTCCGATTCATCTAAATAGGGATAAAAATCTGCATTAAAATAAATATATTTTGATGAATTTGATGTTATTGAAATAATTGAATAAATATCATTATCAATAATTGTATTATTATCATCATCGCTACCACTACTATTATCAACTCTACTATTATTTTTATTATTATTATTATTATTATTATTATTATTATTATTATTATTATTATTATTATTATTATTATTATTATTATTATTATTATTATTATTATTATTATTATTATTATTATTATTATTATTATTATTTAAATTTGTATCATTAAAAATTTCAACTATCGAAGTATTAAAGGTTGTAAATTTTTGAGAATATAAGCCGAAATTATAAAGGTTAATTCTTAATTTTTGAATACCAATTGACATTTTAATACTTGTTGTACCATTTATTAATTGGCCATCATCATTTTCGTCGGTTTTAGAGGGGATTTCATTGATAGTTGTGTTTAATTTACCACCAAAAGATTTCTTTGATTTTATCATTGGATAGATGAATAATGTTAATTTATTAGTTGGAGATATTGGTATGAAATTATTAATGATTACACCCAATGCAAAGGAATCTTTTAATTCGTTGATGTATTGATTATAGAAACTTTTAGTTTGATTTGATTGATAATGAGTTAGTGTAATATCACAATTGAATGAATGATCAGCAGAGCTAACTAATGTATTGGTTCTGTAACGATAAACTTGTAAATCTGGTCCTTTTATACTCCCAAATTGTACGGACGGAGTTAAGAGATAAGTATTCAATATTAAATCATTCTTTGAATACTCTTTTAAAACCAATCCGAAACTACTATTGAATTGATATTCATTCGGAATTTGGAATATTTTTAATTTAGTTGATGTATGAATAGTTGGTTTATTCATTAATTCTAACATTGACTTTCCTGTAATAATTGAACAATCTTTTCCTGACCATGGTTCATTACATAGACACTCTATACCACCCTTAATGCAAACACCATGACCATTGCATACATCAGTACCCAAACAAATTGGATTCAAAAAATCAATGACTTTTTCAACAAAATTTATTTTAGTTGTTACTTTAATTTTGGATTGTTTGGGATTTGGTGGTTGTAATGTAACCTCAAAACTTGAATTGGTCCATTCACTAATATTATATGGTTTACCATCAATTTCAACCTTTAGATCTTGTGATTTTTCTCCAAAGAATCTACCAAATACTGATAAAGTATTATCATTTCTCGTTAATGGTTCAATATAATTTATTAATGGTCTATCTGAATCTAAAAAAAAAAATAAAAAAAAAAAATTATTATTTTGTGAGAAAATTAAAATAAAAAATTAAAATAAAAAAAAAATAAAATAAAAAAAATAAATAAAAAAATAAATATTGAGTACCTACAAATTGAATTTATAAAAAAATTAAATATTATTAAAACTATTATTTTATATTTCATGATCATTTTATTTCAATATTACAAAATATTTATTTAGAAATAATTGTCAAATAAAAAAAAAAATTTCTCTTAATTTTTTTTATTTTTTTATTTTGTTTTGTTTTTTTATTTTTTATTTTTTATTTTTTATTATTTATTTTTTATTTTATTTTTTTTGAAGAATAAATAAAAATATAAAAAAAATGAATAATAAAAACAGTAATAAGTAATATAAAATAAAATAAAATTTTATTATAATTGTCAAATAATACTGATTATTCAAAATATTAAAGATTTTAAGATATCCCACCCACATCATTTATATATATTTTATTTTATTTATTGTCAAATACAAAAGTGTGGGGTAAAGAATAAGAATTTCTTAATTTTAATGATTTGCATTTTACAAATAAAATTTAAACACATTTTATTTAATATGTATATATATATATATATATATATATATATATATATATATATATATATATATATATATATATAGAATTATTTTTTTAAAAATGGATTGTTAATTTCAATTTCAAAAAAAAAATAACAAAAAATAAATAAAAAAAAATAAATAAAAAAAAAATAAAAAAAAAAATAACAAAAAAAATAATAAAAATAATTTTTACAACACATTTAATATTTTACAAACATATAAAATTTTTTTACCAAACTTCTTTTTTTTTTTTTTTATTTTATTCTATCTTATCATTTTATTATTTTTTTTGTTTTTTATTTTTCACCAATACCAATAAAACAATTCCATTCGGTTGTAAAATAACCATTTTCATCTTTTGGGTACAATGAATTTGCAATTGTTATAAAAGTTTCTTTAAATCTATCAATATTCTCGTCACCTATTAGTTTAAAGAAATCATCAACTATTGGGTTTTTTGGAGATAGGAAAGGATTAAGGTCATTGAATTTAATTAAATGTTTAACACTATGAATTACCACATTTTTAAATCCAGCTTGCTCCAATTCACTCTTAAACAAATGTTTATCATCCAATGATAACGCAGGTTGTTTTGATTGTAATTTCTTACCACCATTAAATTGCTCATAAGATTTCTCTAATAATAATGGTAAAAAAGCATTTGGTTGCCAACTCCCAATAGATGTACATGATGAATTATTTGATTTTAAAACTCTATACATCTCCTTCATACCTGCCAACCTATCAGGAAAATAAATCAAACCAAACATTGAAAAACAGTAATCAAATGATTCAGATTCAATATCTACCATATTTTGACCATCTACAACTTGAGTTGAAACATTTTTAATTTTATTATATTCAAGAATTATTTTCAATGAATCAACCATACCTTTTGAATAATCAGTTGCAACAATCTCTGAATTTGGGAATTCAATACTTGCAGGAATTGATAAATTTCCAACACCTGCTGCAATATCCAATATTCTTATCTTTTCATTAACTTTTTCTTTGGGTATTGTTAAATGTAATGCATCAATTGAAAATGGTTCTGTTACACCACCTGGTTTTAAAAGAGTTGAATCTGATAATTTATCCCAACCCTCTGATTTATATGATGGAAATGTTGAATTAATTGACATTTTTATTTAAATTTTAAAAAAAAATAAAATAAAATAAAAAAAAAAAAAAATAAAAAACAAAAAACAAAAAAAAAAAAAAAAAATAAAAACAAAAAAAAAAATTTTATTCTAGAATAAATTTTAAAATGTTAATTATCGTTTCACCACCCCCATTTTGTATTTTTTAAATTTTATTAATTTTTTTTTAAAATTCAATATTTTTCCTTTTTAATATAAATTTTTTTAAATAAAAAATAAATATTAGAATTAGTGATTGATTATCCAAAATTGTAAAAAAAAAAAAAAAAAATTTATTATTTGTAAAATATAGAGAAAAAAACTTAGATTGCAAAAAAAAAAAAAAAAACTTTATTTATTTATTAATTTATTTGGTTATAACTTTTCACCAATACCTATGAAACAATTCCATTGAACAGTATGAAAACCATTTTCATTATTTGGGAATAATTCTGAAACTAAAGTAATAAAAGTTTCTTTAAATTTGTTGATACTTAGTTCATCATCACCAATTAATTTAAAGAAATCATCAACAACAGGATTTTCAGACTTTAAATAATCTGATATACGTTCAACTGGTATATTAATAGGATGACCAATACTATGAATTTGAACATTAACAAAACCAGCTTTCTCTAATTCACTCTTGAATAAATCTTTATCATCTAATGATAATGCAGGTTGTTTGGTAGCTAATTTCTTTCCTGTTAATTTCTCATAAGTTTTCTCTAGAGCCATTGGTAAGAAAGCGTCAGATTGCCAACTTCCAATTGAAACTTTTGATTGATTATTTGATTTCAACAATCTATTCATTTCTTTTAAACTTTTTAATCTATCAGGGAAATAAATTAAACCAAACATTGAGAAACAGTAATCAAAAGATTCCGATTGTAACTCTTCCATATTTTGACCATCCATTACTTTGGCAACAACATTTTTCAATTTATTACCTTCGATTGAATAATTCAATGAATCAATCATACATGTTGAAATATCAGTTGCAAAAATTTCACTATTTGAATAATATTTTGAAGCATAAACTGATAGAACACCAATACCTGCCCCAACATCTAATATCTTGATCTTTTCATTCTCTTTGGATTTTGGAATGGTTAAATTTAATGCATCAATTGAAAATTGTAATGTCATGCCAGTTGGATTTAAAATTTTTAATGGCCCAATTTTATTCCATGATTCTGGTATATATGATGAAAATGTTCTTAAGGACATTTTTTTTTTATGAGTGAAGGAAAAATAAAAAAAAAAAAAAAATAAAAAAAAAAATTGAAAACGTTATTGAAAAAAAAAAAAAAAAATAAAAATAAAAAAAAAAATTTAAATAAAACAAAATAAATTTAAAAAAAAAAAAAGATTACATCTTCCTTTTACTTTTAATAATAAATCAATTTATGTTGGTTTATTTAATTTTTTTATATTTTTGGTATTTGTTGGGTGATAGGATTTAGGGTATTACAACATTGTGGAGAATAAATTATGATTTGAAAATTTTGTTTTTTTTTTTTTTTTTTTTTTTTTTTTTTTATTTATTTGTTAGATATGAAAACCAAATTAATTAATTTTATGGAGCATAAATTCTCTTTGGACTAAATGATTTGTTTTTTCAACTAAATCTAATAATGAAGTAATATTATTTGCCCATGCATTCAATACTTTATTTGGATCATTTGAGGAGGTAAATGTTGCAATACCAGCTGGTCTATCAATCTTGGCAAAGATAGTTTTACTTGAAACTAAATCTGATACGAATTTTTCTGATTCCTTGAGTTTTGAGAAAAAAATAATAATAAATTGTTAATAGTTATTAATCAATCATTAATATTTTATAACTAAACACTTACATCTAAAGAAAGATCCAATAACTCTGCAAGTCTTGCAGTTGAAATCTTTTGGTAATAGGTTGAAATGACACGAATATTCTAAATATAATAAAAAAGAGAAAAAAAAAAATGTTAGTAACAATCATATTTATAAATTAAAAGAGTACTCTATTCTAAAAACATACGTGTTCAATAACTCTCTTACGAAGATCATCCCAAGCATTTGGTTCAGTTTTGAAAACTGATTGTGAATCTAACTCTGGTTTATTAAGTTCATGGAATGTACTCCATCTAATTAATTCTAATGTCTTAAATTGATTTAATAAATCTCTGTTTTTAATTTAAAAAAAATTAATTAATATATATATTAAATAAAAAGAATATTAATAATATTTTAATGCATACTTATAATTTTGAATATCAGTTAATGGTTTAAATTCATATACTCTATTTAAGAGATCAGATTGTTCATTTGAAGTAGCAGAGAGGATTACATAGATACAAATGTATTTAAGAGTTTGATGTAATTGAGCGGTATCTTTTTCAACGGAAGGGGTATCATAGATGGAGAGGTAACAACGTGCAATCTCGATATAGTTTGCACTATGAGAGAAGTAACGAATCATTTGTTTGAAATAATCGATTTTAAGATCTTGATTCTCCACTTCGCCCAATGTTTTTCTATTGACTTTGTTACCAATCAATTGTGCTCTAATATAATCTTTATTATTCATACAAATACGCATTTGGTCAATAAAGAATGTAATCTTTTCTCTCTTGTCCATTGTACCATAAGTTTCAACTTGTAAATCTTGGAGAATCTTTGCTGCTGATGCAATATCACCTTCATCTTCTTTAATCTTTGATAATGTTTTTGTTAATCTTGCTCTTTCATTTTCAACGAAAATCTAATAATAAAATAAATTTAAATTTATTAATATAAATATATATATATATATATATATTTATATAAATTTCACAAGAAAACTATAAAATTACTTTTCCATCAGAAATTGTTCTAAGAGTATCAATTAATTCTAATTTTTGTTTCATATCAGTGATTTGATCAACGTAGATCATTGATTCTTGAACGATAGCTTTGATGGCTGGTCTGAGTTGACCTCTTCTCTTTGAAATTAATACTAATTTCTCATTGAGTAAATCTAATCTACCAGCTTCATAACATAATTTAATAATTTCAACTGCAATCTTTGATGTCGATGGTGAATCCTCTGCTTGACGACATTGTTTCTCTGTTACTAATAAATTTTCAATTGCCTCAACCAATTTACCACTCTATAAAAATATATAAATATAAAATAATAAAAAAAATTTATTGTAAAAATATAAGAATGTGACCAATGGGAGAAATCTATATCATTATCAAATTCTTGAAAATCATCAATATTAATATTATTATTTACTTTTGCAAGTTCTCTATTTTCTTTACATGATTTATCAGCAATTGGAGATAAATCTTGTTCCATCTTATCTTTAGTTTTGCTTGAAACTGCTGGTTCTAATCCAATTGTCATCTTTCTGTGTATATATGTATATGTGTGTAATTATGTGAGTGAAGTTAAAAATTAATAAAAAAAAAAAAAAAAAAAAAAATTTCAATTTTTTTTAATTAAAAAAAATAACTTCATCACAAAAAAAAATTTTATTTTTTTTTTATTTTTTTCATTTTTTTTTTTTTATTTTAATTTTTTTTTTTTTTTTTTTTTGTGAACATCAAACTTTAATTTTCTCAAATTTAAAAAATAATTTGGGCCACCAAATTGGTCAACTGTTACAGTTATTTTTAAAATGATCTCATTTTGAAATATATTATTTTAAATGGTGCTAATATATTTTTATATATTTAAATATATATATATTAGTCCACCAACAAAATAGAGCATCCCACCTCTTTTAATGTTAAAAAAAAAAACTTGCCACATAAAATTAAGTCTATTTTATTTGTTTTTTTTTAAAAAAAAAAAATTTTATTTTAATATGGAAATAAATTTAAACATTTCTTTCAATTGCTTTAATTTCGTTATTGGTATTTGGAAGTTTTGGTGCATTTAAGGCATTTTGTAATTTCAAATCAATTTCTTGGCTTGGTGCATCAACATCATAGATTTGTTGGTTTACTGTACTTAATTTTGGTGCGTCTATTTGGTAAGAGAAAAAAAAAATTAGTAATGTTTCAAACAAAAAAAAAAAAACAATAAAGAAAAAATTTTAAAGCTTACTTATTGCATTTTTTAAAACTAATGAGTCGGTAGTTTGAATTGGTGCTTCCACATCATAAATTTGTTGATTAACGGTGCCAACTTTTGGTGCATCTAAAAATAGAAATAAAATATTTTTTTTATATTAATAAAAAAACTCTGAAAAAATAAAGTGGAAATTCAAAAATATTAATTTCAAAAACTTACTTCTTGCATTATTTAATTGCATAGTATCAGAAGTTTGAGTTGGTGCATCAACACCATAGATTTGTTGGTTAACAGTGCCTACTTTTGGTGCATCTAAAGGGTATTATGAATTTTTTTTTTTTTTTTTTGTAAAAAAATTAATATTTCTTTGAACAAATTTATTTTTAAAAGTATATGAAGGAAAAAAAAAAAAAAATACTTACTTCTTGCATTATTTAAAGCTAATGTATCGGAAGTTTGAATTGGTACATCTATTTATAGAGAATAAAAAGGAAAAGAATGAAAATAATTTTAACATTTTGAGAGAAAAAAAAAAAAAAAAAATTATAAAACTTACCAACATCTCTAATTTGTTGATTAACGGTACCAACTTTTGGTGCGTCTATTCAAAAGTTATAAAAAAAAAGTGCACTGTTAATAAAGAGTTAAAAAATAAAAATTTGATCTTCCTTTTAAAAATAATGTACATACTTCTAGCATTATTTAATTGCATAGTATCAGCAGTTTGGGTTGGTGCATCTATAGAAAGTTGTTTTTTAAATTTTTAGAAAAAAAAAATCAATAAGTTTTGTTTCTAAAAGATAAGGGGAAAAAAAAAAATAAAAAAAATGCTTTTTAAAACTTACCAACTGGTTTAACTTGATTATTTACAGTTGATACTTTTGGTGCATTAGTAGCATTAACTACTGAAAATGAATCGGCAACAGAGGTAGCTTTTTCTTTTGGATAATGGTTGGCACAATAGATTTTACCAGTTGGATTGTGTGGTTGGACAGTTTTTAAATTTAAAACTTGTCTACATTCTGCAACACTACATTTGAAACAAATTTTATGCCATGATTTACCTAAGTAATAAATTGAATAATAAAAATAATTAAAAAAATAAAAAAAAAAAAAAATAAGAAAATTAATAAATTTTAAAATTAATTTTAATTTTTTATAATTCTTACCTAAAACTGAAAATGCTTCGAGTGGGTATACGGTTTTGGTACATCTATTCGTTTTTTTTATTTTTTAATTTTTTTTTTTTTTTTGTAAAAATTAAGATAAAATTAAAATTTGTTTTCCAAAAATGTAAAAAGGAAAATAATAATATTTTCAAAATATGGATTTTTTGTTTTTTTTTTTTTATTTTCTTTTCTTTTCTTTTCTTTTATTTTTTTTTTTTTCTTTTCTTTTCTTTATATTCTTTTCTTTTGTTTTTCTTTTTTTTTTTTTTTTTTTTTTTTCTCTTGGTTTTTTTTGAATACAAAAAAATTCTTACTCTTCACATTTAGTTGCTGACATTTTTTATCTTGAGTTTATTGGAAAAAAAAATTATTATACAAATAATATACAAATAAATAAATAAATAATTGATTGATTGATTAGATTTCTTTTTTTGATAAAAAATTTCAGTTTTAAATTGAAAAAAAAAAAAAGATATTTTTTTTTAAAATTTTTTTTTTGGCTTGTTTTACTTGAAATTTTTTTTTGGCTTATTTTACAATAAATTTTTTATAAAAAAAAAAAAAAATTGGGATGATGGTTTTTTCTATCTTTTATTTAATAATTGGTATTTTATTAAAAAAAATTTTATTTTAAATGAATTATTTTTTAAAAAAAAAAAAAAGTGCAAGAATAAATAAAGAAGGAAATACTATAACTTTAAACCAATTTAGAGTTTTTTTTTTTGGAAAAAGATAAAATATAAAAAAAAACACTTTTCAAAATTAGATTTAATGTGAAATTAAAATTAATTTAATTTAGTATTTAATTATATTAAACAAAAAAAAAAAATAAAAAAAATAAAAAAAGAAAAAAATATAAACTTTTAAAAGAATAAAAAAAATATCTCTTTTTCCATTTCTTTTTTTTTATTTTTATTTTTATTTTATTTTTTTTTTTAATTTTAAAAAATTTTTTTTTTTTTTTTTTTTTTTTTTTTTTTTTTTTTTTGCGGGTAATCACTTGTATTCTCGAGAATATACTCTCATTTATCGTTTTCTGGAGGAGCAAATTATTTGTACATTATTCTTGAATCAATTGAAATAATTTTTTTCAAAATTTTAAATAAAAATAAAATAATAAATAAAAATAAAATAAATAATAATATAAATAAAAATAAAAAGGTAAAAAAAAAAAACACAAAAAATTAAAAAAAAACATGATATAATCAAAAAGAGATATTTTTTTTTCTTTTTGTGCACACACATCCACACACACAACTCTCCATTTCATTTCTTTTTTATTTTTTTTTTTTTTCTAATTTTTTTTTTAAATTAAAAAAAAAAAAAAAAAAAACACACACAATAATATTATAAGAAAAAGACAAAAAGAGTCAACAATTGTGGGTTGGTTATGTAACACAATATTTGAATAACTGGTGAGAGAAAGAAAAAGATACAGAAAGAAAGAGAGAGATAGAAAGAGTGAAATATAATTATATTTAAATAAAATAGCCTCAAATAACCTATAGCCATATCAACTCAAAATTTTAATATCAACTTTTTTAAAAAAGCTGGTATTTAGTTTGGTGTGTGAGAGTGTGGTACGATGGTTATTATTATTGTTATTGTTATTATTATTATTATTATTATTATTATTATTATTATTATTATTATTATTATTATTATTATTATTATTATTATTATTATTATTATTATTATTATTATTATTATTATTATCATCATTATCATTATTATTATTACTTATTGATATTAATATTATTTTTTCATAATTTGTTACTATTAATATAACACAGAATACAATTCATATAAACATTAACTAATAATAATTTTTTTATTTTTAGTATCACCTATATGTAAAATAATTTTATAAAAAAAAAAAAATTAAAAAATAAAAAAAAGAAAAAGAAAAAGCAAAAGCAAAAGGAAAAAAAAAAAAAGCCAAAGGAAACAAAAAAAAAAAAAAAAGAAATAATTCTATTTATATTTATATTTATTTTTATATTGGGTTTGATTTTAATTCAATAACTCAAAGATCGATTCTATCTTATTTAGATTAACCAATAAACAAACAAACAAACAACAAACAAACAAACAAACAAACAAACAAACAAACAAACAAACAAACAAACAAACAAACAAACAGGCAAAACAAACAAATTCATACATAGACAATTTAATTTATAGTATATAGTGGATATATAAATATAATATACATCAATGCTTTGAAAATGGGTGAATTAGAAGTAATATTAACTATAATAGAAATATTAAATATCATAGTGATTATTATACTAATGAATTTTGTTTTATTGTTTTTTTTTATATCTCTTCATTCGTTGGGGTTTTTTTTTAACATATATAGAGAGAAAAAAGTATCATAGTTTTACAAAAATGGGTAAGAGGATGGCTAGTTAGGAAACAACACCAAGAATTTTGTAAATATTCATTTTTATAAAGCAAAAAAAAAACAAATCATTTATTAACAGTAACAATAATAATTGTAATTTTATAAAATTTAGTTAAAAAGATTAAAATTAGGAAATTTGTTATAAATGAAATCATTGGATTTGAAAAGACATATATATCAAAGATAAATTATTTATTGGACAATTTGAAAACACCTTTATTGCAAAATACAACAATATCCCACGATAAAGTGAATAATATATTTTCAAATATTGAAGAAATTAGAGAACTACATATAACAATATATAATAAATTGATTGAAACAAAACCTTTAATAATAACTGAAATTTATTTAGAAATGGTAAATTTTTTTTTATTTAATTATATAGGAAAAATTGGAAAATATAAAAAAAAAAAGAAAAAAAGAAAAACAAAGTACTTACTTATTTTATATTTATAATAGTTACCAAAATTTACAATTTATTATCCATATGTTAAAAATTATAATAGTGCATATAAAATTTATTCAACATTATCAGAAGAGGATGAAGATTTTGCACAATTGGCAGATTCGTTTGGATATTTACCAAGCTTTTTAATTTTACCAGTGCAACAAACACCAAGATATTTATTATTATTTAGTGAGTTGGCAAAAAATACAAATATACAAAATAGTGATTATAAAAATATGCAAAATTTAATTGAAACAATAAGAGAAACTGCAAAACAAATTAATGATTGTATAACCTCAAATGTAAAATTTTATCAATTTTTATTTTATTTTTATATAAATTTATTTTCTATATTAATATATTAACATATTTATTGTTGTTTTTTTATTACTATTATTATTTATTATTATTATTATTATTATTATTATTATTATTATTATTATTATTATTATTATTATTATTATTATTATTATTATTATTATTATTATTATTATTATTATTATTATTATTATTATTATTATTATTATTATTATTATTATTATTATTATTATTATTATTATTAAAATTACTCAGGAAAATGATGACGATGATAATAGTACATTTAGTAATAGTAGTAGTGGTAGTAGTAATAGAAGTAATAATGCAAACAGTATTAAGAGACCAGCATCAGCATCATCAAAAAGAAAACCAAGAAATAGTATTGCAATGCATAAGAAAGCAATTGATGCAGTTTTATCAGATGGCGCAAGTACCAATAATGATTATTCACATTTACCGTCATATCTTAGACCAACTCAAGCAAGTTCAGCTTGGTCTAGATCAAAGGTTGAACTTTCACCATCAACAAAATGGAAATTCTCTCAAACTGTTCAAGATAAAACCTACGTTTATGATAATCCATTACCAACTGGTATTAATCCAACATCGGAATTATTTGCAGAAAGATTTACACCTAAAAAACAATCATCATCAACAATTTCATCACAACAAAACCCACCTTGGAAACCACCTTCAAAATCAACTACATCAACACAAGACAATTGCCACAAATTAACTAAAAAAACAACTTTTCGACCAATTTCACCTCCGCCTCCAAAACCAAATTTCTATTCTGGTAATAATAATAATAATAATAATAATAATAATAATAATAATAATAATAATAATGATAATAACAATAATAGTATGAATAGTAGTAGTAGTATAAGTAGTGTAAATAGCGGAATTAGTAGTGGAAGTAGTGGCGGCGGGAGTAGTGGTGGGATTACACCATTAAAAGCAACAAACTATCCATTACAAACAATTACAAACATAGAAATTCAATTATCACCGTCATCCTCTTTAAAACCTCCACTTTCACCATTAAGACATTCTTCTCTGAATGGCGAAAAAGTTTTCATTGAAAAGTTATCAATTAATTCATCAACAACTTCGCATCATCATACAATTGAACATCACAAACCAACCACAACAACTTCATCAAGTGCATTAACAACATCAAGTGCATCAACTAATTTAATGATGAGACCTGTCAAAAAATCTCTTTCTTCAAATAATTTATTCAATAATCAAAGTGGAAGTAGTAGTAGTCACAGTAGCAGAACAACTTCACCAATCAATGCAAACATAACTTCACATACCACAATTAACAATAGTACTAATGATAAATCAGAGAAATCAATACCTTTGTCGGTGGTTGTTTCTCAATAATATAAATAAAAATAATCCTCGTTGTAATAAATCTTAAAAAGAATTAAATAAATATTTTGTTTTTTTTAAATTTTTTATTTATTTTTTATAATTATTTTAAAGATATGAAAAAATGAAAAGAACAGAAAAAAAGATTTAAACTTCTTCTTTTTCTACTCCTTTTTTAGTTTAACTTTTTTTGAAAAATATTAACATCTAATTTTGGTGATTTATATTTTTTGGATCTAGCGATAGCATTTTTCCTATAGAAATAATCGGTTGTATCTTCTACATAAAATAGTCTGTAGGTTTGGGTACATATTCTACATTCCAATCCAGTTTCGTTGATTGTATCGTTTAGAGCCTCCTCCATGAGTTTTTGCTGTTGTTGTTGTTGTTGTTGGTTGTCAGTGGTGGGTATTTCCGAGAGGACTCTTGGAATATTTCTCTTTAAGAATACTTTATGAGTTCTTGGATCTATATTTGAATCCAATTGTTTATAGTCAGCGACATATTGTTTAGCTTTCTCCATTTCAGCCTCTGAATCTTGAATCATTCTTTCACTGATGGCAATGGTTTCCTCGGCTTTCTTTAACATTGATTCCGATGTTGGATCCATTAGCTCAATGGTGAAAGTGCCCATTGGTTGAGAGGTGGCCTCAAATTCAAATAGGAATACTCTTTCATCCTTTAAGACTTCTAAAACCTTTGAATGATAAAGTTCGTCAGTCCAGCCAGTGTATGATTTAACTTCAAGTGTAAATAAATATAATAAACGTAAACAATTCTCACCTTGTAATAATGCTTGTAATTGTCTTGCCAATTGATTAATTAATTTATCCAATGTGAACAAGATATAAGATGAAATACCCAAATATGATCTACAACTATCTTCATATTTCTCTTGGTTGCTATCACCATCCATAAATTCTTGAAGACTTGAAATAAATCTATCATATCTTTCAACATCTGATAATTCAGATTCTTCAACTGTAGTTGGTGTAGTAGCAGTTGTGGTATTAGTGATAGTAGAAGTGGTTGTTGTATTTTCTGAACTATTATTAGTTGATTCTGAAGTTGAATTATTATTATTATTATTATTATTATTATTATTATTATTATTATTATTATTATTATTATTATTATTTGAATGAGAAATACCATTTAATTTTTCATCCATTGAATCATTATTTGAGTCAGTATTTGAATTTGCAGAAAAGAATCTTGTAACATTTGGTTTTGAGGTCCAATGCGATTTCATAGCAGACTCAGCTAATTCTTTTGCTTTATGTAATCTTTCATACAAAATTTGATATAGACGTAGGAATATATAAAAGGTATTGTTTCCGTAGAAGATCCTCTTAGTTTTACCAGAGAAAACTTTTGGTTGGTGAATTATATTTACATTTTTAAGGCCTCCATCGGAATTACCATCTTTCATTTCAACATCTTCATTTGATTTATTTAGTAATGTTGATGAAGAGTTTGTACCGATGGTAGTGGTGGATGTGGTGGTTGTTGTTGTAGATTTTTCGTCGGAATTTTCTTTTGATTTATCATTATCAATATAAAAGAAGGTTAATAAAAAGAAATTTAAAAAGTTTTCAATTTTTTCTAAATCTTGTTTCTGTACAATTTTTTCGGCAGCAAATAAAATCAAAGATGAGATGTTTGAGCAAACCTTATAGTCTGGCATAAAGTAGAGTAAATGATATGGTGGTGGTTTTACGATAGTTTGTTTAACACGAGATCTTCTTTGGAGTAAATCATCACGTTCACGTATTTTCTCTGAATATTTTTGACGAATTTCAGCCAACAACACTTTTGGAGTGAGTGTTTTTTTATCTGATTGTTTGAAAGAGGTACTTTGATAATCCAATGAACGATAGTAGTTCTTTTCTGTGGTATCCTTCCAAACTTTATTCCATTCACGTTTAGCCTTTCTCCATTCCTGATCCTTTTGTTTCAATCTCTTTAAGATCACAGGTAACGATACCAATGGATTATTGTAGAGTGCAGTGATGATCTCCATTCCTTTGTTATTGTAAAGTCTTTCGATGGAACGATGGTGAAGAACATCTAAACTTGGCATTCTAAAGTTTAGACGATCATGGTCATGCATATCAATCAATGAATTTAAAATTGGATCCAATACTCTAATGGTAGAGGCATTTAATTCGATGATTAGATCCAACTCGAAACGTTCATCTTCGCACTTGAATAGATTCTCTTCGAATTGATTCTTTCTTTGACTCTTGAAACCAAAGTCTTCACTACCAGTGGGGAATGAAACCCAAACATCATTTAAAACACTCTCTGCCAATTCACTTCTACCCGTGCATCGTGGTTGTGGATAATTCTTTGGTAATGCACGATAGCTTGGTCCCAAACGTTTACATGTAGTGAAATCAATCTCTGACCATGCATTGTTTTGTTTGCCAGGTGAAGATTGCTCCATACGCTCTAATAGTTCAATCGATTGATCATCAACACCAATAAATGTCTTAAACCATTCAAACAATGCTGGTAAACGTGGTAATAAAATATCCTTTACTAATAATACCAACTCGGTGCGGCTAATAATCTCTTGACTGAAAAGATTTAAACATTTCAAGAATTCATTATAAAGTTTATTATTTGGTACACCTGTTCTCACCTTGTGGAAAAAGTCTAACTCTTCATAAGTTCCTTCTCCAACCGTGGTGTTACTATTATTGTTATTCATGTTATTCATATTGCTATTGCCAATCATATTTTGTTGATTCATATTATTATTATTGACACCCATAATATTATTCATTAAATTATTATTTGTTGGATACATTTGACCGCCAACATGTTGGCCATACTCATTCTTTTCATCCGATTTCTTGCTGAAACGTTTTTTCTTTTCTTTTTCTGATGAGCCTGGTTGATATTGTTGACCTTGTTGAATATTTTGTGATGGGGATTGTTGTTGAGCTTGTTGTTGAATTTGTTGAGCTTGTTGTTGAGCTTGTTGTTGTTGTATTTGTTGTAATTGTTGTAATTGAGATTGACGTTCTTTATCTAGCTTCATCAAACGCTCCTTTTCTTGAATTGCACTCATTGGAGATCTTTCACCACCCATTGGAGATCTTTCGCCCATTTGATGAACTGCCGCGTTAATTTGACCTTCAAGATTCATTGGTTGATGTTGTTGTTGTAATTGTTGTTGTTGTAATTGTTGTTGGTGAAGTTGTTGGGCTTGTTGTTGTTGTTGTTGTTGTTGTTGTTGTTGTTGTTGTTGGGCTTGTTGTTGGGCTTGTTGTTGTTGTTGTTGGGCTTGTTGTTGTTGTTGTAATTGTTGCTGTTGTTGTTGAGCTAATAACTGTTGCTGTTGTTGCTGTTGTTGGTATTCTTGGTGTTGTTGAATTTGTGCTTGTTGCTGTGGTGTCAACTGTTGATTACCTTGATTATAATTTGGATAACCAGCTTGCGATTGTTGGGCATATGGAGGTGGAGTCATTGACGAGGGTCTACCCTTTCCACTTGGATATTTTCTTGGTGGCTTTTGTTGTTGTTGTTGTTGTTGTTGTTGTTGTTGTTGTTGTTGTTGTTGTTGTTGTTGCTGTTGCTGTTGCTGTTGCTGTTGCTGTTGCTGTTGCTGTTGCTGCTGTTGTTGTTGTTGTTGTTGTTGTTGTTGTTGTTGTTGCTGCTGTTGCTGTTGCTGTTGCTGTTGTTGTTGTTGTTGTTGTTGTTGTTGTTGTTGTTGTTGTTGTTGTAACATTTGTTGTTGTTGCTGTTGATGTTGTTGGGCTTGTTGTTGCTGTAAGATTTGTTGTTGCTGTTGTTGTTGGGCTTGTTGTTGTTGGGCTTGTTGTTGTTGGGCTTGTTGTTGTTGGGCTTGTTGTTGTTGTTGAATAGAGATTGCATTAGCATTTGATGATGCATTGACAGCATCAGGAAGGAATTGAGTGAACTCGGATAATAAATCTTGATGAGCTCTAAATAACTCAGCTACTTGATCGTAAACATCTTTGATGGTTTGAGGCTCGTTGTGATAATTGTGTAAAATCTCTAAAAAGTGTCTATATACATCTGGTTGGCCAATGAATCTATTTTTGATTTTTTTAACGTAGTTTCTAGCATGATCCAACTCTGTTTGTTTCTTTGGAGGTGGTTGATTCTGTTGAGCTTGTGCTGCTGCTTGTTGTTGAGCCTGTAATGCTGCTTGTTGTTGGGCTTGTAATGCTGCTTGTTGTTGAGCCTGTAATGCTGCTTGTTGTTGGGCTTGCTGTTGGGCTTGTTGTTGGGCTTGCTGTTGGGCTTGTTGTTGAGCTTGCAATGCTGCTTGTTGCTGTTGTAATTGCATTTGAATATGTTGTTGTTGAAAGTGTTGTTGAATTTGTTGATTCATTGATGGTTGTGGTAAAATATGACTTTGTGATTGTTGTTGTGGCTGCTGCTTTACTCCATATTGTTGTTGTTGTTGTTGTTGTTGTTGTTGTTGTTGTTGTTGTTGTTGTTGTTGTTGTTGTTGCTGTTGTTGTTGTTGCTGTTGCTGTTGTTGTATATTTGAGTTTGGAGAAGGAACTGAAAATGGTTTCCCATCATCATCAAATGTTGAAACATCAATCCTATAATCATGTGGTAAAAATGTATTAAAACCAGAAATTAAATGTTTATGACCTTTAAACAAATCAATAACACGTGCAATAACAACTGGTGTGTCAATACTATAAATAAAATTATTAAAATTAATAATTGCACTTTTTTTTTATAAAAAGAAAAAAAACTTTAAACTTACTTATGAGCTTTCAAATCTTTCATAATATCCAAAAACTGATTATAAATTCTTGGTTGTTTTGAAAACTGCAATTTAACTTGTTCCAAGAAATAAAAAGCATTATCAAATTGTTGTTGTTGTCTAATTGGTGATTGTGGTGCTGGTTGTTGTTGTTGTTGGGCTTGTTGTTGTTGTTGCTGTTGTTGGGCTTGTTGGGCTTGTTGGGCTTGTTGCTGTTGAAACATTTGATTTGAAGGACTTTGTGATGGTCTTAACGGTGCATGTTGTTGTGGTTGTTGAGATTGTACAGGGTTTGTTAAATTATTTATGCTAGCAATATTGGTTGGACTATTATTGTTATTACTACCACTATTGCTATTATTATTACTATTATTATTAATATTATTATTAATATTATTATTATTATTATTATTATTATTATTATTATTATTATTATTATTATTATTATTATTATTATTATTATTATTAATATTATTATTATTATTAATATTATTATTATTATTAATATTATTATTATTGTTATTGTTATTGTTATTGTTATTGCTATTGCTATTGTTATTGTTATTATTATGATTTAAAATATTTGAATAACCATAACCATGATGAGATTGTGGCTGCATCATATGTTGAGAGATTTGTTGAGCCTGTCTTGCTATATTATAATCCAATTGCGATGGTTGGCCACCACCGCTGCCGTGTGAAATTGGTGGTAATGAATGTTGTTGAGATTGTTGCTGGTGACTATTTAATGGTGAAATTGAACTTTCACGCTCTCTTTCACGTTCACGTTCTTTCTCACGCTCTCTTTCACGCTCACGATCACGCTCTCTTTCGCGCTCTCTTTCACGCTCACGATCTTTCTCTCTTTCACTCAAAATTCCAACTCTTGGTGGGAAATGATGGCCACCACTATATGAACTTTCTCTTTCACCTCCTCTATCTATTATACTTCTTTCTTCGCCTAATCTTCTGCCATAAGGTAAATCACCTGTATTGTCATCGTTTAATGTATTTTTTGTTGATGGTAAAATCATATTTCTTTTGGTTGTAAATTTGGAATCGGTATCCAATATGGAGGCACTTGATGAATTAGTTGGACTAATCAATGAATTTAAACTACTAGTCGATGGTGGTGGTGATGATAATGCTGTTGGTGAAATACGATCATGACTGCTTCTATTATTGTTGTTGTTATTATTGATATTGTTGTTGTTTATTTCGGTAACTCTTTCAATTGGTGAAGTTGGTGAAGAGATTGATGATGTTGTATTTGATGATGGCGGGAATGAAAATGATGGCAATGTGTTAGGTCCACCTGGCGGTGATGTAAATTTTGATATATTTGATGCTCCGCCAGATTGTGGTGGTGATGGTGGCGATAGTGATGGTGATAGTGGTGGTAATGTTGTTGGATTCGTTGGAGACCCATTATTATCTTCTCTATTTCTTTTCATATTTTTTTTTTTTCTGTTTTTTTTTTTTTTTTTTTTTTTTTATATTTACTATATATAAATATATAAGATTTATAATAATTTAGATATAAATAGGTTATTGGTGAAATTTTACTTTTTTTTTTTTTTTTTTTTTTTTTTTTCTTTTTAATCTTCAAAATGTTTATATTAATAATTTTATTTAATAAAAAAATAAATAAAAAATAAAAAATAATAAAAATTTACAAAAAAAAAAATAAAAAAAATTAAAAAAATATTATAAAAAAAAAAATTAGATTTTTTGTTTTGATTTTTTTGATAAAATAAAAAATGAAAAAAAAAAAAAAAAATTGAAATGGTAATTCCTTTTGTTTGTGGAGTTTTTTTAATATTTAAATATTTTTTTTTTTTTTTCTTATTATTTTTTATTTATTTATTTGTTTTTTAATTATTATTAATTAATGTGTGGGTTCTATGTGAATGTAGTTTTTGTTTTTTTTTTTTTTATTTTATTATTTAATTTTTTTTTTTTTTTTTTTTTTTTTTTAAAATTGTTTTGACACAAATGAGAATATGTGTCAAGTGTTGCCCACCCAACGGTTGTTTTTTTTTTAAAAAAAAAATTTTAATTTTTTTGTGAAAATGAAAAAAAAAAAAAATTTCTAAAAATAATATCATCTATATTCCCCTTTATTGTTCACAAAAATTGATAGTATTATTATTTTTTTTATTATTTTTTTTTTTTTTTTAAATTTTTTTCTATTATTTGTTTTTTTTTAAATTGGTTTTTTTTTTTTTATTATTTTTTTTAAAACTTAATTTATTTTATTTTTTTTTAATGTTTACTTAAAAACATATGTACAAATAAATATATTGATTTTTTCTTTATAAGAAAAAAATAAATAGAAAATAATAATAATAACTATTATTATACCTGTAGAAACTAGTATTACAACAATCCCAATAAATTTTATATGATTTTTAATCATTATAAATGTTAAATTTTAAATATTTACTCTTTACTACTATAAATTGTATTTTGCTTGATTTTTTATTATATTTATTAATACACAAAATTTAAATAATAGTTGGTTGTTATTGTTGTGTAGTATTCTTTTTGAAAATTAATAATTAAATCATCCGATGAGTTTATATTTGATTTGCAATACATGTGTGAAAAAAAACAAAAATTAAAAAAAAAAAAAAAAAAAAACCTCACAATTTTTTTTTAATTTTTTTATTTTATTTTATTTTTTTTTTTTTTTCATTTTTTTTTTTCATTTTTTTTTTATTTTTTTATTTTTATGAAAATCTTGTGCACATGAAAATGAATTTTTTTTTTTTTTTTTTTTTTAATTTAAAAATACGGTTCAAATTCAAATTACCAAAAAGGTATCAAATTATCAAAAAAAAAAAAATGAAAAAAAAAAAAAAAAAAAAAAAAAAAATAAAAATAAAAAAAAATAAAAGATAAAAAATATTATTATTTTTATATTTTTTTTTTTTATTTATTGATAATTATATTTAATTTCTTTTATTGAACCATCAGTATAAAGTATGAAACAATGAGATTGACCCTCACTAATATTATATTGTGGAATATTGGAGACATTTATAACTCCACCACTATTTCTTAAATTTTGTGATGTAGATTGATTTTGAAACATTGAGGGAGTGGTAGTGGAAATTAATTTACAACCTTTACCAATAGTTTTGAAATACTCTCTTGAACGATGTTTTAAACCCCAAATCTCCAAAATACCTCTACGACCTAAATAAATTACTAAGTAAGTTCTTGATTGTAATGATGAATTGTTTGTAGATGATTTTTTTAAAAGTTTTTTTGGTATAAAATCTTCTAAATCTTCATTATTATTACTATTATTATTATTTTCATTTTCACTATTTTCATTATTATTATTATTATTACTATTATTATTATTATTACTATTTTCAACTACACTTATAAAACCACATTGACAATCACGATAGCCTTTCCACATTTTTACAACTAAACTATTTACAAGATCAATTAATAATACACGACCTAAATTATCAGTACTTATTGCATACCTACCACTTGGATCGATATTTATAGAGATAATTTCTCTTTTGAAATCTGTGATTGCCCATCTTTGTGCAAGTGGTACAGGTTTTTCTTGATGTGGTTGTCTTTGTTGTTGCTGTTGCTGTTGTTGCTGTTGATTACTACTACCACCCCACCAATTTTTAGCATATGAAAATACGGCAGTTGTCAATCTAGAAGTTATTGAAGAGATCATTACAGAAAATGATGAACCACCATCCTCTGTTGGGTAGTAGTACGAAATCATCGGGTTACTACCAACAGCAACTAATCTAATCATTGATTGTTCAGTTGTACTATATGGTAATGCCCTAAATGGTGATCCTAAAAATGGTCCACAAAAAGTGACATCGTTAACTCTATCAACTGAATTACCCAATGTCCATTTCTTAAATGAAAGATTGTTATTGTTATTATTATCATTACCACCATTTCTTTGATTTAAACAAACTTGAATAACTGAAATAAATGTTAAACCAGATATATTTACAACTATATTATCAGGATACACCAAAGTTAATTCATGTATTAAATACTTTGGTTGTACCATTATATCACCAATTGGTAATATACTAGTATTCTTTATTTTAATCTTTAATATTGGTCTATTATAAAATAATTGTGATAATAATAAATTCCCTTGCTATATATTATATATGTAAATAAATTAATAAAAAGATATATATATGTATATATATATATATAATATTAATTATATGTAATTATATTAAAGTTTAATTATCGTTATTTATAATTACAATTGAAAAAACTCTTAAATAACCAGAGGTATAACCAATTGCAACTACATAGTTAATTACATGTGAATTTATTGGTACGAATTGAATTGAAGTGATTCTATCAGTGCCATTTTGAGTTTGATGATCCAATGTAATGGTTGTTCTCCATTGTGATGTTGGATCATTTTGTTTCTTTTGTAAAATCAATGCTAAACCAGTACCGATTGCACCATTACCACCACCCCCAATTACCATAATTTGACCATCAGATGTAATATCCATTGACATCTTTGATAACCAATCTTGTTCAATTTCATTAGATGATGTTGATGTTGTTGGTGATGCTATAGATGGTGCGGTATTGTTTGTTTTCTTTTTGTAATTATTATTATTATTTGATGATATATTATCACTATTGGCATCTGAATATTCATCATCTTCATCATCTTCTTCGACACTATCATCATGATCATCGTGATGATCATCATGATCATCATTATGATCATCATCATTATTTTCATATTGTTTATTACGATTATTTGTATTTTTGATAATACTTGAATTATTATTATTATTAGGGTATTGTGATGTTGTACTATCATTATCAGAGTAATCTGTTGTTAACTCTGTATGATTCAAAACCAATCTTATGGCATCAACATCTAATTTCCCAATATTTTGTATACTAAATGCTAAATTTTGTTCTTCTTCCATTTATTTTTTCTTTTTAACACATATATAAATAATAATAAAAATAAAAATTATAAAAAAAAAAAAAAAAATTTGTGAAAAAAAAAAAAAACAAAAAAAAAAAAAATATTTTGTAAATTAATTTATTCAATATAGAAATCTGAAGTTTTTATTACTCAAATTCAATAAAAAAAAAAAAGCTTATATTTTTAAATTAGAGAAATTTTTGAAATAATACATTATTTCTTTTATTTTCTTTTTAGCTTTATCACTTTCAAAGGTAATATTGTAAGTATGGAAAATTAAAAAAAAAAAAAAAAATTAATATTATTATAAGAAAAAAAAAAATAAAAAAAAAAAAAAAAAAAAATTATAATAAAATGTGAACTTTAAAAAATAATTAAAAAAATAAACAAAATTATTTTTCTAAAACTTTTTCTTTTTTTTTTTCACTAAATAAAAATATAAAAATTTTTCAATTGAAAAAAATAAAATTCTAAAAATGTTTCTCGAAAAAAACCAAAATTATATTTAAGTTTTCGAAAAAACAATATGAGTTTATATTTAATAAAAAAAACCTTGGAAGGTTACATTGTGTTTTGAGATTTTATTAAATATTTTAAAAGATATTTTTTTTTTTAAATTTTTATTTTTAAAAATTATATTTTACAACTTTTTTTAAATTTTCGAGCAAACTAATATAGAAAAATATGTTTAAATTATATTTGGTTATATCATAATAAAAATAATGATGACGTAAAAATATCCATAATCAGATTTTTTTATATTTTTGGTTTGATTTATATATAATATTAATTTTCTTAAATTATCGAGTTTAATATTAACTCTAAAATAATTTTAGTATAAATTGGTTTTTTTTTTTTATTATTTTCCATTCATCAAATAAATATTTATCTTTTAATTAAAAAAAAAACAAACAAACAAATAAAAAGTTTTTAGAAAAAAAAAAAAAAAAAAAAATGAAATTATTATTTTCTTTAATATTAATAATGACAATTGCTTTTAATTGTTGTAAATCATTTGGTTTGGGTAATAATAAAATTGATTATTCAAAGTTTGAAAACAAAGTTAATCAACAACAATGTTTTACTTCAAGTAGCAGTTTCCCAAGTGGATATTCAAGTTCTTATGAAATGGTAAGTTTCAATGGTAATTACCCAACTTTAAATGGTGGTGTTCAACAATCATCATTCCTCGAATCTGGTTTTTTGAATATTGATTTAGTTGGTGGACAATTTTTTGCTCAATTCATTCTTGATGATGGTGTTTCTAAAACTCAAGGTAACTTTTGGGGTTTCTCTGGTAATAGTACTCAATACGTTACTGTCAATGTTAATGGTATCGATTATTGTTATGAACAACCATTAGCAAGTCCTCTCCCAGGTTTCAATGGTTTTAAATATGTAACTGACTTTGAATTAGGTACAGTTGCAAGTGACTTGTTTGTTCAAAATAATGTTAATGGTAACTTTACAAACCAAATTCTCCTTGTTGATAAATCTGATTGTTCATTATTATCTGGTTCAACTGAAAACATCAATTCACCAAGTGGATACACATTAACAAATTATTTCTACTACACCCCATCTGCTGATCAAGTATACTTCCAATTACCAAATGCTTGTTTAAATCCACAACCATCTACTAAATTAAAATTAGTTTCATCAATGGTTAAATTACCAAAAATCATTCAAAATCTTCCATTTTAACTAATTTTTTTTTAAATCAAAAAAAGATTCACTCCAAAATTTTTTTTCATTTTTTTTTCACAAAATTTAATTAAATAAATATTCAAACAAACAAATAAATAAAAAAACGATTTATTATTTACCAAAAAATTTAATTTGCTTTTTTCATAAATTTAAAATAGTAAATTTTAATTTTAAACAAAAATATATTTAATTGATAAAAAATTTTAAAATTTTCTTTTATTATTTTATAATTATTATAATAATGATTCCATATTTATTTTTCTGTTTGCCTCTCTAACATGTTTAATTTGTTTAAAAACAACTTTAAATAATTGAATTACAATTGTGGATGCCAATAAAATGTAAACAGCTATGATTGGAGAAATTTTTCTGCTCTCTTTTTTATCTGCATGTTTATAATATTCTTCTCTAAAATATGGATTTTCTGAATTGAATAAAACTGGTGAAGAAGAGGTAGAAGAAGGTTGAGAACCTGTAAAAAGTTGACTGGGTTGTAAACCTTGAGTATACTGCTTACTTGATTCTAAAATTTTACTTATTGGAACATGTTGATGTGGTTTTTGATTATGATTGCCAACTGTATGATGACCACCATTTACACTATGACGATGTGGACTATTAGCAGCGTTTGGTCTTACTTTTAAAAATGGTGTTTCATTTTTTGTTGCGGGTGATGGCATATAATTTTTATTATTATTATTGTTATTATTATTATTATTATTGATATTATTGATATTATTATTTAAATGTAATTTGTTAATATTATTATTATTATTATTATGATTAAAAGGATTATTATTAAAATTATTTTTATTTATATTATTTATATTATTATTAATATTATTATTAATATTATTATTAATATTATTATTAATATTATTATTATTATTATTATTATTATTATTATTATTATTATTATTATTATTATTATTATTATTATTATTATTATTATTATTATTATTATTATTTATATGAGGATGTGGACTATTGGTATGGTGAGCATGATGGTGGTGATGGTGACTTTGGGCTTTATTGTTAGTATTTGGAGCATTACTTGAACTATGGTGATTAGAACCTTGTCTCACATTAATATCTGGAGCTTGTGGAGGCTTATTAACATTTTGGCCATTAAGATTTTGTTGTGCTTGAGGTTGTGTTTGTGGTTGTTTTTGAACATGATGATGATGAGGTCTTTGGTTTTGGTGAATATGATGATGTGGTTGTTGTTGGGGTGTATTTTGGCTTAAAGAATTTTTTAATATTATAAAAAATATTAGAATAATATATAATTTATTTTTGTTCATAGCTTGTTTATTTTACTGTGATATATACATTGTTTTTTTTTTATTTTTTTTTTTAAAAAAAATTTATTAACTGAAAAAAATTATAATTTTTAAATTATTATTATTCAATATTTTTTTCTACAATTTTTGTATTCTACAAACACCCACTCACACACCCAAAAAATAATAAAATTCACTCACAAAAAGAGGGTGAAAAATGAGAATCAATAAAAATATGTTTACTATGAAAATAAAAATATAGAAATATTTAATTCTTTTTTTTTTTATTATAAAAATATGTCAATTTAGAAAATGCAATAATATTTTTTTTTTAAAAATTTTTTTTTTTTTTTTTTCAAAAACAAAAAAATCATTCCCATAAATTTTTTTTTTCTTTTTATCTTATTTATGGATACAGTTTGAATTTGAATAATTACATTTGATTCCGTATTCGAAGGCTCTGCTTGTTTATTCATAAGGGTTAGAGTTCAAATTTCCACGGTAAACTGATTGTTGCCTGTATCGCCATTTTTGGATTCATTCACAGTTCAACTGTGATAATGTTTAATTATAGGACTACATCTCATTAATTTTAAAAAAACAAAACTTATAAAAAATACAAAAAAGAAATTAAATTAAATATATTTAATTTTTATTTATTTTAATAATCGATAGTGTTTGTTTGGGAAAAAAAAAAAGAAAATTTTTTTGAGTGAATCTTTTTTTGATTTAAAAAAAAATTAGTTAAAATGGAAGATTTTGAATGATTTTTGGTAATTTTGCTAATAATGAATTTAATTTTGATTTAGTAGATTGTGGTGGATTTAAACAAATACTTGGTAATTGGAAGAATTCTTGATCAGCAGCTGGTGTGTAGTAGTAAAAGTTGGTCATTGTGTATCCACTTGGTGAATTGATATTTTGAGTTGTACCAGATAATAATGAACAATCAGATTTATCAACAAGGAGGACTTGGTTTGTGAAATTACCTTCAACATTATTTTGTTCAAACATGTCACATTGAACTGTACCTAATTCAAAGTCAGTTACATATTTTAAACCATTGAAACTTGGGACAGAGAATATTAATGGTTGTTGAAAACAATAGTCAGTTTCGTTTACATTGACAGAAACGTATTGAGTACTATTTCCAGAGAAAGCCCAAAGGTTACCTTTTGTTTTAGTATTACCTTCATCAAGTAAGAAATTGACAAATAATTGTCCACCAACGAAATCAATGTCAATATAACCAGATTCGAGGAATGATAATTGTTGAACACCACCATTTGAAGTTGGGTAATTACCATTGAAACTTAAACTAACATAAGAACTTGAATATCCACTTGGGTAGCTACCACTTGAGGTAAAACATTGTTGTTGATTAACTTTGTTTTCAAACTTTGAATAATCAATTTTATTGTTTGCCAAACTAAATGATTTACAACAATTGAAAGCAATTGTCATCATTATTAATAAAGAAAATAATAATTTCATTTTTTTTTATTTTTTTTTTTTAAATTATTTATATTTAAGTATATTTATTTATTTGTTTAATATTTTGAATTGTTTTTTAATACTAAATATTTTTTTTTTTTTTTTTATTTATACTAAAAATTTTTAAAAATAAACTTAGGAATGGTTTATCCTGGTTGACTTAATAATTCAAAAATACGAAAGAATTTTAAAGTAATTGGAGGTAAAAAAAAAGATTTTATAAAGACAATAAAAATGTTCCTTAAAATAATGAGATACCCCTGGTTAAAAAAAAAAATCTAAAGTAAAGATCATAAAAGCATAAAAAAATATCTGAAATCACAAAAAAAATTTTTTTTTTAAATTTGTATCGTAGAAAATCTTTTTCGAATAAAATTTTTTTTTTTTTTATTTTTTTTAAAAATTTCCTGACGTCACTGGTACTTTTTTTTTTTATTTGTATATTCAAATAAATTATATAAATTTTTATATATATATATATTGAAAACAAAAAAAAAAAAAAAAAAAAAAAAAAAAAAAAAAAAAATGAAATTATTATTTTCCTTAATATTAATAATGACAATTGCATTTAATTGTTGTAAATCATTAAATATTGATACAAACAGAATTGATTATTCAAAGATTGATAATAGTTTAAAACAGCAACAATGTTTTGTATCTAATAGTGAATTTCCAAGTGGTTATCAAAGTGAATATATTCAATTTAGTTTCAATGGTAATTTCCCAGGTCCAAATGGTAAAGGAGTTCAGCAATTATCATACTTTGAAAAAGGTTTCATTGATATGGACTTCATCGATGAACAATTGTTCGTTGATTATTTCTTTGATGACGGTCATACTCAAAGTTTAGGAAAGTTATGGGGTTTCGGTGGTAATAGTACTCAATACATTGGAGTCAATGTAAATGGTACCGAATATTGTTTTGAACAACCATTGATGTTTAATGTTCCAACTTTTAAAGGTTTAACATATATTGGTGATTATGAAATAGGAAGTATTCAATGTGATGTTTTCGAAGGAACATCACCAGTATCTGGTAATTTCACTAAACAAATACTCTTTGTTGATAAATCAGATTGTAGTTTCATTTCAAGTAATGGTGAAAATATCAACACTCCAATTAGTGGTTACACCGTAATGAATTTATACAAATTCCAATCATCTGCTGATCCATCCTATTTCCAATTGCCAACGATTTGTTTAAATCCACTATCAACTTCACAATCCTCATTGTTAAAAAATCACCAAATTAAAAAATTAATCCAAAATTTACCAAAAATCATTGAACATTATCCATTTTAAATAAATTAATAAATAAATGTCTAAAATAGATTTTTTAATTTTTATTTCATACTTAATTTGGCCATGAATAAATATAAACAATAATTGTTTTTTATGGTTTTTTTTATTTTAATTGTTTTTTTTTAAAAAAAAATTAGTTCTATAAAATCAACTCCTAATAATTTAAAATAAAATTAAATGTAAACAAATGTAATTTTGATGGAAAAGAGAAAAAATGAAAAAAAAAAAAAAAAAAAAAAAAAAAAAAATTCAATTTTTTCATAGTTTTTTTTTAATTTTTATTTTTTTTTTAATTTTTTTTTTTTTCTCGCAACACACACACACACAATTAGAAAATGGTTTGTGTTTTCATTAATTTGTTTACTTTAACTGTACTCAAAAACCATATACTAATATTATCTTGAATAATATAGGTTTTTGGTGAAATTAACACATGGCGTAATAAAGCTATCTTTAAACCAAAATTCAATAATGTATTACCAGGTTTTTTACCAGCACTTGGTTTATTCACAGCATATGTTATCATTGAAACAGTTATGGACAGTGGTAAAAAAGACACCCATGGTGATGCAAAACATGATGAAACCAAACATCATTAGAATTTTCGATAATAATATACAGGTTTAAGAAAAGTAATAATAAACAATATACAAATCAACTTTTTTAAGAATTATTAAAAAAAAAAAGAAAAGAAAAGAAAGAAAAAACAAAAAGTAAAATATTTTTTAGAGAACATTTCGATGATGAACATTTTTTATACATAACTTTACACCTATTTTAAGATTACTAATTTTGTTTTATTTTCAGTAAAAAAAAAAACACAAAAAAAAAAAAAATAAAAATAAAAATAAAAATGTATTTAAAAAAAACCTATTAACTCTATAGAGGCTGTATATTCTTAATTTATAATAAATATTACAATAAGTATATACAGTATTATAAATTTACTCTTTTTATTTCCATTAGTTGAGTATATTATAACTCACAGTAATCACAGCCAAATTTGTTTTTTAAGATATTATTGTTATTTTATTGGAATAAATCGTCAGTGAATAAGAAATTTGGTTGTAAATCTTCACTTTCTAAGAAATCCAAAGGATGAAAAACTAAATTACCACGTACCTCTGACAAGAGTTTGGAATCAGCCAACGATACGGGTATTTTTTGGAGCTGAGTAAATTGTTCAACATTTTTTATAGAGTTTTTAGGGATAGCAGGAAAAACGGTATCATAGATCCTTGTGTTTGAAGCAGCCGTTGCAATCCAAACTCCAAAATAAAAATCACTACAAGTTGGATCGAGCAAATCAATGTTACTCTTTTGACAATAACTTGAATCTGCATGGTCATGTAAACTCGACATTGAACGTGGTTGACTTCTTGGTGATGAACCACTATCTGTTACAACTCTTATCGATTCCCCTGGCAATAATAGTTTATTTGAAGATGTTGATGGAGATATTGACGATCTCTTTTTCTTTATTTGCAATTGTTGTTGTTGTTGTTGTTGTTGTACAGTTGATGATGAAGATGAGGAGGTTGAATTATTTATAGTTGGCTCATTTGTTACACTATTAATATTGTTATTATTACTATTATTATTGTTTTTAATATTATTAACGCTAAGATCAGATTTATAATCTTCTATAATAACACTATCTGTTGGTGTTGGCGGTGGTGGTAAAATTTCTTGTTCGTTATTATGAATTACAGTATCTACATTATCTAATATTATATTTATATCTGTTATTGGTGAGTGATGTTGGAGTTGCTCGGCAGGTGATGTTGGTGGCGAAATTTCCTCAGCTAAATTTTTTAGTCTTGGGGAATCTTGTGGTGAATCTTGTGGTGATGATAAATTTGATCTACTTGAACCAGGTGATTGTAAAACTAAACCTTGGAAACTATTTGATCTATGATGAGATGTTTTCTGTTTTGTAGTTCCATTTGTTGTTGGGTAATTAACATTGATTGGATTGGAATGTTGTAACTTTTTATTCGAGGAATTTGAAGAATTTAAATTTGATGGATTAAGTGGTGGTAAACTATCACTTACACCACCATGATGGAGTGAGTTATTATTATATAAAACTCCATCATTACTATTGTTATTATTAATTTCATTATTAATATTACTATTGGAAGTATTATTATTATTATTATTATTATTGCTATTATTATTATTGTTATTATTATTATTATTATTATTATTATTATTATTATTATTATTATTATTATTATTATTATTATTACTATTATTATTATTATTATTATTATTATTATTATTATTATTATTATTATTATTATTATTATTATTATTATTATTATTATTTACAATATTATTTATATCATTATTAATTTGATCATGGGGTGGATAGTTAATTTGTGGTAATAAACCTAAATGTTCTTTCCATAATCTTAATCTAAAATTAAAGACCAACCTACTCGCAAGGTAGTCTTGTCCATTCATTTTTGTTTGAATGGTATCGATTTCATCACGAATTATAAAAGCTAACTCGCTATCACGTTCACCGATTAAAGAACGATCATTTATATTTGCAGATCCAACGATGATTGTACGATCATCAATGATCATTAGTTTGCTATGAACATAGATTTGTTCTGTAACGAATGTACCCTCAAGAAAGGCATGAGTTCTCAATGAGAGGAAACAAATATATTCAGTAAGATCAACATCTGGACAATCCCTTTTCAATTGTTTCATTATTGAATTGTCACCACGTATGATGGTTGAATATTGCCAATGCATTAAACCTTTGATTTGAGTTTCTTCCACTTTACCATCTTGTTGACATGGTATGACTATAAATACACGAAATACTTCCTTCTTTCTAATTGCACGTTTAATACGCTTTACAATCTCGGCACTAATTTGATTCCAAACATTTGGGGCATGAGTTGATACGAAATTTTGATTTTCAATGTAAATGTAATGATTTGCATCCTCGATGGCTTGAATGTAGGCAGTATGAATTGATCTCTCAATTCTACCACCACCCGACCATTCATCCATTGATCTCAACAATTGACATTGACTAGTACCAACTGGTGTCAATGGTGTGGTATCGAAATATAATTGTGGATAATAATCATCCTTATGATGATTCCATCTCAATATAAAATTCAATGCTACATCTCTCGCTGCTAATCCATTAACACCTGCCATAACATCATGCCATGGCATTCTTGGTATTTTTTTTCTATCAACACTATCTTCAAATGGTACTAAAATATCTCCCATATCACCTAAAATTGGGTTATACTTTTTTTTTAAAAAAAAATATTAATAACATATTTAGAATAAATAATAGTTTGTTTTTAATAATGTTTTTTAAATTCACAACTTACATAATCTTTTCCTTTCCATAAAGTACTATTAACATCAATTAAATGATGACACCATGTATCGAATCTACCAAAACAAAAATCAACACCACCAACAAATGCAATCTCTTGATCGACTATTAAAGTTTTTTGATGATGTGACCAATAGATTGGCTAGTAAAATTTAAATTTATATTAGTATTTTTGAAAATATATATATATATAAATTTAAAAACCAAATTAATTTTTTAATAATATTTACAATAATCGGTGGATGTTTTATAACTTTAATATTTGTATGTAATTCTTCTAATTTATCTTTTGCTCTTTTACTACCTTTAAAAGTTGCAATCTTGGTTTCATCCCAAAGAATAATAAATATTTTAACACCTTGCATTGCTTTTCTCTTTAATAAATTATCCAATCGATATCTTTCATCCAATGTTGGAAATCTAATTAAATAAACTTCTGGTGATAAAAACCATGCTGTAATAAATACTTCCCTTGTTGCATCTTTTATAAATATTAGTATTAATAAATTAATTGGTTTTGAAAAAAAAAAAAATCTTACTTTCAATTGCTTGAGCAGAAGCAGCAAAATAATCATCACAATCAACATATAATTTAACACTAACATTATCTCTTTGAGGGAATCTAGGTTGATTTGGATCAGGATTGTCTAATGGTGTTCCTTGAGGAATTATTGAATTTGGATAACTATTTTTATTATTGTTCGAAGTATTTAGTATTGGTATTGAATTTGGGGGTAAATTTGAAGACAAAGAATTTGAAGATATTGAACTATTATAGTAATGAGTTAATGATGAAGATGTTGGAGATGTGGCCAACGATGAATTAGAGGTGTAGTTATTATTATTTGATAATGTTAGAGGAGTTGATGATGATGGTGTATTATTTGCTACAGAGTTTGAAGTCGATGAAGGCATTATCATTGTTAACAATGAAGTTATACTATCGATTGGAGTTGGGTTTGGCTCCTCAACTTCACTGGTTGTATTTAATAATTCATCTAATGATTTTAGTTCAGTTTCTAAACTTGTTTTTACTTTTGTTAGCTCCATTCTAATCTTTATAAATGAAATTGGATCATCATCACATTGTGTATCTAAATTGATTTTGACTGATTTCAATTGTTCAATTAATAGTTTTCTCTTTTCATCAAACTCATGTAATGCTTTACTACTATATTGATAATGGTAGGGAAATTGTGATTGTGTTGGTGATTGTGCATTAACTTTTTTGTTTGATGAATTACTACCATTACCATTTAAACTTCTACCATTATTGTTATTGTTGTTTGTTGTTGCTGTTGTTGTTGTTGTAGTAGTTGGTGAACTACCAACACTCGTATAACTATCTTTGCTATTGGCTGATATTGATGGTAATGTAGTCATTGATTGATATTGTGGTGATAATGACTGAAAAAAGTGTTGAAAACTTTCTGTCAATTGAACCAAAACATCTGGTGGATGAGGTTGTTGCTGTTGTTCGTTTGGTGGTGATTTACTATTATTCATTTTTGATTTTTAATATCAAAAAACATATTGGTTTGTATTTATGTGTAAAAATTAAAAATGAATAATTTTTTTTTTTTTTTATTTTGTAAAGTGTTGTTGTGTGTGGTGTGCGAATGAAAATATGAAAAAAAAAAAAAAAAAAAAAAAAGTTTATTTATTTTTTTTTATTTTTTTTATTTTATTTTTTTATTATAAAATTTAATTTTGAACAGATGAAAAAAAAAAAAAAAGAAATTAAATTTTTATTTTTAACCCAAAAAAAAAAAAAAAAAAATTTTGATTTTTTTAAAATTTCAAATGATTACCAGCTCGTCGACGAAGTAATTTTACAATAATTTTATTTTATTTTATTTTATTTTTTTTCAGCCAAAATCCCAATTTTTTCTTTTTTTATTATTATTTTTTTTTTTTTTTTACACAATAATATCTTTATTTATAATTAATTCAAGATAAGAAATTGTATTTTTACTTAAAGAATTTGGAAAATAGTGAGGAATTGGTTCAATATCATCAATGATTTGGAAATTTTCAATATTTTTCAAAAATTGATAAATATCATCATTACCAATAATATTATTAAATTGAATTAAATAATTTACTAATGATTTATTGAGTGTTTCAGTTGATCTATATTGTTGAAAAATTTCAAATACTTTTTGAGTATCTCTACTAGTTGTTGCGGTTGTTGCTGTTGGATCGAAAAAAGCATTTAATAAAATAAATAATGATTCTTGAGAAAGATTATGAACTTTGAAAATCTTATTTTCATATAAAGCTCTAATTAAATTTACATTGTTATATCTCTTTTTATTTAAAACTCTAAGTAACGAGTCATGAAAATGTTCCACTGAAATACCGTTATCGACATAATGAGTTTTTAAACTCTCCCAAAATAAAATATTTTCAAATGGTGGAATTGGATAACATTTTGAAAAAATCTCTAATCCAATGTCCATTGTAATTTCATCTTTTATTGTAATAGATTCAAAGAATGATTTTGCACCTTTTGACTCTACTTTTGAAGACTTATTTGATAATATTGAATTTAAAATTGGTAATGGTATTAAATTATTAATTTCTTTATAATTTTTTTCTATCACTTTTTCATATTTACTACTACCAGAATTTTTAAAACTTTTTTTTAAATCATTATTACCATTATTATTATTATTAATATTATCATCATCATTATTATTATTATTATTATTATTATTATTATTATTATTATTATTATTAATATTATTATTATTATTATTTTTATTACCATTTGAATTAATATTTTTTATAGCTTCTTGAATTTTTATAATAACATTATAATCATAACCACTCAATTTACAAAATTTTGAATTTTGTAATAATTTTAATTCTTTTGAATAGTTTTGATTATTTAGAATGAATTTCTCTAGAAAAGAATTAAAGTATTTAGTTTGTTTTAAAAGTGATAGAATTTCATTGGTTGTTAAATGATAATTATCTCTTAATAATTTACTTTCAGGTCTTTCCTTCAAGATTATTCTAATTGGTCTAATGTAAAGATCTAAAAATAATGCACCCATAACTTCACTTGCTAAATAGAATTGATTAATTTTTAATAGACCTAATAGAACTGAGAATTTAAATCTACAATCATAAATTTCTGAATAATTGAAATGTTTACTTGAGAGCATTTGTTTACTAAATAGAATTTCAATACCCCTCTCCAAGTCATATGATATCAATTCATATTGATTCATATGAAGTAATAAAAGTTTAAATCGTTTTGGTACTAATTCCATAACCCATTTAAAATGTTTAATTGGATCCTCTCTTCTTATAAATTCTGATAATTTAATTATAAAATCACTTTTTGGTGTATATTGTTTTTTACTAAACATTTCAATTAATTTATCAATTTCATTATTTTTAATTAATGTTTCAATTATCATATTAATTTTATTATTATTATTATTATTTTCATTTTCATTTTCATTTAATTCTTCATTATTGTTTATATTGATTATATCATTAATATAATCACTTTTAACACTTGATTTCATTTTATTAATTGATTCAATTGGATCTATATCTTTAAATTGAATCTCTATGTTATTTTTAATTTTTTCTTTTTCTATTTTAAAATTCATCATTGATTCGTAATCATTATATTCTAAACTATTTAATTCATATTTTTTTATAATTTCATCCCAATATTGAAAATTAGATTCAATCAAATTATTTATAATCTCATGATTTTTATGAAATATCCAAAAATGGTGGTAAATAAATGTGGGTGGTGCTTTTATTTGATCTAATGAAATTACTGCCCATTTAAGTGCCATAGAATAGAATGATGATGTTGATGATGGTAATGTTATTGATGATATTGATGATGATGATGATGATGATAATGTTATAGATGCTTCTTTTAAATATAATGTTATTAATTTTGATACTATTAATTCTCTTAGTTGTTGATTTGGTAAACCCAATAAAATATCTTTAAAATTTTGAATGATTTTTTCATATTTATCTTTTAATGTTGTTATTTTCGATGGTGTTGTTGTTTTTTTTGTTTTTGTTGTTGATGTTATAATTGTTGTTAAAAAATTTTCATTATAAAATATTAAATTTGATATAATATTTGATAAAATTTCATCCCAAAATAATTTATCTTTAATATTTACTATATCATATCTACCAATTCCTATTTGATATAAATTAGTTATAATTTTTTCAATCATTGTTATTTTATCCTTTTCTATCAATTCTAAAAATATTGATTGATATACCGAACTAACATAATATTTATCTCTAAATTCTTCACAATGTGATAGAATTTTAATTTTATTAATAATAAATTTTAAATTTAAATAATCACTATATTTATCGTCAATAACACATTTATTTTCTCTTTTTTTTTTTTTTTTTTTTTTTTTTTTTTTTTTTTTTTTTTTTAAAAAAAAAATAAAATATGATTTTTAAATTATTAATATTAGAAAATTGAAAATTAAAAAAGGTATAAAAATATAAAATTGATTTAATTACAATTTTTTTTCAAAATCATTTGATTTAAAACTTTCAATTTGATTATTAAATGGATTTTCTTTTTGAAAAAAGTGATCATAACTTTCATTATCTGATTTTAAAGATGACAAAACATTACTACTTTTGTTAATAATATCACTACTATTGTTATTATTATTATTATTATTATTATTATTAATATTATTTGAAGTTGAATAAAGTAATCTATTACTACTACTACTAATAATACTGTTACTAATATTTGATTTATTCCATTCTAATGATATGTTATATGAATTTTTTAAAATGTTCTTTGAGAGATTTGTTACTCTATACATTATTAAACATTACTGCACACTAAACCATGAAAAACAAAAAACTCGTTCATTTTAAATTTTTTTTTTTTTTTTTAATTTTTTTTAATTTTTTTTTATTTTATTTTTTTTAAAATTTTTTTTTTTTTTTGCATATATTTATTTGCAATTCACACACTCAAACACACATATATAATGGGCGCTCAACCAAGGTATATATATATCTACTTACTTTTAATAATATTATATTTTAATTTTTTATATATTAAGTACTAATACCTAAAATTTTTATATAGATATCCATACCCAAAAACTATTTGGTCACCACCAGGAGGTATGTAACGAAGAATTTGTTTAAAAATATAATTTAAAATATAATTTTTTCTAACTATTCCAAAATAAAAATGAAATAAAATAAAACAAATGATCATCATAATAATAAAAAAACAACAAATCAATCTTGTTATAAAAACAATCATCCCAAAAAAAAAAAAAAAAAAAAAAAAAAAAACAACAACAATCAATCTTGTTATAAAAATATAAAAATACAAAAATATAAACAACCATCTCGAAAAAAAAACTATATGAATGTGTATATATAGGTTATTGGTGTGTTAAACCAATAAATTATAAAAAAAATACCAAAATTATTATTATTGGTTTAGCAGCAACATTAGCAACTGCATTTTGGTTTTCAACTCGTGTTGAAAGAAGACCATTACCACCACACCCATGTGCATCAGCTGTACCAATGCAATATTTAAATAAAAACAGAGATGAAGATGATCCATACTTTGAAACCAAAAGAAAAGAAAGAAATAACAAACATTAAATTAAAATATAAAATATAAAGTAATAATAGTAAAATGAAATCATAATAAAAAAATAAATATACAGAAAAAAAAAAAAAAAGATCAGTTTTTTTATTCTTCCAAGATACTCAACCATTTTTGGAAAATTAATATTTTGGAAAAATTCAATACCAATCTCAAAAAAATTTAAAAGAACATCTTTTTTGAATTTTTTTTTCTATAAATGTTTTAATGGGCACAGATCACCTTTTTTTTTTTTTTTTTTTTTTTTTTTATTATTTGTTTTGTTTTTGTTTTTGTTTTGTTATTTACAATAAGATTTTTTTTTAAAATTTTAAATTTCACTTTTTATACATATAGATTGCTGATTCAAGGTATTGGTTTTTGAAGAGGAAGGTGATGAGGATTCACTATTATCATTACTATTACCACTACTGTTACTATTTAATTCTAACAAATCTTCCAACAATTTCTTTGCAGAGTTTATTTCATTTATTAACATTGTACAATCTGGTTCATCAATTTTTTGAGAGCAAAAAGCTCTGTTAATTTGGGTTTGTTTTGCTTCTAGGATATCTTTAAATGCTTCAAATGCAAATTGATGGATGTATCCAGTGCCACCATGTAACCGTTTGGCTTCTTCTGTTACACTAGAAATCTCCATAACTTTATTATTGCAATAACTGAAATCCCTTTGCAAAGTTGGTTTTTTCTTTAAAAATGATGTTAAATCTACACCTTGATCCCATTCATCCTCTTTCTCTTTAAATTGATCCATCTTTATTGATCTTCTTTTTGTTGTTGTAGTAGTTGTGGTTGTAGTCGATAATTTTTTATTATTAATATCATTATTAATTGAATCAGTACTATCCATTAAAGTATTACTAATGGATCTTGAATTTGTTGATGGTGATGGTATGGTTGTAGTTGTTGTAGTTGATAAAGTTTTTTCGATTGTTGGACTTTGTAAAATAGTTGTAGTTGATATTATAGTTGTAGTTGGTATATGACCATCTTGTATTATTTTCTCACCATTTATTTGTTTTAATTCTTGATCGACATCATCAACATCAACATCTTCGTCATCTGATAAATCTTCAAAGTCAAAGAATGGATCATCTTCTGGTTGTTCAATCATAGACTCTGATTGAGGAGCAGAGAATGAAAATGATTTCAATCTCAATGGTAAGATATTTATACTATTCCTTCTACTATTATCATTAGAATTTGTTGACAATGATGATGATGATGATTCCATTGTTTCAAATTCATGAAATGGTATAGATGGTAATGACGGTGACATTGGTATAGTTGAAGCTGTTGCAGTTGTAGTTATCGAAGATGAGCAAGATGATGGTGATGCAGTTGGTAATATTGGACTCGATGGTTCTTCCGCTATGATTGAAGTGGTAGTTGAGGTGGTTGTAGTGGTTGAAGAGGGTGATGTTGATGTTGAAATTGTTATCGATACTGATTTATGGGTGGTAATTCCATCCATCGTTGCACTTTGTTTTGAGTTAAAAATTGGTTGAGAGTCCAATGGTAGTGGTGTTGGTTTTACCGATGATTCCTCATCTTTACTATCAGGTTGATTTATAAATTCAACCAAAGTAGGCTTTAAAACCGATATATTACTCTTTGGTTGTGATTCAATAGTATATTTACAAAGTATTACTGGGTCTTTATTATTATTACATTGTTCCAATATGGCTTTTGATATTTTTGGATTCGATGGGAATGACTGAAATTGTCTTCTCAATACTGGTCTAATTATTGGTGATGATGTTGTTGAAATACTTGAAAAAAATTGTGGTTGATTATATTGTAATTGTTGATTATTATTATTATTATTATTGTTGTTGTTGTTTATTCTATTTGATGTTACTCTTGATATTGTTGGTGAGGATGGTGTTGATATTGATTTATTACTATTATTTTTACTGCTGTTATTAATCATATTATTACTATTACTATTATTATTATTGTTGTTGTTATTATTATTATTATTAGTACCACTAATAGGAACAATTACATTTGAATATGCAGAAGGTGGTACTGATTTTAGAATTGGTGATGAAGATCTTGATGCTGTAATACCAGAAATCGAAGAAGATGGTGGTGATGATGAAGTAGTTGTTGTAGTAGTTGTTGAAGAGATATAGGTAATTACAGTTTTATTATTTGCAGTTTTATGAGTTGAAATTGATGATGTAGAAGTTGATGTTGAAGAAGATGATGGTGTAATAGTTGATGTTTGAGATGATTGTGAAATTAATGGTGTACTAGTATCAGGTAAAACATTTTTATGGTTATTCTTTGGTGAAAAACATGATACACATATATTTGGTCTCCATTGATGACCTTTATATTCTAAACATTCTGTTAAAACAATTGTTGTTTTATTTGATGGTGAAATTTCATCTGAGAGTAAATTAATTGCTTTCATTTCTTTTTCTGGTATATTTGGTGTTGTTATTTTAGTTGTGGTTTTTTCTTTATTGATTATTTTCGCTTTATTATCAATATTTTCCACAATTCCTTTAATATTACTATTATCGCTATTAGTTTTTATTATATCTATATTTGAATTTATATTTGAATTTATATTTGAATTTATATTTGAATTTATATTTGTATTTGTATTTATATTTATATTAATATTTGCGTCTACTTTTATATTTGTATCTGTATCTGAAGTTAAGTTATTGTTTTTGGTATCTGTATGAAATTTTAAACAATTGTCACATTTACTTTTTTGCCATCTACTTTCTTTGAAAGATGAGCACTGAATTTTGAAAATCTTCATTTTTTTTTTTTTTTTTTTTTTTTTTTTTATTTTTGTTTTTGTTTTGTTTTGTTTTTTGTTTTTGTTTTTGTTTTTGTTTTTGTTTTTATTAAATAAATAAATGAATAAAATTAAATAAATAAATATAGGTTAGTGATTATTTAGTTTGTTTCAAATGAAACAATTTTAGTTTTTTTTTTAATAACAAAAAAAAAAAAAAAAAAAAAACCAATATGTGTGGTTATGTGAGTGTGTTATCGAGTGTAATATAAACAAAAACAAAAAAAAAAAAATAAAAAAAAAATGAAATAAAATTTTTTTAAATATAGTTTTTTTTTTTCAATAAAATGAGAAATTTTTTTTTTACAAAATCATTAAAATTTGATAAAATTGGTAATATTTTTTTAATAATGAGTAAAAGGTTTATTTTTTTTATTTTTTTTTTTACTTTATTTTTTGTAGTGTACTTTTTTAACGTATAATTATAAAATGTGTATGTGTTTGTGTTTAATTAAACTATATTTGTTTATATTAAATTTATTTTCTGAAGAGGAAGTTGTTTACATGGGAAAAAAAATATAAAAATTAAAAAAAAATTAAAAAAAAAATACAAAACACATATAATTGACTCCCACCTTTAGTTTTTTATTTCTTAAATTAATTAAGTAAAATATTTATCTGTGAATTAATTTAGTGTGTGATTTTTTTGAAAAAAAAAAAAAATTAAAAATAATAAAAAAAAAAAAAATTAAAAATATTAAAAAAAAATTAAAAATAAATAAAATAAATATTTTAACGTATAACCACCATTAACACAAACACACCAATATGTCAATGTTTGGTTATAATATATATATATATATATATATATATATATATATATATTATTTAATATATAAATAGATATATGGATTTTATTTATCTATTATTCTAACACATCCATAAATATAGTGAATCAGCTATAAATATAAATTTTAAAAATAATATTATCAAAACTATTTTTATTTTATTTTTATTTTTATTTTTATTTTTATTATTTTATTTTGTTGAATAGTTTTAAAATAATTTACTTGGCATTGATGGTGTGGTGTGTATGTGTGAGATTCTATTATTACAACAGTTTCTATTTTGGTCGTTTTTAGATTATTTGAAATTTATTTTATTTATTGTCACTCATTATAATAATAATAAAAATAATAATAATAATAATAAGTTTGACTTGATTGGTTAAATTTCATCGAAATTGGTCCTATTGGTAATTTTTTTTGTTTGAAAAATAAAATACCACACACACACACACAAATGCACACATTGTTTATTTTTTTAAAAATCTTATTTACATTTTTAATATATATATATTTATATATATATAAAGCTATAAAAATATTAAATGTATTTTTTTACTACCACTTTAATTTTGTTTAATTTTTTTTTTTTTTTTTTTTTTTTTTTTTTTTTTTCTTCTTAAATTAAATTTGTAATAATAAAGTGGGTTTAAAATGGATTTAAATAAAAAATAAAAATAAATATTATTATTTTTATTTGTACCACACAAACACACAATCCCAGTCAAGTAAAAAATAAATAAAATTAAATAAAATTAAATTAAATAATCATTAATTATTGAGTGTTCCATTTAGTTGAGTTTATATTATTATTATTATTATTATTATTATTATTACTATTACTATTATTATTGATGTATTTATTTCTTAATTTTCATCTCTAAAAAACTCAAAGATTTTAAATGATTGTGATTCATTAAAATAGTGATTAACAATGACGAATATTTTATTTTTTATTATTTTACCTATAGCAAATTAATATTAATTTTTATTTATTCTATTTTTTTTTTTCCCTATCGCTTGAGATTCTTTTTTATTTTGTATATTTTTTTATTTTTTTATTTTTTTATTTTTTTATTTTTTTTTGTTCCTATACTATTTTATATTATAAATATTTGATGTTTGTTCATATAACTAATTTGTATTAAGTGTGTAACAAAAAAAAAAAAAAAAAAAAAAACAATAAAGTGTTAATGGCTTTTGTTTTTTATTTATTTTTTATTTATTTTTTATTTTTTTTTATTTTTCTTTATTGTTTTTTTTTTTTTATTTCCTTTCAAAAATAAACCTCATATGTTGATCAATGTGGGAGGTGGGAGTGTGGGAGTGTGGTTTTTATTTTGTCTTTTTGACTTATTGAAGAAATCTACACAAAATTATAACATAAAATATTTAAAAACCATCAAAACATATATGTTGTGTTTTTGTGTGTGAGGTGCGTTTGAAAATAAAAAAACATAAAATAAAAAAAAGGAAAGAAAAAAAAAAAGGTTTTATGATTGTTGGGGTGTGAGTGTGTGATTTTTGATCTTACCATACCCCCTCAATTGTGTATATATATGTGTGTGGGTGATCTAATTTTCGATTAAAATAAAAATTTTAAAAGCCAATGATCATTATTTTATTTATTTATTTATTTATTTAAAAAATGATTATAATCAAAGAAAATTTATTGTGTATTAAAATATAATTATACTGTTGTTTTTTTTTTTTTCGTTTATTTTTTTTTTTTAAATTTTTTTTTTTTTAATTTCTTTTTTGTTGTTTTTTTTTAGAGAAATTAAAAAAAAAAAAAAAAAAAAATCACTTTCTTATTTTCTTTTTTGATTGAAACCAAGCAAACACGTTTCAATAAATTGATAAAATTTTGGAGTCTAATGGTGTATTATTGAAAATAAAAAATAATAAAAAAAATTGGCAAATTTTTTTATTTTTAATGAAAAATTGATTTAATCTTTATTGAATTATTCAAGATCCACAAATGCAAATACCACAAAGATAGGGTATTTTTATAAGGAATTAATCAATTATTTTAACACACAAAAAACTTAAAAGCTAAATTTTTTTTTATTTTTTATTTTTTCAAGGTTTTAACAATTATTATCCTTTTTATTTTATATGAAAGTATTATTACAAAAAAATAGTAATATCTTGAAAAATATTTAATTTTTCACACTTTAATTACCATATACATGACTATATTGAAAACTACCACAACCAATTCTTGTAATATTTGAATAAGCAGAATCAAAAATAACACTACGTCTTTCACCAAAATCGCTACCACTTCCTCTATCAAAACCACCACATACAATTGAATTTGAGCCCATCATTGTTCCATTACCAAATGATACAATAGTTAATTTTGAGCTTGTCATTGAACTTGACATTGATGAAATTGATGCTTCACAATTTTAAAAAAAAATTAGTTTTTTTTATATTTTTTTTTAAAGAGTTTTTTTTTTTTTAGTTTATAAAATAATTCTTACAAAAAAGAGTCATTTTATTATTGGTTTACTTTAATTGTATTTTTAATATTCAAAATAAATATAAAATTTTTTTATTTATAGGGTTTTTTTTTTTAAAAAAAAAAATTAAACATAAATTATTATTTTTATCAAAATTATTTGATATGATTTAAAACCTAAAAAGGATAATTGTAAGAGTTTACTTTATGATAACAACTAATTTCTATTAAAATTAAAAAATTACAAATTTTAAAAAAATAATAAAAATTAATAAAAAAAACACCAAAAATGCATGTTAAACCCCCAATTTCCACAAAAATTTGTATAATTTAACAATATTATAAATAATTTTTAACCACTTTTGTTTTTTTATATTTTTCTTCCATTCAAATCAATTCTTGGTTCCACATATTAAGAGAAAAACAAAAAACTTCAACTTATACAATATTGGTTTTTTAAGGTTTTAATTTTTAATAATCCACTTTAAGTTTAATATTTCAAATTTAAATTATAATAAAAAGAGAATAAATAAAAAATTTTGATGTTTTTAACTAAAAACTATCACCTATCATTCTTGTGTTTTTTTATACTTTAATTTACTATAAAATATTTAAAAATAACAAAAAACTAATTTTTTTTTATCTTAACAGATTTTGTATTATAATTCAAACAATGATAAAGAATCCAAGTTAAAAACAATTATAAAGTTTAAAAAAAAAAAAAAAAATTTTAGGTCCAAATTCTTTAAAACACATTCTAATAATTAAAGTATGATATTATTTTTTTTAAACAAAAAGGTTTTTTTTAATGTTTTTTGTTTTTGTTTTTTTTATTTTATAATTTTGAAAATATACAAATTAAATATTAAATTTTTAAAAAATCATGATTTAATAAAGTTGGGATTGTAGGTCTTTCATGTGGATTCCTAATTAAACAAAGTTTTAAAACTTTTAATAAATTTTCATTTGGATGAACTGGAAACTCTATTTTATGATGAGGATTAATGATTGCTTGATATTTTGAGATTATATTTGAAAAGCTCTTAAATGGTGGATATCCAAATGCCATCTCATAGAGTATACAACCCAACGACCAAATATCACTAGCTCTACCCAATTTCATACATTGTTTTGGACCACCTTGAGAAGTGTCAATCAATGCCTCTGGTGAAATGTAATTGATAGTACCAATTTGACTCTCTCTAACGATGTTGGTAGTATCATCGGATTGGATCGCTTTGGCAATACCAAAATCAATTAATTTTAAACTACCTTGAACCGATACAAAATTTGCAGGTTTTAAATCACCATGAATGATTTTCTCTTCATGAATTGTATGTACAGCTTGTAACATTTGTTGCCAATAGATACGTATGAAGTTTACATTTGTTCCATTTGGAGTTTGTAATCTTTGTAAGAGTTTTGATAAATCAATCTCACCGAATTCCAACACCAACAATATATAATTCTTTGCCATATTAACTTCATAGTCAATTAATTGAATGATATTAACATGTTTCCTTAATCGTTTTAACATTTCAATCTCATTTAATTGTGCTTCAATTTCGTTAGGATCCGATAAGCAAACATACTTTAATGCATATATTTTCAAATCACCACTTAATACTTTGTAAACTTTACCACTACCACCTTTTCCTATAAATTCTATTCTCAAATATGGTTTACCATTTACCATTGCAACTTCACTCCAACTTTTTGCAACTTCAAATGATTTTTCTTTATCAACAATTTCAGAATTACTAGTTGGCATATTTTTTTGTTGTTGTTGTTGTTGTTGTTGTTGTTGTTGTTGTTGTTGTTGTTGTTGTTGTTGTTGTTGTTGTTGTTGTTGTTGTTGTTGTTGTTGTTGTTGTTGTTGTTGTGATGGTAGTGGTACTTGTGGCTGTTTTGGTGGTTGTGTATTTGTTTTTTTTAATTGTTGTTGCTGTAATAAAAGCTGCTGTTGTTGTTGTTGTTGTTGTTGTTGTTGTTGTTGTTGTTGTTGTTGTTGTTGTTGTTGTTGTTGTTGTTGTTGTTGTTGTTGTTGTTGTTGTTGTTGTAATAAAGCCTGTTGCTGTAAATTATTTTGTTGTAATTTTGAAGGCGGAGGGATAACCGGCGGTTTATTTGCTCTCTGTGCTTGAATAGAGTGTCTTCTTTGTTGAAGTTCTGATGATTGAGAGGATAAGGGAGGGGAAATATATGATGAAGGGTTCTGTACATTTGTTGTTGCTGTAGGTGTATTGTTTTGAAGTGAAAATCTTTGTGGTTGTATTTTTGGTTGTTGTTGTTGTATATGTTGCATATGTTTTTGTTGTTGTTGTTGTTGTTGTTGTTGTTGTTGTTGTTGTTGTTGTTGTTGTTGTTGTTGTTGTTGTTGTTGTTGTTGTTGTTGTTGTTGTTGTTGTTGTTGTTGTTGTTGTTGTTGTTGTTGTTGTTGTAATTTTACATTGTTTTCATAATCTATTTTAGAATCATCGGTAATTGAAATACTGCCAATGATATCGTTTACAGAAGAATTGGATGACGTTGGTGAATTTGGATTCGTACTAGTATCACTATCATTACTTATTATATATTGCTGTCGATTGTGTTTAAAGTTGTTATTTTTATTAATATTAACATGATCGTTGTCATCCTCTTCTTCATATTCTTCATGCTCTTCTTCATATTCTTCATCTTCAAAATCATTATCACTTTTATTATAGCTACTATTTGCACTATTACTTGAGTTTGTTTTAAAATTGCTATTATTATTATTAATATTATTGTTGTTGTTGCTAATAGACATATGATGATCATCATGATCCATTGGTTGATCATAATTTTCAGGTATTGTATGAGGATTTTGTTGCTGATGAATAACTCTTCTTGGAGCAGATCTTAAACCAATGGTTTTGATTGATTCAGAGAGTTTTGTTGAACTATTTGGTGTTGGAACAATTGATGATCTATTCGATAAATGTCTAGAGGATGCTGGTGTACTCATCATTGATGAAGATGATAATTCATATGGTTGCTGTTGCTGTTGTTGAAGATTAATTACCATTGGTTGATCATTTTCATTCATTATTATACTGTTATTATTTACATCACCAATACTTATGTTATTAATATTATTATTATTGAAACTTATATTATTATAACCACCATTTCTTTTAAATTCTTCTTCTTCGTTATCAATAAACTTTAAAAAACTTTCAAATTCTTTACCCATTGAAGAGATTTTTTGAACACCTCTATTGATGTTTGATCTTGCTTTTGAATAATTGAAAGATTTCATTTCAATCTTTGCCAACAACACAAAAACTTCAAAACTTTCCATCTTTAACACTTTCATATATTTTAATGTACCTTTTGCATCTTCATCCTCTCCAATCTTACTATAGTAGTAGATAAACATATAAAGAAAAAAATAATAATTTAAAAAAAGTTAATACTATTCAAAGTTAATAAAAAAAAAGACCATGTAATTACCTTTGAAAAGTTGCACGATTAAGTAAGAATAAATAAAATTCAGGTGTATTTTTATGTTCGAGGCTATCCAATGCTTGTTGAAATAATAGTGTAAGATATTTAATATATTCAGGTGACGACCTTGGATCACTATTAAATTTATTCATCTCCATATCAATTAATTTATACCATTCATTTGGTTCCCTAATTGATAATATTTGTGGTTGTGTTTGGGGTTGTGGTTGCGTTATAACGATTGGTCTTTGAATTGAGGGTTGTTGTTGCTGATGTGGTGAAATCGAATTTACTCCAATAACATTAAAACCATTTCCATTTGTTGTTGTTGTTGAAGACTTTGAGAATCTTTGAAATCTACTCATACCTCCATTATTACCACTATTAAAATTTGGATGTTGATTTTCATTAAATGATTGATGAGTATCCATTATTACTTCCAAATATCTACACAAAAAAAACTTTTAAAAAAATATATTTTTTTTTGCTTTTTTTTTTTTTTTTCCTGTGTATAATAAAAAATAGTTATTACACTATTAAATGTATATATATTAAACCTTTTATATTTATCCTCTTTTTTTGAAAATAAAAAAAAAAAAAAAAAAAAATCAAATTGACGAAAAAAAAAAAGGGGCGCCAAACGAATTTTTTTTTTTTTTTATTTTAAATTATTATTACATTTATCCTGAAATAAAAAAAAACAAAAAATAAAAAAATAATCATTTTTATATTTGTACTATTGATTATTCTTTTTTTTTTTTTTTTTTTTTTTTCCTGTTGTCATTATTATTTATTTTTATTTTTATTTTATTTCTTTTTTAAATTTCTAATGAATTCAGACAAACGAACCACTAAACCTAAAACTACATACATTCCACCACCGATTGCACAAATACTTGTGATCAATTCAACTAATGGTTTTGAGGTTTGATCTACTTCAATCATTAATGGAGAGAGATCATATTTAAAGTAGATACCAGGGAAGAGACGACCCAAATTAAACATATTTACAATACGATAGTCATAGGTGTAAGAGTATTGATTAGTCTCCAAAACGAAATCATTCTTTTTATAGATTGCTGGAACCACTTGGAGATAGTAGGTTTGAACGGCCAAACTTTGAGCTACAATACCAAAATCCTCTAAGGGATTAATTAAACCCTCTATATCCTCACCAAATGAAAACTTATGAATATGATGAGTGATATTAAAGTGTTTTACACGTTCTACATTCTCTCTAGTGATATGATGAACATGATGAGCATGACCATCATGTTGTTCTTCATTACCTGTACCTGCTAAAATGTGAAAATCACCCTTCATCTTTTGCACTGACAATGATCCATAGATTCTGCAACCTTCATCATCTTGAATTGGTCTTTCGATTAAACATTGTGGTGAATCGTCTGCTAAATTTTGTGGTATTCTATTTAATCTATAATATTCTCTTAAATCCTCACAACTGTTACAACATTTTTGTTTATGAAATACTGATGATAATTTCTTTGATTTTGGAAATTCACATTCTGTACATGATCTACTAAAAATTCCTTTTTTACCAGCTAAATATTGAATTTAAAAAATTCAAATAAATAAATAAAAAATTAATATTTTTTTTTTTTTTTTTTTCTTTTTATTTTATTATAACTTACCTAAAGCAACACCTTGCGCAAATGGTTCACCACGAGAATCTAATCTTTGTTTAACAATTTGATAAGCTGCATCTTTTATTGGTTTACCATCGATACCATCGACAACATCGATTGAAATATCAGTACAAACTAATCTTGGGAAATGAATATCGATATTGATTGGTAATCTACTACCTCTGGTGATATCAACTCTTAATGAATGCTCCCTAATTGGGAATGAATAAAAATAAATCTCTGATACTAATAAATATGCTGTAATTAAAATACAAATCATTGTTGCAATACCACCAAATGTTGATTTATGTCTTGGTACATCATCATCAACCTTTGGATAAAAATCAAATAATTTAACTTTTTCAACCCAACCATTATTGTTATTATTATAATTACTGTTTGATGATCTATTTACTCTGTTTGTAGTTGTAGTTGATTGTTGATATGATGATTGTGGTGATTGTGGCGATAATGGTGATAATGGCGAATTTATGCCGCTTCCACCATCACTATTATTATTTTCAAACATATTGGTGTCGTCGTTGTAATTGGTGTTAAGTGTTTATTGTTTTTTTCTTCACAAAACTGTTTAATTTTTAAAAAAAAAAATTTAAAAAAAAAAAAAAAATTCAGAAAAAAAAAAAAAAAAATTTTGAAAATTAAAAAAAAAAACAAAAAAAAAAAAAATATATTTGGTGTGAGGATTGACAAAGAAAGCAATAAATAAAAAATAAAAAAAAAAAATTTTAAAAATTTTTTTTTAACTTTCACAAAAATTTTAAAACTTGTTTATTATTATTATTATTATTATTTTTATTTTTTTTATTATTTATTGCTTCACCAAAAATTGTTTTTATTTTTTTTTTTCATATTTCAATTGGGGGTCATATGCGGTGGGTCAAAATATTTTTTTTAAATGAATCTGTGGACCCGCCGACAAAAAAAAAAAAAAAAAAAAAAAAAAAATAATTAAAAAAAAAAAAAAAAAAAAAAAAAAAAAAAAATCAAAAAAAAAATCAACCATGAAATGGTTTTAGTTTCGTTTGAAATTTATTTAATTTTTTTTTATTTTTTTTTTATTTTTTTTATTTCACAATTAAATATTTAATGTTTTTCTATTTTTTTCAATTTTGTTGACTCTCTCTGTGTGTGTATATATATATATATATAAATCATAATAGCACCATTTCATATTTTACTCTCTATTTATATTAATTAATACAAAATTAATTTCTGTGTGTGTGTTTAGTGTGTATTTTGTTTTTTTTTTGCTTTCAATCACAAATATCCACCACCCACACACATTTTATTCATTCATACACACAAATACTCCACTTTGATTGTTTTTTATTATTTTTTTTATTATTTTGAAATTTTTTAAATTTTTTCACATAATAATTATTTTATTTTTTTTTTTCTAAAATCTCAATAATAATTTATTATTTAATTTTTTTTTTGTTTTGTTTTTTTTTATTATTATAAATAATTTTACTCTAATAGTCAAATATATTTATAATTGTACACAAACAAAAACATCATTAAAATAATATATTTAATTTTTTTAAAAAAAGAAAAAAAAAAAAAAAAATCATACACATCAAAAGTCAAAAACCAAAAATCAAAAATTAAAATCCAAAAAAAAAAAAAAAAAAAAATCAAGGGAAAAAAAAAAAACCTAACAACGTCACTTTCTTTTTAAATATCATTATTAATAAACACACTAAACAAATATATCTTTTGTAAAATAAACAAATAAATAAAAAAAAAAAATGTCAATTTCGGTGGATATCCTTGCACCAGCATTAAGATTTCCAACCAATTTAAGTAGGTCAGAAATTATAAATTGCACATCAATATCATTAGGTTTACCAGAAGATCAGTTAGAATTTAAATTATTAGATGAAAAACCTGACCATCTAGTTTGTTTAATTAAAGATTCAAGTATGTTTTATTTTTTTAAAAAATTTGGATAAAAAAAAAAAAAAAAAAAAAATGCCAAAACTGAATAAAAAAAAAAAAAAATTTAGATCTAACTTTTTTTTAATAATAATAATAAAAATAATAATAATAATAATAATAATAATAATAATAATAATAATAATAATAATAATAATAATAATAATAATAATAATAATAATAATAATAATAATAATAATAATAATAATAATAATAATAATAATAATAATAATAATAATAATAATAATAATAATAATAATAATAATAATAATAATAATAATAATAATAATAATAATAATAATAATAATAATAATAAAAATCAAAAATATTAGGATTTTCATTGAATTTTATAGAATCATTGTATGAAGAAAATGTGGCATTACAATTTAGATCAGAGAAAGCATCTGAGGCATTATTAGCAATACAAGATACATATTTACAAATTTCTAAGCAATTACAAGAGAAACAAAAAATCATAGAACAGCAAATTCAATCGATTTCAATATTATCACAAAAAGAGAAACAACTAACATTGGAAAGTACTCAATGGAAAAATAAATATGAAGAAGAATTATATAAAAGAAAAAAAAGTGAAAAAATTTTAGAAAGAATTAAAAAACCAAAAGTTGACCCAATAATACAATCACCAAGATATCAACCACAACCACATCCACAATCACAATCACAATTACAATCACAACAACTTGACAATCAAGTATATTATCATTATCATCATATTAATAATAGTTGCTATCATGACGCCAATGGATATGATTATAATTGTAATTTCATGACAAATTTAGAGACTTGTGATGACGATGATGCTAATTTCCATTACAATCAAAACCATAATAATAATAATAATAATAATAATACTACTACTACTACTACTACTACTAATAATAATAATAATAATAATAACAATAATAATAATAATAATAATAATAATAGTAATAATAATAATAATAATAATAATAATAATAATAAAAATAATAATAATAATAGTAGTAGTAATAATATTAACAATAGTTTCCAAAATAACTATAACAATAATGATAATTATCATTATGTAAATAGTAGTTACATAAATAATTGTAATAGTAGTTTTATTTCTGTACCAAACAATGAAGAAGATTCTTTAAATAATAATAAAAATATTAATAATAATAACAATAACAATAATGTTCAAAATGATGATGAGTTTGAGGTTGGCAGTAATACGAGTATTACACCAGGTAACCTTAGTTTTAATAGTGTCACAGTTACTGAGGTTGAAGCCAAACAATTATCTTCAAATTCATCCTCCTCTTCATTAATTTCATCAAGTCCAGTCTTAACTTCTGTTCAAACAAATGAAAAAATAGTAAATAACAATAAAAATATTAACAATAATATTAATAATAAATCCAATAATAATAATAACATCAACAATAATAAGCAAAATAACAATAATAATAATAATAATAATAATAATAAAAATAATAATGAAAATAATAATAAACCAACAATGACAAGATCAGCATCAACATCATTTACAATTCCAAGCAAAACAACAAATACACCTGATAATATATCAGTTCCATCATTGAAATTAACAAATTCAAATATTTCAACCTCTTTGAAAAAGGGAAATCTTTTTTCACCAAAACGAACAGAATCTACCACAACAACTAATTGTATATTATTTTGTAAAGATTGTATTTGTAGTGAATTTAAAGCTTCACCTTCTATGGAATGGATGTGTACTTGTGGCCATTTAGGTGTTAAGCATACAAGTAGTGGTGATAGAACTAGACGTTTAACATTGGGTTAAGAAAAAAAAAAAAAAAAAAAAAACAAAATAAAACAGGAAATTTCAAAAAAGGAAAAAAAAAAAAAAAAAAAATTGAGAAAAAGAAAAAAAGAAAAAGAAAAATTCTAATCTTTTTAGGTACATAAAACCAAATTTAAATGATATTGTGTTATCTTTCAAGAAATCGCAATTTCTTTTTTTTTTTTTTCTTAGAATTTTTGTTTTTATTGATATGAATTTTTTTTTTATAAATTGTTTTTCACTTTTTTTTTTTAATTTTTTAATATTTTGCAACTTTTTTCATTTTTTTTATTTTTTAATTTCGAGTTTGTGGAAACTAAATAATTTATACATATACAAAAAAATGTCAAAAAAGATTACAAAAAAAGATGAAGGTATATTGAAATAAATAATGAAAAAAGATGGAAGTATATAAAAAATATATTAACGTTATTATTTTTTATTTTTTTTTTATCATTAAATTGAAATAAATTATATTATATACAGTTGAAGAAAATATATTAAATTTAATAAATAAAGAAAATAGGCCATATAATTATCAAATGATAGAGGCAGCATTTCCAAGTATGGGTAAAACACAAATTGTAAAAACATTAAAGTCATTAGGAGAACAAGGTAAATTATCATCTAAAGAGAATAATAAAGCTATAATATATTGGAGAGTACAAGATACAGGTCCAAAATTGGATGAACAAGGTTATGAGATTCCACAAGAATCAATACATGATTTAAATAGAAAATTGGATGGTATAAATAGACAGTTAGAGGTTGAACAAGAGACATTGAAGGCATTACTTTCTCAGAGTAGACAACTCAATAATCAATTGTCAGATGATCAAATTCAAAAAGAGATTGATCAACTATCAGCAGAGAACAAAGATTTGGAAACAAAGTTATTAGCATTCCAAACAAAAGAAGTAGTTTCAGACAAAGATAAACAACGTCTTGATGAAACTATAAAAAAAGCAAGAAGTGAATGGGTAAAACGTAAAGCCTTATTTAGAGATATCCTCGATCAAGTACTTGAAAGATCAAATAAAAAGAAAAAAGATTTACAAGAAGATATAGGTTGGGAAACTGATGAAGATTTAAAAATTCAAATGATTCCAGATTATTCAAAACCTTTACCAACACAACAAAATTCAACCGATGATTCACCATTTAAAAAACAAAAAAGATAAAAATTACAATAAAAAAACAAAATAATTAATTTGTATTTTTAAAAAAAAAAAATTACACTATCTTTTACTTGGTGTCGGTTTATTATTATTATTATCATTATTATTATTATTATTATTATTAATATTATTATTATTAGTATTATTATTATTATTATTACTATTATTATTATTATTACTATTATTATTATTAAAATTTAAATTATTTCTTGTACTATTACTACTATTATTTAATTTTGAATTTTTACCACCATTTCCACCAACTCCATTGACGCCACTATTATTCGATTTATTATAAAATTGATCTTGAATTTCATAATAATCTTCATCTTCATATTCATCATCTTCATAGTCCTCGTCATTGTAATTATCATAACCACCTCTTTTATGATTATTAGTATTTTGTCTATTTCTATTACGACTATAATTATTACCATTTAAATTATTATTATTTAAAAATTCTGATAAATAAATATTTTTAAGATCTGTTAAAGTGGTTTCATAGATGTATAATGTTGATAATAGATCTTCAGGGTCGAATGCATTTTCATAACATTCTAAATCCTTTTGAAGTATATATAATCTATCAGTAATTTGATTCAATCTGTTAGTGTCCTGAGTGGTCATAGTTGGTGTAACGTAAACTTTTTGGTGTGATGCCATTAATCCTTCCATTTGCAATACTATACTATGTGAAATTGATAATAACTTTTCAACTTCTTCTAAAAAGAATTTGTTATCTAAACAACTAATATCTGCTTCAACAGTCTCTGGTGCTGGTTTTTTTGGTTCTTCAACTTTAATAGTTTCATTATTATTATTTATTAATTCTTTAATCTTTACTTTACATAATGGGCATGAATCATTACTTTTCACCCAATTAAATATACAATCAAAACTATGAATATATAGATAATTAATATTATTATTAATATGTTTTATTTTATTTTATTTTATTTATTTATTTATTATTATTTTTTATTTTATTTTATTAAAATATCTTTAATTTACCAATATATATGATTACATTGATTATTTTTTGTTTGATTTTCTATGTCTGATAAACAAATAGAACATCTTGTATTAGTTTCGTCCATTTTTATAAGTATTTTAGCAAAAAAAAATAAAAAAAAATTAAAAAATAAAAAAAAAAATAAAAATAAAATAAAATATTTTTTATTGCTGTGAAAATTAAAAAAAAAAAATAAAAAAATTTATTTTAAAATTAATATTGAATTTAGGGTGATACAAGTAATTTAGACATTTGTTAATATAAATCAATTAGTGTCACTAACAATAAAAGAATAACACTACATTAGAAGGATTCTCTACCATGTAATTTTAAAAAATCTATTATTTTACGATGAACTTGATATTTTTATATGAATTACTTTGTTTATAAAAGAACAAAGAAAAGTACTTCTCACACCCAAATGCAATTGAAATTTTATTTACTATATCAATTATTCAAAAATGCATCTTAATATAATATATTTCAATTGCAAATATTTATTATAAAAAATCTAATAATTATTTATTGTTTGTGTTGTTGTTGTTGTTGTTGTTGTTGTTGTTGTTGTTATTGTTGTAGAAGTAATAGCAGTAGAAGTTATTGAGCTCGTTCATTAAAATTTGAAATTGACTCATTTTTTGGATGAGGATTATTTTTTTTTTTTTTATCCAATTTTTAGAGAAAGAAATTAAAATTAAATTTTAGATTTGTATTCTTATTTTCTTAAGGAATAATCTAAACTTTTTTTTTTCTTTTTTCAAACCATAAACCATATAAAATTATTTTAAGAAATATCAATGACGGAAAAAGCCATTCCTTTCATGAAATTGAATTCTTCCATTAAACACTTTGGAATGAAGATTTTTTTTTTTTTTTTTTGATTTTTTTTTTTTTTTTTTTAAAATTTAATTTAATTTAATTTTAATTTTAATTTTTAAAAAAATTTCAATTTCATTTTTTAAAAAAAAAATTTAAAAAAAAAATCAATCATTTTTTTGAACAATACATTTTAAATTCATATTAACATATAAGTGATATATAAAAAAAACAAACAATAAATATAATGACAGAAGTAAAAAAATTAGGTGATGCCAAAAATGCAAATTTCCCAGTTGATGACAGAAATGCTGTTTATCATTTAGGTGTTGCTAAAGGAGAATGTATGTTTTTTTGTTTTTTTTATATTTTATTTTAGCTCTAATAATATAATATTTATTTAATAATTAATAAAATATTTTTTAATTAATTTTTTAATTTTTTATTATTTTTATTTAAAAGTATCATCAAGAATTTTAACAGTTGGAGATTCAGAACGTGCTTTAAAACTTAAAAAAGAATTATTAGAAGATGTTGAAGAAGAGAAAGCACATAGAGGATTTGTAATTCATACTGGTAAATATAAAGGTGTTAGAGTGTCTATTGTATCGATTGGTATGGGTACACCAATGATGGACTTTTTAGTTAGAGAGGGTAGATATGTTGTAGATGGACCAATGGCAATCATTAGATATGGTACATGTGGTTCAATTAAAGATGTTGAAGTTGGTTCGTTAGCAGTTGCAGAATCATCAATTTTAGTTCGTAGAAATCCAGATTTTTGGCATTGTGAAAATAATAAAGATCATAGTAAATGTAGCCCATACGATATTTCAAAACCAGTTCAAGCCGATAAAGAATTGGTTGGTTTATTAAAGAACGAATTTGAATCAAGTTTTAAAGATAGAAAAACTGTCGTTGGCATTAACGCTTCAGCCGATTCATTCTATAGTAGCCAAGGTAGAATAGATCCAGAATTTGATGATAATAATGAACAATTAATCGATACCATCATTGAAAAATATGATAACAAAGTAAACACCTTAGAAATGGAAACTTTCCAATTGTATCATTTAGCAACTCGTTCAAAACAACCAATTAAAGCTGCCGCTGCAACTATCATTTTAGCAAACCGTATAACTCAAGCTTTCTTAGATAATAATACTAAAGTTAAATTAGAAATTGAAGGTGGTAGAGCTTGTTTGGAAGCATTAATTAAAATTAATTTAAATTAAAAAAAAAAAAAGTAATAAATAAATAATTTGATTTTTTAATTTTTTTTATTTTTTTTTTATTATATTACATTTATAAAAAAGTTATTATTTTTATTTTTTTTATTTCATATTTATTTAAACTTTAGTTTATTATTATTATTATTATTATTATTTTTTTATATATATTTATTTAATTTTTTTTTTTTTTTTTAACTTAAATGTTCATTAACATTTACAAATGTAAAACCTTCGAAATTTTTTTGCATTGAACTACTTAGAGTTGTTGGATCTAAAGATAATTTAGCGGTTTCAATTAAGAAGCCTGAATCGATTTGACTTGTATCATTTTTACCACCAGTGACTGGAGGGATGAAAGGTGGTGTTAATTCTTTTTTAACGCATTTATCCCAATCGATACCTTTAAAGAATGGATGTGATTTAACGACTTTTGTATCTCTTAAACGTTTATTTGGATCTCTTTCGAGTAGAGAGGTTATGAAATCTCTTGCATCTGGTGAGAATTGTGGTGTGAATTTCAATTCTTCATTCATAATCTTTTGATACATTTCTCTTACATCTTGAGAGTAGAATGGAGGTAAACCAGACAACATCTCATACACCAATGTACCAAAACTCCACCAATCGACCGCTTTACCATAGCCTTTACCCAAGAGTACTTCAGGTGCTAAATATTCGGGAGTACCACAAAAAGTAGCGGTACGATCATTATCGGATACCAAACCCTCTTTGCTTATACCAAAATCGGTTAATACTATATGACCATCACTTGTCAAAAGAATATTCTCGGGTTTGAGATCACGATATATGATGCCACAATTATGAAGATACTCTAATCCACACACTATCTCTGCACAATAAAATTTTACACGAATCTCATCAAACTTTTCTTCATTTTGTAAGTGGAAGAATAATTCACCACCATTTATATAGTCCATTATAAAGTATAGTTTATCGTTGGTTTGAAAGCTGTAATTTAAATTAACCAAGAATGGATGAACCAATTTCTGTAGAATATTCTTCTCTGATCTCGTGTGATCTACCTCTTTTCTCTCTATAATGTTATTCTTATTTAATACTTTCATTGCGTAGATTCTATCATTATCTTTCTTTCTAACTTGCATAACTTTACCAAAACTACCTTTACCAATGACTTTTAGTAAATCAAAATCTTCAACTGATATACGTTGTTGTTGTGTTAATAATCCACCACTAGATGATAATGGTCTTAAACTATCATTTGATCCCATACTATTTGATCTATTAGCTCCATTTAACTCTTTTAGTTTACTTAATTGTTGATTTATAATTTCAATCCACTCTTTCATTTCCTCTGTTGATGGTGCTTTCATATAATAGGTTCTTTCAGGCGTTGCTATCTCAAAACAATTCTTTTTCTTTCTTGAACTAATACTAATTGAACTAACACCCTTTAAATGAATAATTCCTAATTCACCACTACTGGCATTCTTTGAATAAAATATTGAATAATTCTTTAAAACACACCATCTCTTTTTCCATGTTTTAATTGATCCACCTTCTTTAATTAAAAATCCTTGTTTATCTGCCATTTCTTTTGAATATTTTTTTTTTTTTTTTTTAATAGTTTTTTTTAAATTTTTTTTTTTTTTTTTTTTTTTTTTTTTTTTCAAAAAAAAAGATTATATGTACAATGTTTAAATTTTTTTTTTTTTTTTTTTAGTTTTTAAATAATATACAAAATAAATAATTAAATAAATATATATATATATGGTCAAATAAATAAATATATGAAAGGTACAAATAAATAAATATATAAAAACAGGAAAATATATGTACAAAAATGAATCAGTTGCGTGACGATAAAAAAAAAAAAAAAAAAAAAAAAAGGAAAAAATAAAAAATAAAAAAAAAAAAAAAAAAAAAAAAAAAAAAAAAAAAAAAAAAAAAAAAAAAAAAAAAAAATCAGATCTGGCCAGTTAATTTATTATTATTTTAAAAATAATATAAAAACATATCCCACACAAACAAACCCACACACACACACTAACATTCACAAAAAAAAAAAAAAAAAAAAAAAATTGAAACAAAAAAAAAATTGAAATTAAAAATAAAACTGATTTCAAGTAACCCAAAAGGTGGGCTCATTCCCAAAGAAATATGTAAAGGAAAAAAAAAAAAAAAAAAAAAAAAAAAAAAAAATGTAATTATAGTTTTTAAAAAGGTAAAAAAATAATAAAAAGGTAAAAAAAAAAAAAAAAAAAAAAATAATAATACTATGAGTGTTCACAATCAACTAAATCATAACATTTATTTTTTATTTTTTTATTTTTTTTTCTTTTTTTTTTTTTTTTTAAAAATTTAATTTCAAAAATGTGGTGATTTTATGTATGTTTAAAAATAGACCAAAAAATAAATAAAAAAAATCTGATTGTGAACTTATTATAAAATCAATGATTGAATTTTATTTATTTGAGATTTTTTAGGGGTTCATCATTTTATATTTATATTTTTAAAAATATAATTATTATTAAATAATTTTAATAGATTTTTTTTTTTAATTCATTTTTAAAAATAGAAAAAAGTCGATAAGAATATAATCTCTCTTCAAAATCAAAAGAAAAAAAAAGAAATCACACTATTCAATAATCCATATACAAAAGAAAAAAAATAAAATAAAAAACACTTCAACATCAACATTTCACTAAGGACCAATATATTTTTTTTTTTAATAGTATTTATTATTTTAATATTTATTTTATTAATTGAATTACTAGCACAAATATATGTGCATGGATAAAAAAAAAAAAAAAAAAAAAAAATCATTTTTACCAATAGGATAATTTTTCTTTTTTAAAAAAATATATGTGGTGTTACTTTTTTTTTTTTTTTTTTTTTTTTTTTTGAGATTTTATTGGTATTAAAAATACATTAATGTATTGTTGTGATTTTCCTTTTATTTTTCTTCATGAAATTCACACCTCTTAATCAAAGATTTTATTTGTTTTATTATTAGGCAACAAAAAAAAAAAAAAAAAAAAAAAAAAAAAAAAGGTAATCTCACAACAAAAAAGTTCGCTTCATCTCAAATAAGATTAGATAAAAATAAATTAAAAAAAAAACAAGAATTAATTAATTTTATTTTTAATTTTTTGATTTGGGAAAAGAAAAATAATAAAAATAAAACAAATAAAAATAAAAAATTTAAAAAAAGGTATGTATTTACCAACATTGTTATAAATTATTATTATTATTATTATCATTTTTTAATAAATAGATTAAATATATTATTTCTAAATATTTTGAAAAAAAAAAAAGTTTATATATATACATTTATAAAGATCTTTAAATATTTTCTTCAGATTTTGAATAAAATATAAAAACAAAATTAATTAATAATAGATTATCTTTTGAAAATAGTACTTTCATGGATTTATTATAAGATATTAATAATAAATCTTATTCAATGCTATATTGATGGTATTTCCTTAGATTAATAAATTATAAAAATAAATAGAAATATTAAAATAATATCATAAAAAAAAAAAAACAAAACATTAAAAATTGGTTCATAATAAAACATCATATTTATTATATTAACAATTTTTTTTTTTTTTTTCATTAAAATTAATATTTTTAAAAGAAAAGAAATTATTACTTGTATTTTTCAAACTCCAATAATCAAAAAAAAAAAAAAAAAAAAAAAAATTAAAAAGCTGTTTTTATTATTTTAAATTAAATTTAATTTTTAATATTTTTTTCTATTATTATTATTTTTTTTTTTATTTTTTTTTTTTTTTTTTGAGAATTGTGTGTTCGTTAGTGTGATGATATTTTGAAACACACTTTTTTATCACATTACTAAATACGGAATGTAGTTTTTGTTATTATTGTTGGTTAAAATGAGAATTTGGTGATGGACACATGTGACATATTCTTGTGAGGAGTAAATATCATCCTTTTTATGGGTTTTCTTTTCTTTTTTTTTTTTTTTGATAGAGTTTATCATTGAAAAACCTTCAAACATACATATAAAAACAAAAAAATATATTAAAATGCATTTTCTGTTGACAACAACAACAAGTTTAATTTATGGAAATCAAACTGTTTAATTTGTCTATCAAAAAAATAAGATTAAAAAATAAATTATATACAAATAAAATATTTAACCTCAAAAGGGCAAGAATACCCTATGTTTTTTTTTTTTCAACTAAATTATAAATAAATAAACAAAAAAAATAAAAAAAAATAAAAAAAAAAAATAATAAATAAAAAAAAAATTTATAATTTTTATAATTTTTTTTTTTTATTAACTTGAAATAGTTCAGCATCTTTTTAAAGATTTAAAAATAATAATAATAATAATAATAATAATAATAATAATAATAATAATAATAATAATAATAATAATAATAATAATAATAATAATAATAATAATAATAATAATAATAATAATTAAAATTAAAATTAAAAATTACAATTTCATAAAATAAATAAAATAATTATAAAAAAAAAAAAAAAAAAAAAAAAAAATAAAAATAAAAACAACCAAAACAAAAACTAATCAAATTAAAAAAAAACAAATAAAAAATGTCTATCTTAGGTAAGATTTTTATCAAAATATAATTTTTCTTCTTTTATTATATTTTTTTTATAAAATTATATTTACTTATATTTTTTTTTTAAAAAAAATTATAGATAATTTATTAAAAATATCTGTTTCATCATCATCATCATTATTATTATCATCACTACCATTATCAAATAAATGTATAAATATAAATAATTTAAATCAAAGATCAATTAGTAGTTTTGGAATTAATAATGTACAACATTATGGTGGTGGTGTTTACTCGATTGTACCACGTTAATTTTTATAAAAAATATTATATATATATATATAAATCATAATTTATACGTTTAATATTAATATTATTATAAAATGTATGCAAATGTAAAAATAGAAAATCTTTTTTTCCATAAAAAAAAAAAAAAAATGAAAATCATAAAAAAAAAAAAAAAAAAAAAACCGATTGATTTCTTTTACAAAAATTAAATAGAAAATAAAATATATTAAAAATTTTTTTTTTTTTATAATTTCTTAAATTATTTTGTATTTTTTAATTTTTTTTTTTTTTTATAATTTTATTATTTGTGTGATTAATTTAATTATACATTATTTTAATAATTATCCTGGGAATTAGATTAGTTTTTTATTCGCAGAATTTGATATCTTTGAGTCGCCAAAATATTTTAATTTTTTTTTTTTGAATTTTTTTTGAATTTTTTTGAATTTTTTTTTTTTTTTTTTTTTTTTTTTATAATAAATAATAAAACCACACCACTACCACCCTAATAAAATAAAACTTATAATTTATTTTTAAATATTTTATTTTTTCTCCACATTGTTTTTTATACCCAATTATTATAGCAACACTTTTTTTTTTTTTATGTAAAACTTGGCAAAAGTCATAGATTTTTATTTTTTAAAAAATAACCTCTAATCAAAATAAAATTAATTAATTAAAAAATAAAAAAACAAAACAAAAAATAATATCAATATATATATATATATATATATACATATAATAAAATAAAAAAACTAAATAATAATAGCAAATATATATAAAAGGAAAAAAAAGAAAGAAGAAAAAGGAAAAAGAAAAGAAAAGAAAAAGATAAAAAAATAAAGATAATCTCTTTATATCTATATTCAAAAAAAAAAAAAAAAAAAAAACAGAAACCATTTTATTTATCTTTTTATTTTTATAAATCTTTTTTTTTTAAAATTTTTTTTCCTTCAAATTAATTATTGTACTATACACAAAATAATATTATTGTTATGTCATATACTCTATTACCAACAGACAATAATATGACAGTTTCGACCTCAACACCAATAAAATCAAATAGTAACAATAGGAATAATAGTAATAGTAATAGTAATAATAATAATAATAATAATAATAATAATAATGGTAATGGTAAAATGGTTGATAACTCAACACCAATAAAGAAACCAATTAGAGATAGACAATTATTTTCATTTTCAGAGTTAGCAGGTACAAATTTAACGTTATTATTAGAGAGTGATATTTTGTTAAGGATCTTTTCAAAGTTAGAATATTCTGATCTTTTTATAGTGAAAAGGGTTTGCTCAAGATGGAAACCCCTATGCGAACATAAATCTTTATTTACCAATTTAGATATGCAATCATTTATACTCTATTGTAGGATCCTACCAATGATAGTTTTAAATAATTTCTTACAAACTCTATCAATGGATAGGGATGAAATCGATGCCTTGAAAATGGTTTGCAGAGAAATGCCCAAAATTAATTTTAATATCACAAATACAAACACAAATACAGATATAAATATAAATGGTTTAGATGCATTATCTATATCAAAACAACAACAGCAACAACAACAGAATTCATCAAACATTCCATATATAACAACAACTACAACAACTACCACCACCACTACGATCAACACATCAAATTCATCAAATACAGCAACTACATTTATTACAAATACACCAATTGGTGGTAGTACAACACCACCAATTAAAAATTCATTTGTAAGTGCATTCACAGCGACAACATCTTCATTAAAATCATTTTTAAATACAAGTGGTAGTGGTATAGCTACCTCTTTAAATGGAAGTAATGGTTCACTTAGTACACCACCATCTCCAAATTTAACAAGTAATAATAATAATAATAATAATAGCAATATTAATAATAATAGTAATAATAATAGTCTAAATTCAAACAATAGTAACAGCAATAGTCAAAATGGTCATTTAAGAGTATCATCACTTGATGATACTTTATCAGTTTCATCAACATCAAGTAATGGTTCATTATCATCACTTGATTCATTGGCAGTTAATAATAATAGTAGTGGACAACAACAATCAATCAACACACCAACATCAAGTAGAAGAAATGTATTTGGACAAACATTAACATTAGGTGAAAAAGAACAAAAGAAAAAAGATAAGAATAGAAAAGAGAGGGAAAAACGTATGGAAGAGTCATTAAAGATATGGAATGAAGATATGGTCCCAAATTGGGAGAAGAGAAAGGGTACTAAAAAGTGTAGGGAAATGGTTTTACAAGGTATACCATCATTAGTGCGTAGTAAAGTTTGGCCATTATTAATTGGGAATGATTTGAATATAACGCCTGAACTTTTTTCAATCTTTGGTGCACGTGCAGAAAGAGCTAAACAAAAATCTGAAGCAAAGAGTTTGGGTAGAGAGAAAACGGTGAGTTTGATTCATTTAGATTTACCACGTACATTCCCAATGTTATCAATATTTCAAGATGAGGGACCACTTCATCAATCGTTAGCAAATGTTTTAGAAGCATACGTTTGTTATCGACCTGATGTTGGTTACGTTCAGGGTATGTCTTATTTAGCAGCTGTTTTTTTATTGATTCTCGATGAGTTTAGTTCATTCGTTTGTTTATCAAATTTTTTAAACAATCCATGCTATATGTCATTTTACACTATGAATCTCGATCAAATGGCAGTATATATGTCGACAATGGATCAATTGATGGCTCAAAATTTACCAAGAATTCAAAAACATCTCAAAGAGTTGGGTATTCAACCTGACATTTTCATGATAGATTGGGTTTTAACAGTGTTTTCAAAGGCTTTGCCTTTGGATGTGGCATCTCATGTTTGGGATACCATCTTTTTAGATGGCGAAATCGTTATCTTTCAAACCGCTTTGGGAATTTTAAAAATGTACAGTAAAGATTTAGAGTTTGGTGATTTCGATGTTTGTATGACCTTGTTGACCCATTTACCAACTGATATTGACGAAGATGAATTGTTTCAGCATATTAACTCCTTTCAAATCAATCAAAAACAATTAAATAAAATGTTAAACAATTAAGATTAATATTTTATTAATTAATAATTTGTATTATTGTAAAAACTCAAATCTTTTCAGAAAAAAAAAAAAAAAAGATTCTTTATCTTGTCTAATTGCTATTTTTATATCTCTGTCCGTACAAATAAAAAAAAATTTTAAATAGATTTTTGGGTAAAATGCAGGATGGCGATATCAAAGATTTCTGCAATGATTCAGTAGAAAGATTTTGCCGATTGTCTCTTGGAGAAAACTCTATACTTTTGTATATATTAATCCTTTTTTTCTTCAGAGGCATATGTCCTGAAAATGAGATGTTGACAATTCACTGATTTTTTTATATTGTATGGCAAATCGTTATTTTTTATTTAATTTGTTTTTTAAGGGTAGGTTAAAAACCGGGTTTTTAGTAGAAGATTTTGGGTTTAGGTATGGGATGCTTTTGCAATTCCATAGGTTATTTAAATCTGAATTTTTGTTTTTCCACATTTTTTTTTTTTTTTTTTTTTTTAATATTGATTATTTTGTGAAATTTTAATTTTATATGAAAAAGTTTACCATATCATGGGAAGTGATTTTCTAAGGATACAGTATTTTTTTTTTTTTTTTTTTTTTTTAATATTAATGATTATTGTATGACCTTAGTCTCAACAATAAAAGAGATTATTTTTTTTTTTTTTTATATGATTTTTAAGTGATTGTTATTTTCTCCTATGAAATTTTATTTTATATGAAAAAGTCAACCATCACATTATTAGGAAGTGATTTTCTAAGGATTCAGTATTTGATTGCTATTTTTTTTTGATTTTTTTCATTTTACTGTAATATGAATTTTTATCGCAAAAGATTTCTGGATCTTTGGCTGCTGATAGTTTGTAGTAATTTGATATATTCTAGTGATGTGCCCATTTGTTTGAACAGTTCAAAATCCAAATTGGTATCTTGAAGCGCTATTAAGATTGTTGTATGTTAAGGGTCTGTATAAATCGTGATTAACTGCATTGTAGCAACATGTGAAGTATTTTTTTTTTTTTTTTTTTTTTTTTTTTTTTTTTTTTTTTTTAAATATTAATGATTATTGTTTGACCTCAGTCTTTAGCAATTATAAAGTTTATTATTTTTTAATAGTTAATTTAATTAATGTTCATTATATGATGCCTTTACATTTATATGAAAAAGTCAACAATCACATTATTAGGGAGAGATTTTCTTAATATACAGTATTTTTTTGAAATCCTGTTTTTGATTATTTTTATATTATTATTACAAGAGTTGATATCATTGAATCTTTCTGGTTCTTTGGCCATCGATAATTTTTTTGAAATCCTGTTCCATAGAAGCTAGTTGGTGCCATTTGTTTGTTAGCATTTCAAAATCCAGATGTGAAGTATTATTTGAGGAATCTATCCCGTTTTTTTTTTTTACCAATGATTAGACGCAAGGTCTATCGGCGGTGTTAATTAAATAAATTTTCTTTATTTTTTTTTTTTTTTAATATTAATGATTATTGTAAGACCTTAGTCTCAACAATAATAAAGTTTATTTATTTATTTGGTTTTTATTTTTTATATGATTTTTTAAGTGATTGTTATTTTCTCTATGAAATTTTATTTTATATGAAAAAGTCTACCATCACATTATTAGGAAGTGATTTTCTAAGGATACAGTATTTGATTGCTATTCTTTTTTTGATTTTTTTCATTTTACTGTAATATGAGTTTTTATCGCAAAAGATTTCTGGATCTTTGGCTGCTGATAGCTTGTAGTCTTTTAATAGTTTAATATATTCTAGTGATGCTAGTTTGTGCCATTTGTTTGATAACAATTCAAAATCCAAATTGGTATCTTGAAGCGCTTTGTCACCATAAATTTGATTACAAATCCATATCCATATGTGATGCATGACTAATGCTATTACATTGTTGTATGCAAAGGGTCTGTATAAATCATAATTAACTGCTTTGTAGCACCAGGTGAAGTATTGTTTGTGGAATCTGTCTATTCCGTAGTCAGGGTTCACTTCGCTATCGGTCGGAACATTGTTTGGGAGTTTTGGAAATATTCTGATAAGAGTTTTTCCATTTTCATTAACTCTGTTTACCGTCCAATTTAAGAGTCTACCTGTTGTTACAAAGATGAAGTTTTTTAGTTTATTGACATTAATGAAGTTTTTTGTTTTTGGGCAATCAAAGAATAAATGTCTGTATGGATCAATAGACATATTGGTATTGCACATTGGGCATGGTTTTTCGTGAAGGTAATTAAGTGGGAGGCATCTCGAATGAAATCTAAACATTGTATTTTTAGTTTTGGGATCCTTGATGTTTAGTATGTTTGTGAAAAGAAGATTGTAGTTATATCCTCTCATATAAAGGTTGTCTTGAAGAAAGGTTTTTGGAATCTTTTCTTCTTTGGTGTCGATCTCTTTGTACCATTCGGATAGTGATAAAGGTTGACCTATTTGATTTTTGATTGAAACAGCGAATCGGAAAATTCCTCTTTTAGATCTGCTCCTGTTCCAATCTTCTAGGTTGTTTTTTAGAAATTGTGATGTAATTTTATTTGTCGTTAATTGAAAGTTCCAACTTTTATGAGTTGCTGAGGATATTGAATTGCTTTCTTGTGCATGAATAAATTGATTGATTATCCATAGTCTTTGGGCTTTTTGTCTTTGTTCGATGTCCCATATGTTCCATCCGCCTTGTTCCATTGGATATTTTGATCTTTTTGCGCTCATGAGGTTTATAACATTGAAGCCAGTAGAGTTTTTATAGTTTGAGGCCGATAGAAACCACTCTACTATTTTGTTTATTTGTTTTATTTCATCTTCATTATATTTTTCTATGTATGAAAAGTAGGTTAATTTGGATAATGCGAAGGCCTTGAGAATGCTTGTTTTCGTTTTTACTGTGGTCCCGGTCGTTTTCCAGAGTAGGAGGGAAGCGCGAATTGATCTGAGAATTTCTGGCATTTTCCTATGGATACCATTCTATAAATTTTCTTTATTGTTTACTTTTTAAAATTTTTAAATTTTTATATGAGGAATCTATCCCGTAGTCCGGAGTCGAACCGGTGCCCTATCGGTAGGGATTTTAAAAAGCTCCCCATTCGGGAATCGAACCCGAGGTACCAGTGTGAAAGACTAGAGTGTTACCGACTACACCAATGAGGAATTGGATGAAATTTCTAATTTTATTACTTAAATTTAAATAGTATCTTTTTTTAAATATTTATTTTCATAAATTAATTTTTCTTTAATTGGTAAGATTTTAATCTATTTCATTTGCCAAAAATGTCTAAAAAAAATAAAAAATTTAACCCTATTTTTATATATTTTTTTATGGGTCAAAAAAAATCTTTTTTTCATTTTTTTTTTTTTTCAATTTTCAAAACCATTTTTTTATTTTTTATTTTTTTCAAAAAATAATTAAAAAATATATATTAAAAAGAAAATTTTTTAAAATTAAAATATAAAACATATGTTTTTTTTTAAAAAACAATGTTGGGTATAATATTAGTAGTTCATACATCAGTTGGTGGTGATAAATTAGTATTTAGATATCCAAGTGTTAGCAGGAGTAGAGTTTCAGATGAGACATTAAGTGATTTTAAACAACAACATCCTCTCACTACATTAAATCCCAATCAACCAACGTTTACAAAAGGTTCATCAAATTTAGATTCTACAGAAAATAGTCAACAAGATCAATCAACCAGTAATGGTTCAACAAAAGATAAAAATACAATATATAATTTACCATCGGTTGTTATAACACCAATACTAACACCAAAACAAAGATTATGTGATCAATCCTTTGAATTAACTATTGAAAATACTACTTTTATTGGTCATCCTACAAATTTAACAAATAATGATGATGATGATGATGATGATGATGAAAATGATAATAACAATAATAATAATAATAATAATAATAATAATAATAATAATAATAATAATAATAATAATAATAATAATAATAATAATAATAATAATAATAATAATAATAATAATAATAATAATAATAATAATAATAATAATAATAATAATAATAATAATAATAATAATAATAATAATAATAATAATAATAATAATAAAAACAACTACGATAATAAAAAAAAGAGCAACAATAAAGAAAATAATAAAAAAGAAAATAAATTTGATGAATTAGGTATTGATAAAGAAAGAGAATCAGTAATATCAACTAAACCATCAAATGGTAACAATGATAATGACAATAATAATACAGAAACTAATAATAAAATAAATATACAATGTGAGGATAGACCAAAAGTTGGCATACAACAACAACAACAACAACAACAACAACAACAACAACAAAAACCACAACAACAACAACCACAACAACAACAACCACAACAACAACAACACCAACAACAACAACAACAACAACAACAACAACAACAACAACAACAATCGCAACAATCACAACAATCACCACAATCACAGCAATTACAACAACAACAATCACAACAATTACAACAACAACAAAGTAATGAAAAAAAGAATAAAGAACAACAAGAGAAATTATTACAACAACATCATGAAGAGATTACATTATTTAATATTGTATTTGTATTATCAACACAAAATAAAGAGGCATGTGATCAAAAAAGATTAGATAGTTTTAAAAGGATATCAATGCAATTATCAGCAGCATTAAAACATGAACAAACCAGATGTGATTATATTACAAAACAAGTTCATGATATGTTGGTACTTAGAGAGAAATGGTTAACTGAACAAACCTTAGATAGTTTAGAGAACAAACCTGACCATCATACTTTAACACAGCGTATGATTGAAAAAAGTAAACTAGCAAGAGAAATTCGGGATATATATCATGGACTAAACGAAAAGGAGACTGTTAATCTTAGAATCAACGGTTGGATAAATTTGCATCTAAATCTTAACAATCCTGATACATACCCATTCTACCCAATTAGACCATACCATGCGTTATTAGCATTTTCAAATGATGATTCACCCCAATTACCTCTTTACGATACATCACCTGCATTGATTAAACTTTTGGAAGTCGCCAAACCAACTAAAAATTTTAGAGACCTACAATTGGAGACTGATATACCATTGACTCAAATCTATAGACTGGCATCACATTTAGTACATTGGAAGAAAGCAAAGATCATCAATATGATGACTAGAAATAACTATTATGTTCTTCGACCCGATACTCAAGAGAACTATTGTAAATTAAACAGAAAATTCTCCTCACAATTCAATGATTTCAAACTATATGACATCCTCTCAAGATTCTCAACTGCTAGACCATTATCTGAGCATATGTCAAAGATTCCACCAAATTATCATACTCAGTTTTTAGCCGTTGTAGGTTGGTTACTTCAACATGACTTGATCGTTCAATTATTTACTTATATTCATTTAATGATTCACACCATTGGTCCAAATGGTACTGTTATTGGTAGTATTGGAGGTGGTAACCAAACACCAAATAATGCCAATAACAATAATTCAATGGCATCAACTACAACCTCAAATACTTTATCTACAGCCTCATCAAATTCATCATTAGTTTTCAAACCTTCTATATTTCCATTAATGCCATCACATCTATCATCAAGAGAACAAGCTTTCTTTGACAATATAGATGATAATTCAAGTTACTATCAATTGTTTAAACGACTTTGTGTCTATTTTCGTGGTCTTCACCATTTAGAGGAAATTATGTGGAGAGAAAATATCTCTAGAGATCAATTAACCAAAGTTTTAAAGAAATACAAAAGTGTTTTAATTCAAGTTGTACACGAAGGTGATGATATTATAAATAGTACTAGTTTAATCAAAAAATAAAATAAAAAAATTTTATAAAAAAAAAAAAAAAAAAAATTCTGTAAATATACATGTATGGTGATGATACAAATTTTCTTAATTTATTACTATTATTATTATTATTATTATTATTATTATTATTATTATTATTATTATTATTATTATTATTATTATTATTATTATATATTAGGGGAAATAAATAAATTATTTCTTAAAATTTTTAATATAATTTCCAAGGGTGACTGTTTTAGCAACATCGCATGCAGTTTCGTCATCAATTGTTTTAATATCATTGCTAGCACCTGCTTCTAATAAAAGTGTACAAATCTTTTGATGTCCAAACCTAAAATAAAAATATGTAAGTTATTTTTTTTTTTTTTTTTTTGTAAATGTATTTCTTTAGTTATTTTTGCTACATACATAGCTGCCATATGGAGTGGTGTGAAACCAGTTCTATCTTTATAATCTAAAATTGAACTTGGTCCTTCACTAATTAACTATGATTTTTTTTGTTTATTTTTTGTTTTTTTTTTTGTTTTTTTTTTTTGATAATATTGTCATTAATACTTTATTTCTATTTTTTTTTTTTTTTTTTGTCTCTTCATTTTTATTTTAAAATTACATTTTTAACTAATTCTTCGTTACCTGATTTGGCAGCATCTCTTAATTTGGCACCGTTGTCGGACATTGTCGTATGTATTATATTAGTTTTATTGTGAAACAAAAAATGAAAAATGAAAAATGGAAATTTTAAAAAAAAAAAAAAAAAAAAAAAAAATCATAATTTTAAAAAAAAAAAATTTTAAGAAAAATCAAAGGAATGTTGTGAAATAATAAAAAAAGAAACATACAAAAATAAAAAAAAAATAGAGACATATTATATTGTATGGTTTTTATAAACCAAAAAAAAAATTATTTAATTTTTAAAGTAATTTCATATTTATTATTATAATTTAATAAAATGTTTATAAACTGTTCAGTTAAAGGTGAAAACAACACCAAAAACAATGGCAAAAAGGATAATAAAGGCTCTATCCAATTCAAAATAATTAACTTAGCTCATCGTGGAATCTATATATTATATATTTTTTTTATAAAAAAAGAAAAAAAAGTAAAAAAGTTAATATTGTTATAGAAAATATATTTCAATAATTGATATTTTTTTTTATTTATATTTTTTCATTTTTTTTTTTTTAATTTAATAAAAAGAATCAGACGACTTCTTTTGAAGTTATTGTTAATCTTATTCGCTGAAAGGTCCCGATGGGTTCAAAAGTATCGTTTCCAGTCAGGATAATACGTGTGTTGACTTCATCATTTAATTTTTATTAAGTGAAAAAAAAAAAAGTCTTTAAAAAAATAAATAAAATTTTAAAAAAGAATATACATACATTTTACAAATAAAACGAACGAAAAAAAAATTGAAAATTAAAAAAAAATTTCTTTTTATAAAAAAAAAAAAACTCCAACAAAAAAAAAAAAAAAAAAAAATGAAAAAAAATGAAAAAAATGAAAAAAAATTAGTCTCGTTATTGTTTTTTTTCTTTTTCAAAAAATTACATTTTATTAATTTACTTTTTAATTTATTTTTTTTAAAAAAAATTAATATATTATTATTAGATTTATTTTTTTATAGTTATCTCCTTAAAGAATTACTATGCATATGAGAAGGACCACTAACTCTATTTTTTGATCTTTCTTTTAATTGTAAAACCAAATTATAATCACTATTAAAGATATAGTTTGTCCAAGATCTTTGAATATTGTTCAAGAGATCTGTAGTCATTTCTTCGATTGCGCATTCTAAACGAGAATTATAGGTACTACCACGATTAAGATTATAGATATAATGTAATAACTCATCAAGATCACCACATTTTTGGCTACGATCTTTGGTAGAACTAAACTCTCTATCCATTGGTAATGCTATAGCCTTACATTGTCTATAAGTTGGTGGATCCAAAAACATCAAACCCTTACCCAATAGACGACCCAATTCAAAGTATTGTTCCTTCAAATTTGAGTTTATAGTATCTATTTGAGTCATAACAAACTTAATGCCATCCCAAACTGAAGTACCATTTGATTCTTGAGTCTTTGGAATATTTTTCAAACGAATTTGTTCAACCAATCCTTTGACCATTTCAAAGAGTGAAAAGAATGATTTTGATTCGCCTTTTTTATTAAACATTTGAGTGACCATATGATCGACAACTTCAGCACCATAAGTTTTATAGAGTACACAAAGTTCAACGATTTGGATTTGCGATGATACCAATGCCAATTCCTTTGCTTTCATCATAAACAATGTTAGATCACTAGTGGATTGAAAGAATTGAACCACACGAATACTGCCCAACAATTTCTCTGGATCATGTTCTGTCTTTGGTTCAAAGCCTGGTGAATCTATGAAAATAGTTTTCTTTTGATTGGAAACTTCATCGGGTGTGCCTGTGAGATACTCTTCGTTGATTAAAACGGTTCTAACCAAATTCAAGTTTGAAATGATATCACGATAGTTTGAAAATTGAGCGTCATAACGTGATAGAGTAAAAGTTTTATCTAAATACAAGAAAACATGACCATGTCTTGGATCACTAACTGCCTCACCTTTAATTCTTTGATTAAGTTGTTCTCTGGTGAATTTTGGTTTTGGTTGTTGATCGGATAACTCATAGAATCTATCCCTTGGAACGGTTTCAATTAATGTGAAATGAGTATCCAATTGTTCATCAGCCGATACTTTAACTTGGAGATTGAAAAAGTTATTTATAAATGAAGATTTACCAGCCGATACAGTACCTAATATCACCACCAAAAACTTTGAAAATGGTAAACGTTTTGGTATTCTCTTCCATTTGGACATTAACTTTCTAGAGATCCAATAATCACGTTCTACCGATGATTCATTTGCAAAGTTTGGATCAATAGAATCTAAGTAGTTATTACTATTTGTTTGAATACCACCATTACCACCACTGGCTGTTATAACAGCTTGGGTTAGGCTAGTTAAAGCATTTTGAGGTGATAAAAGATTACTCGAAATAATCTCTGTTAATGAGTTGCTTTGAATAGGGATTAGTTTTGTTGTCATAAACATTTTTACAGCTGCATGATTTCTTAAGGATGCACTAACTGAAATACTCTTCATAAATTGGTCCAATGCTGAACATCTTTGTCTAAGTAGTGCAACATCAGTATTATTCCAATACTGATAAATTGATTTTTGTGGTAGTGATGGGATTCTGGAGTGATGGTTTGATGGTTGTGAAAGTTGTGAATGCAACCATTCAAATTCTCTATATCTTCTTCTTGTTGATGTTATATTTGGTTGTTGTTGTTGCTGTTGATTGGATTTATTGTTTTCGTCTTTATATTTACCAATAATCTCATATGAAACATAAACACCATTTTCATCACTATGAGTACGTGGGTCTCTAACTTCTAAGTCATAAAATCCTGACACTGTAGTTCCATTAGATTCTTCTTCCCATCTAGAATCTCCATCATCCCCAACCATATTAATTGGTACATTGAAAAATCCATCTTCAAATTCATTCATCTTTTTGTTTTGGTTATTGCTTGGTGTTGTTGGTGAAGCTTTTTGATTATTATTTGTTGGGAGTTGGATATTGTTAAAATTATCTTCATTAATTATATTTCTAGAATTGTTTTGGTGTTGTTGTTGTTGTTGTTGTTGTTGTTGTTGTTGTTGTTGTTGTTGTTGTTGTTGTTGTTGTTGTTGTTGTTGTTGTTGTTGTTGTTGTTGTTGTTGTTGTTGTTGTTGTTGATAATTATTTCTATTTTGCATCTGTTGTTGTTGTTGTAATAAGGCCTGTTGTTGTTGTTGTTGTTGTTGTTGTTGTTGTTGTTGTTGTTGTTGTTGTTGTTGTTGTTGTTGTTGTTGTTGTTGTTGTAATTGCTGTTGTTGTTGTTGTTTCAACTGTTGCTGTTGTAATTGCTGTTGTTGTTGTTGTAATTGCTGTTGATGAGTTTGTTGTGGATAGTTATTATTTTGTTTTTGTTGTTGTTGGTACATTTGCTGTTGTGGCTGTTGATTCAATTGTTGTTGCTTGAGCATTTGTTCCTTTGCTTGTCTTTGTTGTTGTAATTGTAATTGTTGTTGTTGTAATTGTAACTGTTGTTGTAGAATATCTTCATTTTCATAAACTTCATCAACTGCTTCGTCATTTTCATCCTCATCCTCATCCTCATCCTCATCTACTATTTTTGGATAGAAACTTTCTTGTTGGTATAGTTGTTGTGGTCTTGGTTGTTGTGGTTGTTGTTGTTGTTGTTGTTGTGGTTGTTGTGGTTGTTGTTGTTGTTGTTGTTGTTGTTGTTGTTGTTGTTGTTGTTGTTGTTGTTGTTGTTGTTGTTGTTGTTGTTGTTGTTGTTGTTGTTGTTGTTGTTGTTGTTGTTGTTGTTGTTGTTGTCTACTGATTGAAATTTGAGATTGAGAATTTTTAAAACAATTAATTATTTCGGCCAAGTCATCTCTAGTAAATGGCTCAGAAAAAATGAATATAAAATCTGTTTGGGGTGTTTTGATTTTCCATGTTTGTTGGGATTGAGATGGTGTAACAATTTGATCTATAAATAAATTTAAAAAAAATTGGTTAATATTATAAAAAAGAAAAAAAAAGGAAAAAAATAAGAAAATAAATAATAAAAAAAAAAAAAAATACATACGAACTACTTTTTGGATATCAATTATAACTAAATCTTCAGAGTCTTCATCATCTTCAGCACACCAAACAATTCTTTGGTTGGTAATGTAAATACTACCACTATTAAATTTTTGTATAACTCCACTTTTTTTAGTTGAAATGGTTTCATTCTTTAATAGCCAATTAACTTTTTTAACAGTTGTTTGTGGTAATCTTGGTGAAGATAATGGTAGTTGTTTGCTTCTTAACCTATCTTCATTCTCAGTATTATTCAAAGTATTTGTATTCTCATCTTCCTCAAAATCACTATTAGCATTACTATTATTAGTAATGGTATTTGAGTTTTTATCATCCTCATCTTCTTCTATACTATTGTCATCCTCTGTTGATAAATTCTCATAATAGTTTGTTTGGGGTAGTGTTGGTTTTAAAGATTCCATATTAATATTATTATTTTGTTGTTGTTTTTGTTGTTGTTGTTGTTGTTGTTGTAATTGTTTATTTTTTATTCCCGAATAAACTTCAATGACTTCTTCATCGTCTTCATCAATATTATGGATGTTGTTGTTTTTGTTATGTTTATTATTATGGTTATTATTGTAGCTAAAATCATCTTCATCGCTATAATTATGAGTTTTATTTCCCTTTTTTTTATTTCCTTTTGCCATATTTAATTTTTAATGTGTGAATAATTTAAAATATAGAATAATAATAATAATTTTATAAAGTGGTTTGTTTTTTTTTTAATTTTTTTTTAATTTTTTTTTATTTTATTTTTTTTAATTTTTTAAAAATTAAAAAAAAATTTAAAAAATAAAAATTAATTCAATTCTTTTTTTATTCAGATAATTGAAAGTGAAATTTTTAAAAATTTGAGAATATCAAAAAATAGGTCGGATGGGATCTATTTCCAAGTCCACCTCTTGAACTCATTATTTAAATGTTTATCAAAGAGATTTTTAGCTATTTAATTTTTAGCTCTTTAAATTGTTTTTTTTTTTTTTATTTTATTTACTTTTTTTTATAAATTGCAAAAAAAAAAAAAAAAAAAAAAAAAAAAAAAAAATAAAAAAAAAAAAATAAATAATTGATAAAAATACAAAACAATCTTGAAAAAGTAAAAAAACAAAGTTGTAGAAATTTTGAATAATCAATAAAATCAAAAAAAAAAAAAAAAAAAAATAATAATTCTAAAATAAAAAACTTTATAATAATTCTAAATTAAAAGGCTTTTTTTTTATTTTTTTTTATTTTTTTTTTTTTTTGTTTTCGAAATTATAATAATTTTATATTTATTTTAATGTGAAAAAAAAAAGAAAAAAAAAGAAATTAAAATAAATCGAAACTGGGAACCCTTTTTAGGAAAAAAAAAAAATAAAAAAAAAAAAAAAATAAATTCACACATATTTTATTTTATTTTAATTTAATTTTAAATTAATTTTGAATGGTTTCAAAGTTTAAATAAAAAAAAGTTTTTTCATTTCATTTCATATTTAAACAAACAACAAACAAAAAGTAATTACAACATTAAATATTAATTTACAAAAAAAAAAAAAAACAAAATGTCAAGAGCATATTTAGCAGATAATGATAAAGGATGGGAAAAAAAGAAAGGTATTTATTAAAGTTTATTATATATTTTTTTATTTAATTATTCTAATTTTTTAATTATTTCTTTTATAAAATTAGGTGCTGATAGTCACGCCACCCCAAGACCACACAAACAAACCAAAATGAATAAAATAAAAGATATTGATACAGACCAATTTATAGTTCCACCAGTCAACGCATTTAAATTGGACCTCGATGGTGATATCAAAAAAGGAGGTAATAAAAGATCTGATAGAGTTTCAGGCTTTGGTGGTCGTTAGACCAATTTAAAATGAATTAAAAATAATAAATTTCATTTTTAAAAAACATAAAAAAATAATAACTTATAAACATCTTTATAATTTTTATTATTATTATTTAATATTTTATATATATACCAAAAAGATTTATTGAGTTTTGTTTTTTTTCTTTTTGTTGGTTCGAGTTTGTATGAATATCTTTCTAAAAAACAGAATGTTTAAAAAAAGAAGTTTTTTTAAATAAAAAAAAGTGTTTCTTTTTTTTTTTTTTTTTTTTTTTTTTTTTTAAGTAAAGTATTTAATAATAAGAAATTTTAAATTTTTTTTTTTATATTTTTTCTTATTAGTTTAATAATGTCAGTTTTTAAATTTAATAAAAAATTATATATTTATGATATTATTGTAATTTTCATTTTATTATTAATTGTGTTAACTTTAGTAAAATCTGATACCAATGGTATTTATTTATAAATGAAAAAAAAAAATTTAAAAAAAAAAATTTAAAATTAATAAAACCAACAAAAATAAAAAAACATTATAGGTAGTTTAAATAAAAATAACGAAGTTAAAATAAATTTTAGAAATAATAATACATTAGTAATTAAAGAAGAAATAAAAAATCAAGAAATTCAAATAATAAAAGAAAATCAAGTAAAATTTAATTTCCAAAATATTTCATTTGTTCAAATGATTATATTATCAATTATGCTAATTTGTGCCTTATTTCCGTTTTAAAAGATTTTAATTAAAATTTTTAAATAAAAAAAAGTCATTATAATTATAAAAAGTACAAAATTAATTATTATTTTTTTTATTTTTTTTATTTTTTATTTTTTTTATTTTTGTTACTATATTTATTATTTATTTTTTTTTATTTTTATTTTTTTTATTTTGTTACTATATTTATTTATTTATTTTTTTTTATTTTTTTAATTTTTTTACTATATTTATTTATTTATTTATTTTTTAATTTTTTTTAATATATATAGAATCATTTTGCGTTATTTATAATTTATTTTTAAAAAAAAAAAAATTAAATTAAAAATGATATCATGAAGAATGTTTGATCGAAAGTCAAATCTAAAGATATCAACTAGAATAAGGAACAGAAGGAAATTTAAATGATAATTGGAGTCCCTTTGAAATTTAAGGGTAATTAAAAATAACCATAAAAAAATATTTAAAAGAAAATTAAATTTAAAATTTTTTTAAAATTTCGATTCCAAATGCTTTCTTTTTCCAAAAATGGATAAAGAATAAGAAAATTCAAAAAATTTTTTTAAAAAAAATTTCAAAAAAATCCAGTCCCAAAGATTTTAGGTCACCAACTCAAAATTTCATTCAATTTCGAACTGACACTCACCAAAATAAGATTAAATTAATTTAAAAAAAAAAAAAAAACCATTATAAATAGAGGTCAAGTGAAGTCGGGAAAAAAAACAACCATTTTTTTAATAAAACCTTGATCAACTAAATACTACAAATAAAAAAAAAAAGATATTTACTTTTTTATTTTTTTAAAAACTTCATTTTTTTTATTTTATAATACTACTACTTTTTTGTGATACCAATAAATATTCAAATTAAAAAAATAATAAAAGTGCTTTATTTTTTAATATATTTGTCTATTGTACCATTAACTTTATAAAAAAAAATCTTTTTTTTTTCCTTTTAAAAAACTAAAAAATAAATAATTAAATTTTAATTTTTAAAAAAAAAAGAAAAGGAAATAATATTTATAATTATAATAAAAAAAAAAAAAAAAAATAAAAAAAAAAAAAAAAAAAACTAATAATATTAAAAAAAAAAAAAAAATGATATTCAAAATTAAAAAAATAAAGAATGTTCATATGTATGATGTTGCAACTATTTTAATTTTAGTAATTGTTATAATCAAATTAATAAAATCAGAAGGTATTTATTAATTTTTTTATTATTATTATTCAAAATAAAAACTTATTTACTAATTTGTAATTTTTCTTTCTTTCTTTGAAAAAAAAGATTCCAATATAGTTTTAAATAATAATTATAATAGTTCAAATGAACCATTGAATAAAACAAAAGATAACAGATTTGAAGTAAATTCAACTAAAATTTCTTTTTTATTGAATTTTTTAACATCAACATCAACATCAAATAAAAATGTTCAAAAAAAGTATAACAGCAGCAATAATAATAATAATAATAATAATAATAATAGTGCCTATAAAAATAATAAAAATTATATTATGGTAGGAGAATTAAACAAAATAACAAAACCAAAACCATCGGATATTCAAAGAGATATTATTCAAAACAATACAATAGAGAAAACTATTGATATTAAAGAAAAAAGATTAGGAGGTTTTAAAAGAAGAGTACTCAAAATTCCATTGGCTTTTATTCAAATGATCGCAATATCAATTGCTTTGATATGTCTATTAATTCCTTAAAGAGATAGTCTTAAACAAAAACTACCTGAAATTATTCAACTCAATTTAATTAGATTCACATTGAATTTAATAATTATAGTAACAATAATAAAAAAAAAAAAAAAAAAAAAAAAAAAAAAAAAAAAAAAAAAAATAAACAAAAACAAAATAAATTATTTTTTTTTAAAAAAAACTAAATACATTATTTTTTTTATTTTAATTAGGTTTTTTTAACTCTTTTTAATTTGTTTTTTTTATTTGAAATAATTCTCTTTTTGTTTTTTTTGAATACAATTTAGAAAAATTAATATCAAAAATTTTCTTTTTAAAATAATAATAAAAACAGAAAATTTGAAATTGTTTTATTTTTTTTTTTTTCAAATTGTTTAAAATTTTTTTTTTTCATATTTTTTTTTGTTATCATTGAATGAAAATAAAGAATGAATAAAGATATATTTCTTTTTAGTATTTGGAGAAATATTTTCTTAAAAAATTATATTTTAAATCATATTAGACAATTAAATACAAATTTCAAAATATGCGTTAAAACAAAAAGAGAATTATTAAAATTTGAATTTAGACAATATATGAAATATTTAGTATATGATTCAATTGAAGAGATATTTATAGGTGATATACCACTAGGTGTTGAAAATTTAAAATTTGGTGAAGAATTTAATCAGCAAATTACTCAAGGATTAATTCCACAAAGTGTTAAATTATTAACATTTGGGGAAGGATTTAATCAACCAATTTTAAAGTTTTCAATACCATCAAGTATTCAATCTATAAAATTTGGACAAAATTTCAATCAAGTTTTATCTAAAGATTCAATACCACCAAGTGTTAAATCACTAACATTCGGTACGAGTTTTAATCAACCATTATCCAAAGACTCAATACCATTGGGTGTCGAATCATTGATTTTTGATACATTTTTTAATCAACCCCTATCAAAAGATTCAATACCATCTACTGTTAAAACATTAAAATTTGGAGGTTTTAATCAACCTTTATCTCTAGATTCAATACCATATGGTGTAACATCATTGTCATTTAAAACAACCTTTGGAGGTTTTAATCAACCACTATCAAAAGATTCAATTCCATCAACTGTTACATCATTAGAATTTAGTCATGATTTTAATCAGCCACTATCAAAAGATTCAATTCCATCAAGTGTAACATCATTAACATTTGGTGATAATTTTAATCAACCACTATCAAAGGATTCAATACCATCAAGTGTTACATCATTAACATTTGGCCAAGATTTTAATCAACCACTTTATAAAGATTCAATACCAACCTGTGTTCAAACATTATTATTAAGTTTTGATTTTAATCAACCACTAAATAAAAATTCAATTCCTTCAAGTGTTACATCATTGACATTAGGTAGTAAATTTAATCAACCACTAAATGAAGATTCAATTCCTTCAAGTGTTACATCATTAACATTTGGAACAGATTTTAATCAATTATTATCTAAAGATTCAATTCCATCCAGTGTTAAATCACTAGAATTTGGGTTAAGGTATAATAAAATTTTATCAAAAGATTCAATTCCATTGGGTGTTCAATCATTAATATTCGGTTATTATTTTGACCAAGAATTAACTAAAGAATCAATTCCATCAAGTGTTCAATCATTAACATTTGGTGAGAGTTTTAACCAGAAAATATCTCTAGACTCAATACCAAGTGTTAAATATTTAAAATTTGGTGACAAATTTAATCAACTTTTATCTCCAGACTCAATACCTCCAAGTGTTGAAACATTAATTTTTGGTAGAAATTTTAATCAACCCCTAATACAATATTCTATTCCGTCTAGTGTTACATCATTAACATTTGGTATTGACTTTAATCAAGTTTTATCTAAAGATTTAATACCATCAAGTGTTTTATCATTAACATTTGGTTTTTTTTTTAATCAACAATTAACCAAAGACTCTTTGCCACCAAGTGTCCAAACTTTAACATTTGGTGGTTCATTTAATAAACATTTAAATAATGATTCAATTCCACATAGTGTTAAATCTTTAACATTTGGAAATCATTATAATAGACCAATACAAAAAGATTCAATTCCACCAAGTGTCCAATCATTAAAATTTGGTTATCATTTTAATAAACCAATACCAAAAGATTCAATTCCGTCAAGTGTTACATCATTGACATTTGGATATAAATTCAATCAGTCATCAAATAAAATTTCAATACCACCAAGTGTTCAATATCTGACATTTGGTTACTGTTTTCGTCAGAAGATAAAAAATTTTATTCCACAAAGTGTTTTATCTTTAAAATTTGATGACTATCATCATGGTTTACCTAAAGAATTTATTTCAAATGGAATTAGATCATTATCAAATATTGGTTCTGATGATTATTATTAGATTTTGGAATATTTTTTTTTAAACAAAATAGTATTTCATTAAAAAATAAAAAAAAAATCACCTTAGATTTGACAGGTAAAAAAAAAAAAAGTGACAATTCTCTATTTGTAAAGTGTTTTTTTTTTTTTTATTTTTTTTTTAATATTAATGATTATTGTATGACCTTAGTTTTTATTGTATGGCAATTCACTATTTGTAAAGTGTATATTTTTTTATTTAATTTATTTTCTAGGACAATAAAATGATAGGAGTTTGAAGTTTCCATTTAACGTTGAATTGTTGTTTGATTCCTCCGAGAGTCGAACCCGCGATCTTAATTATTGCATTGTAAAAATTTTTTGCGTATGCTGGGAATCGAACCCAGTTCGCATCCGTGGCAGGGATGCATCATACCACTAGACCACATACGCTATTGATGAAAAAAAAAAATTAATAGCTCCAAATTAAAAAAAAAAAAAAAATTGTAGGGCTTAGCATAGTGGTTTAACACAGAATAACACAGCCTCCATGGCCTTGGTTCAAGTCTTGGTCATACCACGAATTAACGTGGTCACAGAAAAAAAAAATTTAAATTAAAATAATTAATAAATAAAAACTAGATTCGAACACATCCAATTGGATGAGGTTATTAAAAAAAAAAAATTTAAAGAGCATTTAATAACATTTCGTTAAAATTAAATTGAAAAAAAAAATTATTAATCAATTAAGGCTGAGTGCCAACTGATTAAAAGATTTTTTATTTTAAACATTTAAATAAAAAAATAAAAAAAATAGTATTTGAGTTATTTGGGGTCAGGTTATAAAAAAATTATTTTAAAATATATCGTTTTGGAATTAAAGGTTAATTTAAAAAGTTTTAATAACCCAAAATTCTTTTTATTCAAAATAAAATTTAAATTTTCTTTTTATTTTAAATTAAATCCCAATTTTTTTTAATTTTGCAGTTACACAACAAATTTTAATTTTTTTTTTTTTACTTTTTTTTTTTTCTATAAATCAACAATAGTTCGTTTTTTTTTTTTTTTTTTTTTTTTTTTTTTTTTTTTTTTTTTTTTTATTAATTTTTCATTTATTAAATTCGAAATTCTCAAATGAAAACACCAATTATAAGAATAGGAAATATTCAATCATATTTAAAAAATGTTGATAAATCTACATTGATTACAATTGGTAGTAAAATGAAATTTAATAAACCATACAAGATTATTAGTAAAGTTAGTAAATTTAGAAAATTATTTTTCATGTCACCAAAATCATTTTTCAATCAAAAAACAGGAGCATTTAAAACAGGTCTATTACCAATAGTTTCATCACATTTAAAAGATTTGAATATTGGTTATCAACATTTGGATGAACGTGAACCATTACCTCAACTTTTTGAAAATTGGAATAAAACCATTCATAATAATAATAACAATTTTAATATCAATGATGATATTAATGATAATGATAATCAAGAAAATGATGATGATGATGATGATGAAATACAATTACAACCTAAAATGATTGATAGTGATTTTTTATCAGATGTTGATGTTATTTTACATGACTATCAAGTTGATTCTGTAAATTTTGCACTTTCTAATCATAGAGGTATTATAAAGTGTGCAACTGGTGGTGGTAAAACCTTAATTTTAGCAGCATTCATTAAAGCATTAGGTTCAGAGTAAATATATTTCAAAAAATAAATCCACACACAACCTTTTTCTTTTTTTTTTTATCATAAAAATTTATTATTAATAAATAAATTAAGTGTTCCAGTTGTAATATTAGTTAGTAAAAGATCATTAGTAACACAAATTTATAATGTTTTAAAAGAGTTGAATATATGTAAAGCTGGTAGAGTTTCAAGTGATTTTTTAGAGGTTGGTATGGTAACTATTTCAACTGTTAGATCTACTCATAAAATACCTGAACAAGTTAAAAACTGTAGAGCATTAATCGTTGATGAAGTACATGAATTTTCTGGTCCATTTTCTCAAAAAGTTTTTCAACAATTTGAAAATGCATATTGTAGATTAGGTTTCTCTGCAACACCTTTCAAACAAGATGATCCAGTTCATAATCATTATTTAACTTCAGTGTTTGGTACTCTATTATGTGATATAACAACAAAAGAATTGACAAAAAGTAAATTTATTTTAAATATTTTCAATAACAATTATAGTTATCATAATCTAACTCAAAAAAATATGAAATTTTTAATATTTCATTATCTATATTAGTTAATATTTTATCAGAAGCAGTCATTCATTTTTATCCAATTAAAAGACCAGTAGTAAAAGTTGAACCTGGTTCACATTTTCAAATTATGGAGAATTTATTAATATCAGAGAATAAATATTTAAATGATTCAATAGTTAAAATTATTGAAAATATTGAAAGTGGTAGAGTTATGATTTTAGTTAAACGTTTATCACATGGTGATGAATTATTTAAATTATTACCAAATGCATATTGGATTAAAGGTGATGATGATCAACAAACAAGAGAACATGTTATTAAAAAATTAAGAGAATCAGATCCAAATAAAAAAGTTATTGCAATTTTCTCATCAATTGGTAATGTTGGTCTTGATGTTAAAATTCATCATTTAATTAATGCTTGTGGTGGTAAAGATCCAAATATGACAATTCAAAAATTAGGTAGAGGTTTGAGAAGGGCTGATGATAAAACTCATTTAGATTATCATGACTTTAATGTATGTTATTATTATTATTATTATTATTATTATTTTTATTTTTATTTTTATTTTTATTTTTTAACACCTATTTTTTTTATTAGTTTTCTTATAAAGTTAATAAAGCATTAAATGATCATTCAAAGGCAAGAATTAATACATTAAAAAATGAAGGTCATCAAGTTATACTTGAAGAAGAATTAATTCCATTACCCAATGATGGATCAAAGAGAAAAAGAAAATCTTCAAAGAAAATAATTTCAAATAATAGTTTAGAAGAAGTTGATTGATTTGATTAAATTCACAATAAATTGTAAATATTGTAGATTATTTTTTTTTTTTTTTTTTAAATATAGAAATTTTATTTATATAGTATTACATGATAAATTCTAAATAGATATTAAAGATTGTATATAGATGATGTATTATTATTATTATACCATTAAAGATATATCAATGAAATTAATAATGAAATTAATAATAAATAAAAAGAGAATGAATTAATAATTGAGGTTGAGGAATTTGTTGAATTTTCAGTTGAGGTAACTTTGTTTGATGGTACATTAGTTTGTTGATAAACTAAACTATACTCTGAACCAGTACTTGTTGATTTTGATGTTGATGTTGTTGATGATGTTGATGGTGGTGGTGGTTTACATGAGAATTGTTTTGAATCTAAAGTATCTGACAATGATAAATTACCAGTAATTGAAATTGATGATGATAAAACTGGGAAAACCATTCCTTTAGTTAATGTTTCTTCTACAGTTTCGGTATCAAATAAAACATCGATTAAACCATTGATAATTGTTGAACCAGTACAAATTATTTTTGAAACATTTGTTCTACTAACAACATTAACTCTTAATACTGAACTTTCCAATAATTTAAGTGAACCATCAATTGTAATCCAACCACTTAAAATACCACCATTTTCACATTGACCAGATGAATTTGATGGAGATTCGGAAGATTCAGAAGAATTTTTAGTATTATTATTATTAATGATTGTTGGTTTTGTAATTGTAATTTTACCAGAACCACTGACAATACCAGAAGCAAAGTTTGCACCAGTTGTAATTAAATTACTACCTTGTAATAATTCTAAAGTTGCATCACCATTTAATTGATTAATCATTGAATTCTTTAAATCAACAATTGCACCAATTAAGAGGGAACCTGAATTTTTAATACCTTTATGGCAAGTTGTATTTGGTGATCTAATCGATAAGAAAGCTTTCTCCATAATATTGATTGAACCTGATAACTGGATTGGATTAGTTGTATTGATTAAACAAGAACCACTGTTGACCAATAAGGTATTGTTACCTTCTCCTTGAATAATTGAATCAATACCATTATTGAATGTAGTTTGACCACATGAAACCAATTGTGATTCATTTAGCATTACCATACCTGAAATTGATGAAGTTGAATTCAATGAGAAAATTGAGTTATCGATTGAAACCATAGCATTGATATCAGTGAATAAACCACCCTCAAATTGAACTACATTTGAAGTTGCTGATGATACTGCTGAAACAATATTTAAAGTTGCATCATTTAAACAATAAACTGGTGAGCTAATTACACTTGCAGAGTGAATATGACAAGTTGAAGATTTCAAAATATTAAATGGACATTTTGTTGTTGGAATTTGAATACCTTGGTGGAAATGAACATCACCATCTGTTATAGCAATTGAACCACTTGAACCAGTTACAGAGAATGGACCATTGAAATTTGAAGAAGCACCAATTGAAACCTTTGCATTATTACAAAATAAAAATGAACTTGTACTTGAATTTATACCAGCATTAAATGTGATAGAACCAGATTCAATATTTAATTTACCATCAATAGAGAGTAAACTTGAAATCATTGAATTTGGACCACCAATAATTAAATTTGAATTAACAGGTAAAATAATACTTGATGATGAATCAACAATTAAATTATTATTTACATTTAAAACAACTTTATCTCCTAATGTTAATTGAGATGATTTAATTAAATTAATAGTACCCAATTGATCTATTGAACCCATGAGATTACAAATTGAATTCTTTAAATTAATAATTGGCAAATTTAATTGATTTACAGGATACACTGTTAAACCATTTATAATTGCATTTGCATTCAATTGTAAACTTGAATCACCATGTAACCCTAAACAATTAGTTAAATTAGTTGCTGTTGTAATTGTTAAATTACCACCTTGGAAAACGTTTACCATTGATTGTTCAATTGGTAATAATCTACTAATGACACAAACACCTCTGTTTATAATATTAAATTGTGAATTACCACTTAAGTTTAATACATTGGTTATCATTGAATTACCACCAATATTAAGTGAACCAATAACTGGATCAATAGATATTTGTGATAATGGTGCAATACATTCAATACCATTATTAATTGTAACGTTTGAAACTATCTTTACAAATGTTGATGTTGATTTATCAATTAATAATGTATCAATTACAATTGGTGAATTAAAGTTTACAATACTATTAACTATCTTTATAATTGAACCAATTGAACATTTAACTGAACCACTTAAAGAATTAGTTGAACCTGATGCCAATACCAATGTTGAACCAACATCAATAGTAAAATCATTCAACAAATCAATGGCAACACCAATTGAAAGTGTAGTATTACTCTTTAAATTAATTAAGGAACCTTTAACGATTGATAATGATTTACTAATCAAACAATTTGAATTCTCAAGTGTTAATGATGATGTAGCATCAACATTAATTGGACCAAATGTAACCAAAGAATTTTGATTGAATATTGAAAGAGATGCCGATGCTTTTAAATTAATTGTTGAAGTTGGTGCTATCATTGCAATATTATAAATTGAACATTTACTACCAATTAAATTTGTAACTGAATTTGTATCAAATTTAATACCACATGTAATATTATTGTTGCTAACAACTGAATTTATAATATTTAAAGTTGAAAAAATATGAATGATTGAATTGGTTGTTGTTGTTAATAATCCATCAATTGTACAAATACCAGATTTAATATTAATTTGTGAATTATCACGTAATGTTAAACCTGTTGAAAAATTTGCATCACCATTTAAATTTAAAACACCATTTTGATAAATAGTTGGAATTGGTGAATTTGAAAAGAAATTCAATGATTTAACATTAAGTGTACCATTTATTTGAATCGATCCTCCATTGACACTTCCATCACATGAAATTTGAGTATTTACATTCAATGTACCTCCTAAATTAATTGATCCACCACCATTTAAAATTAATGAATTACATGTTGATGTACCATCGATTGATAATGAACTACCAACTTGTACCAAAATATTATTTGCTACAGTTAATGAACCACCTGCTGCAACTTTAAGTATACCATTTGAAATATTTAAACTTTTAATTGACATAGAGTTTGTCATTGTAAGTATTGCTTGAATAGCAGAATTATTAGTCTTTACAATTACATCATCCAAAATTGATGGGGCACTAGAAAATAAACTAGAGAAAGCACATCCTAAATTTGTACATTTATCAGCATATAATATAAATGTCTCACTCTTACTTAAATTTATATTAAATAAAAATAATGAAAATAATAATAATAATGAAAATAATTTTAATTTCATCTTTTTTTTTTTTTTTTTTTTTTTTTTTTTTTTTTTTTTTTAAAATAACAAAAAAAAAATAATTTAATTAGTAAAAGATTTAATTAATTAATTAATTATTGTAATGAAAAAAAAAAATTCTATTTACTTACTTTTTTTTTTTTTTTTTTTAATTATTATTTTAATAAATAATTTATTATAAAATAAATAAATAAATAATTAAATTGATTGATTGATTTTTTTTTTTTAAGTATTTTTTTTTAAATTTAAATACTTTTTTTTTTCTTTCTATAATCTGTTAATTTTTATTAAATTAATTTTAATTTTATTTTATTTTATTTTATTTTAATTTTATTATAAAATACACACATACTAAACCACCAACACTAACACTCACACTCTCTCTGTATAAAACAATTGATTAAAAAAAAAAAAAAAAAAATAACCAAATATTATTTGTATATGGCACACATATGTAATCGATATACATAAAAATGTAATTTTTTCTTTTTTCTATTTTTGTTTTTTTTCAAATAATATAAAAAATAAATAAATCTCGTTAAAACATAATTAAACATATTCGGTTAATTTTAAAAATTTGGGGTTTCGATGAGGTTTTAATATTATTAAATTCTAAAAAAAAATAAAAAAAAATAAAGTGTATGAAATCATCTGTTAATTTATTTTTCTATTTTATTTTTTAAAATAATTTGCCTCTTACTAATCTTAAGTTATCCAAGTGATGAAAAAAAAAAAAAAAAAAAAAAATAATAATAATAATAAAATGAAAAAGACCACCCCCAACATTGAAGAATAATCAAAAATAAATAATTAAAAAAAAAAAAAAAAAAACCGTTGTTCATTTTTTTAAACTGTTTGATTTTTTTTTTTTTTTTGATATGTGATTGTTATTGAGATAGATATTATTATAATTATAAATGGCAATAAATTATTAGATTTTAAATAAATTGACTTTTTTTTTTTTTTTTTAATCTTGATTTATTATAATATATATATATTTTTTTTTTTTTTTTTTTTTTTTAATTAATAATGTAAGATTAAATTCACACTATCATACTTTTTTATTTTATGAAAGAGGGGTATTCACCCTTTTTTTTTATTTACTATTTTAGGTTAATTAATTTGGATTTTATTTATCATAAAAAAAGGTTTTACATGAATTTTAAAAATAAAAAATAAAAAAAAAAAAGTAAATAATCAAAATTCAATTGATTACAAACTTAATATTATTATATTTTTCATTTTTATTTATTATTAATTTATAATTATAACTTTAATTGAGTGCATAAATGATAAAATGAATATATAATAAAAAAAAGTAAAAGATGAGGTCAGAAGATGTGAATGAATATTTGAAAAAAAAAAAAAAATTAAATGAAAATAATTTAAAAATTTGGTGTTATTTTTTTTTTTTTTTTTTTTTTTTTTTTTTTTTTTTTTGCCAAATGGATAAAAATTTTAATTTCACAGAAAAAGTAAGAAAATCGTATACAATGTCGTTTTTTTAATATCCAAGTATATATTAATATTTAAATTAATCTATTAGAATCTTAAAGATTTACAACAAACTTTTCAAGATCCAAAGATTTTATCTACACTTTTAGAATACTATGACGTAGTTGAAAAACTTAATGACTCTGAGCAAAACAGTACAAACACAACAAAAACTACAACAATACCCACAGATACTACAAATACTGAAATAAAAAAGACTAGCAATGAAATTAAACAACAACAACAACAACAACAACAACAACAACAACAACAACAACAACAACAACAACAACAACAACAACAACCAACACCACCAACACCACAACAACAACCACCAACACTGCAACAACAAAATGTAAAAAACGAAAAATTAACTATAAACACCACCACTACTACTAATCCCAATAATACCAATATCAATATCAATACCAATACCAATACCAATACAAATACCAATACAAATACAAATACAACTACCAATACAACTACCAATACAAATACCAATACAAATACTAATAATAATAATAATAAAATAAAAACTAAAAAAGTTAAAAGTATTAGTGGATTTTGTTTTAAAACACATAGTGATAAGAATGATAGAGTTTATGTTATGTGTTCACATTATCCAACTATTGGTATGGCATCTATGACAGAAGATAAAGGATGGATAATACCATATAGTTTATTTGATATTGAAAATCAACAGCATACATTTGCAAGTCCATTTTATAAAGTTTATCATATAATATTTGGTACTGATACCTATAATGAATCTACTAAACAAGTTTCATTGAATAGATTATTAATTCAAACATCTATGCAAGCAATCTATCAAAAATATAAAGAATCATTAAATATAGCAGCAATTAAAATATCAAAAAAACAATTTCCAAAAGAATTCTATGTTACAATAGTTGATGAACCAATTGAGAATACCAATATTAATTACCAAGAACCACCACCAAAAGAACAATTATTAGATGATAATTCAGGTTATTATAGACCAATTTTTACAATTCAAAATATTGGTATTGATAATAAAATTTTAGACAATCCTGTCATAATTCCAAAATTTATTGAAATTAACATTAATTTACAAAGATTAGTAAGTCAAACATTCTTTATATCAAAAAAAAAAAAAAAAAAAAAAAAAAAAAAAAAAAAAATATTAATAATAATAATAATAATAATTAAGGAAAATATAAAAGAATTAATTTTAGAGATTGAAGATAATGAAAAATTAATAGTTAGAGAAGATAATGTTAAATATAATTTAGAAGTACTTTTAAAACATCATGTTGAAGATGAACCAATTGCAAAATTTAATAAAGTTAAAAAAAATTTATATTTAAAATTAAAAGTAATAGATGATGATCACCATGATCATCATCACAGTAATCATAGCCATCAACATCAAAATCATAAACAAGATCTTGAAAATTTAAAAAAAGAAAATCATGATAATAATAAAGAATCATCAATTATCAAAGAATTAGATAAACTAGGTTTTGGATCGTCATCTATTACTGAACCAAGAAATGATTTACCATCACCATCGTTAACATATATTCCCCAAACTATTAAATATCATACAACATCTTTAACACCACCTCAATATATTATGAAACAAAACAATGATTCAATAATTTTTATAATTTATGAAAATCCAAATAATATAAAAAAGGATTCAATCACTTTAAAAAATCATTTAATAACATATATGTTAACTAACAATGATAATAAAAAAAATGAAGAAATTAAAAATATTACAATACCAATTAAAAATGAAATTTCATATGAAAGTTATAGAATACTATTCTCTGAGAATACTTTCGTTGTAGAAATAAAAAAAAATCATTCTGGTGTTTGGCACAAGTTTATTTAAAATATTCTTTTGTTGTAATATGAAAAAAAAAAATTAAAAAATTAAAAAAATAAAAAATAATAAAAAATAATAAAAATAATAAAAATAAATATCTTCATTTTCGAAGCATTTTCCCGAAGAAAATAATAAAATATTTTTTGAAGTGCATTTATTAAATTTTTTTTTTTATTTTTTTTTTTTTATATTTTTTTTGTTTTTTTTAATTTAATTTAATTTAATTTTTTTTTTTTTTTTTTTTTTTTTTAAAATTTTTTTTAAATTTAATTTTTTTTTTTTTTTTTTTTTTTTTTTTTTTTAATTATTACTCATACTTAAATATTAAACAAATATGTCAAACGCATTAGAAGAATTAAAAAAATATACTACTGTTGTAAGTAATTTATTAATAAAGAAAAAAAAAATTTTTAAACAAAATAGTGTTGAAATAAAAAAAAAATAAAAAAATAAAAAAAAAAAACAATCAAAATATTAATACATTATTTTTCATTATTTTGGTTTAAAAAATTTTTTTTTTTTTTTTTTTTTTTTTTTTTATTATTATTAATTAATTAATTAATAAATAGGTAGCAGATACAGCTGATTTTGAAGTTTTATCAAAATATGGATCAGAGGATTCAACCACCAATCCATCATTAGTATTCCAAGCAGCAAGTAATCCAAAATATAAAGCATTGATCGATAATGCTATTGAGTATGTAAAGGCTAAGAGTGGATTAAGTGATAGTGAGAAATTATCATTAGCAATCGATAAATTATTTGTAAACTTTGGTGTTGAAATTTTAAAGATTGTACCAGGTCGTGTTTCAACCGAAGTTGATGCTCGTCTTTCATACGATATTGAGGCCAACGTAAAGAAAGGTCGTGAATTAATCGCCCTCTACAAAGAAGCTGGTATCAATAAAGATCGTGTTCTCATTAAATTAGCATCAACTTGGGAAGGTATTGAGGCCGCTAAAATCTTAGAAAAGGAAGGTATTCATTGTAATCTTACATTGTTATTCTCATTAATTCAAGCTGCCGCATGTGCTGAAGCTAAAGTCACCTTAATTAGTCCATTTGTTGGTCGTATCACTGATTTCTATAAATCTAAACAAAATGTTGCCGGATTTGAAGCTTCAAAAGATCCAGGTGTTGTCTCTGTTCAACAAATCTATGCCTACTACAAGAAACATGGTTACAAAACCTCTGTTATGGGTGCATCTTTCAGAAATAAAGAACAAACCATTGAATTGGCAGGTTGTGATTTACTCACAATCTCTCCAAACCTTTTAGAGGAATTACAAAAATCTGATGCTTCATTGGTTACTAAAAAATTAGATTCATCCAATTTACCATCAAATGTACCAGAGAAACTCAATGTCTCTCACAGCAATTTCCTTTGGGAATTAAATGATAATGAAATGGCTTATTTCAAAACTGGTGAAGGTATTCGTAAATTTGCTGAAGATTTAGTTAAATTAGAAGACCAAATTAAAAAATTATTACAATAAAATATTTTAAATTAAAATAAATAAAAAATAAAAAAAAATAAATAAGGTTTAAATAGTTTTATTTATTTATTTTTTTTTGCCATATATATATATATATTGTTTATTTTTATTATTTTTATTATTATTATTACTATATATTATTTTTTATTAATTAATGATTTTACATTTACTAAGAAAGTTTGTAAATTTTTCATAAATAAATCTTTTGATTTTCTATCAGTACCAGCAATTGTGAGGGTTTCAAATTGTTGTAAAACTCTTGATTGAATTGATGGATCTTGACGGGTGATTAACTCAATTACTTTTGATCTATAACCATCTGGTGATGAATACATTAATGAGAATAAAGTTTCTGATGCGCATGATAATAATTCATCGACGTTAAAATCTTGGAGCAATAAGAAATTAATCACTGAGCCAATGAATTGAACGAGTACACCTTGATAGTGAGGATCTACCAATCCACCCGATTTCTCTTTACTCTTTTCTAAATTCTTTGTTAAAAAACCAATACATTCGAAGCATGCTTTAACAATCTCTAAATCATGATGAAGTATACCCGCTTCAATTAATGAATAAATTGTATTAATAACTGGTACATTCTTTACTTCAATACTATCTGATCCAAATAAATATGTTGTAATCATAAAATAATTTCTTGCTAATTTTGGATACTAGAAAAAAAAAAAAAAAAGAATTAGTATTATTATTATTATTATTATAATCTATTCAATTTAATACCCACTAATAATAAATCATTATTTGACAAACATGGTGTAATAATATTAATACCATGAAAAACGGTTTCAGATAAAATTATTGGACAATTATTTCTTTGATCACCAAATGTAATAATATTTGTTAAGATTTTAACCATTATTCTAACTCTATGATAATATTCTTTTGAATCTAAAGTTTTCTTATGAGAGGATGTTGAAGTAACAGCATTAAATAGTTGAATTACTAATGGGAAAATTGAACGAGCACGATCTTGATTTAAGAATTCCAATTGATGTTTTGTTAGATTTGAGAATAAACGTAAGATAAGTAATACGATATCATTACAATGATCGTATAGTGGTATCATGGCAATTAATGATGTTGCATACTTTGTGAATAAATCCAATGTTAAGAATAGACAATCGTCATCGTCATCGACATATTCAGATTCACTTACACTAACGATACCATTTAACTTCTCCAAGAGGATATAGATATTCTCTTTGATTTTGGCTTCTTGTGAGATCTTTGTGAAATCAGGTCTGCCTAAAACACCATCCATTTGTTCGACCAATGTTTTAACCAATTGAATGAAATAATCTTTACGTGATGAAATTGGGAAAGAGAATACAACTCTTGAAAAAGCTTTAAACAATTGTCCATAGACTGATGGTGGTAATTGTTGTGATGATAAACCCTCCAAAAAGAATAGTCTAGACCAATTTGGAGATCTAACTAAATATTTACAAAGTTCTTTATTGGTGGTGAAATTATTCAATAAATTTGAAGTAGCTTTTAAAACGTCGATATCACCAGACCAGCATTTCAAGTTCAATAGAATCTTATTGATGAAATAATCAGTGATTGATAATACAGGTTGTTCCGATCCATATGCTTCAATGATTTTTGGAGAAATTTGAACGTTGAATACATTAGATGGCAATAAGTAAACTAAAACCCATCCACTTGTGAACCAAAGACTAGTTTGTGAAACTAATGGCGATATTGAATCAACTTTACCATTATTCAATAATGGATTCTCATATTCCATATGAAATCTGAAAACGGCATTACATAAATCGATAACACTATCAGGTTGATTTGGTGGGGTTAAATTACACTGTTCAAAGGTATAATCTTCGATGGCATTTGGAATGGCAGATGGTGACTTATTCTCTGCGTCAAAAATTAAATGACCAGCGAAAATCAATAACCAATGAAGTGATTCGAATAAAATTGGATCTGAAATTCTCTCTCTCAATAGATTTATAATTCTATTGATTTCATTCTTTAACAACTCTAATGATTGGCCTGGATTTAATCTACCAATATATGCTATTGAACGTAATTGTTCATCATATTTCTTTTTATCCTCGTCAATTTCATCTTCACCACCACCACAACTGCTTGATGGTTCTAACTCATCTTTTGATTTATTAATTTCAATCTCTGATAGTTCTAATCTGGATTGAATGTAATTCTGATAGATTTGTGATGTACATTGTTTAAGAATTTGATATTGTTCTTTAAAGTTCTCCAATTGTTCAACTCTTTTACGATTAATTAACATCTCTGCATCCGATATGAATGCAACGAATGAACGTAATAAAATATCGAAGCAATCATTCTCAAATTCTTCTTCCAATTCCTCTTCACCATGTTTTGCCCAAATTTTCATTAAATTTAATGATGATAATACAAATTGAGTAGTATATTGAAGGAATGGTATAACGATATTATTTGATAAACATGCAATACCACTAAACTTATAGGTATTACAAAATCTATAGATTATATTGGAAATATCTTCCATTTCATTCCAATTTCTAGTTGTAATGGCTTTTTCAATTAATTTAGTAGTATAAGTTAAAACTTCTGATAAATATTGATTTTTAATAGTTGTATCCTTAATAATTGGACCTTGTAAACTACAAAGTTGACTCATTGCATGACGTAATAAATTTGGAATTTTCTCAACTTTTTCAACTAATTGATATAATCCAAATACTAATGAAGCCACTGGTGATGATCCATTACTAACTGTAAATAGTGAACTCCATTCAGTTGTTGGTTTAAGATTATTTCTACCACCACTATAACTTGTAATATATGCTAATACTGATGAACCACTCTCTAAGAATCTCCAATCTAATATATCAGTAAATACTTTCACTGATGTATAAAGGATTTGAATAAAACTTTGATCATTTAATCTTGATGGAACTTGTTGAATATGTTCTTTGAAATGTTGTAATAACTCTAATACTTTTCTAAATATTGGTTGTAAATGTAAATTTTGAAATGTAATTAAACATTTCTGATGAAATTCCCAACTCAATTGAATATGTGCAGCTTTACTTGATGATGAGAATTCAATAATTAATGATCCAATTATTTTAATACTAATTTCAATTCTATCTGGTAAACCACTATCAATATATTGATAAACTCTATCCATTACAATTTGATTAAGTTCCATTTGTCCTTTATTATTATTATTATTATTATTATCATATTTTTCTGTATCTAACCAACCTCTTTTAATAATAACACCTAATGTATTAAAACTTTGACCTTTAGTTGCATAGTTTAAAAAATTCATTGAACTTATATTCTCAATATATTGGAATAGAGTTTCAATAATGACTAACTTTGTTTGACTATCTAATGCTGCCCACTCTCTAATTGCACTATCTCTAATCATTAATAATGCATAGAAATGTGCTATCGTTAAATTACTCTTTGCCAATAAATTAAAACATAATTTATATGGTTGTGGAGTTTTCATTAATGAAAGAATACATTGTTCCGATGCCTCTCTTTCATTGTTTTTAGATGATTGTAATCCTATACAATACTTTTCTAAATTTTGTATAAATTCAATTTCCATTTTTTTTATTTGAAAATATAAATAAATAAAAATAAAAATAAAAATAAAAATTTAAAAAAGAAGAAAAAAAAAAAAAGAAGATAAAAAAAAAAAAAAAAAAAAAAGAAAAAAGGCAAAAAAAAAAAAAAAAAAAAAAAAATTATGAAAAAAAAACCTAAAACTGAAAAAATTCGAAAAAAATGAAAGATTACAATAATTGAACTTTTAATCTAGATTTTCCTAAACCAATTTTTTTTTAAATAAAATATCTTATTATGATGTGTATTCAAAGAAAAAAAAAATAAAAAAATATTGAAAACTATTTTTTGAATTTCAATTCTTAATAACTAAGACATAATGATTACCTTTTTATTTTTTTTTCAATTTTGAAAAAGTATATTTTTATTTTTTTTTTTTTTTTTTTAATTTATTTTTTTTTTTTATATTTTTTGAAAAAAACAAAAAAACGACCACACAATCCATAAAAAAAAAAAAAAAAAATAAAATAAAAACTTATTGTCTGTCACAGCTGTTTTATACAAAAAAAAAACATATAATATTAAAAGAGAATGATTATCCAAAAAATATTACAGGGTGCAGTTTTAGACATAGTTCAAAAGAAACTTGTTGATAAATTAGCAAGCAATAAACAATTTCAACAAATGTCAGTGCAATTTAAAGATAAAATAGAAGAATTTACTGGTGAAAAACCACCAAAAAGGAATATACATGACCACCACCACCACAACCACCATCATTCAGGTGCACACTCGAATACAAAACATAATAAAGATAAAATTAATTTCCAAAGTACAAAATATACCAATGACATACATGAGAATGCAAGAATATATGAACAACAAAGAAGATTACAACAACAACAAAACAGTAGCAGCTATAATAGTAATGACAATAGTAATAGTAGCAGCAATAAAAATAAACCACAAAACAAAAACTTTTTCTCTCACTTATACGATGGTTTCAAAGAGGAATTTAATGATGAAGTAGATAAATTGAATGGAAAAAAGAAATGAGGTAAAAAAAAGACAACAACAACAACAACAACAACAACAACAACAACAACAACAACAACAACAACAACAACAACAACAACAACAAAATTGTTCACCTAATACTTTTATGGTATTAAAAAGTTAACTAAATAACCAATAAACATTGTAAAAACAAAATTAAAAATTATAACATCACAATGGTAGTTGTAAATACAAATAATAAAAATAAAAGAAAAAAAGTTTTTATTGGTAATGATTTGAATTTGAATTAGAATTGTTACCATTGGTTATATCATCTAAATTTATTTCAACATCAATATTATCATTTAAATCATCATAGTGTTTAATTTGTTTAATTAATTGATCCTCTAATCTATTGATAATGCTTGATGAGTCATTAAATTGTTTTGAGGTTGAAGTAATATGCTGATCAAATGATTGATTTAGAGATTCAATTTGTTTATTTCTATCATTCAATAGTTGTTGCAATTGTTTATTCTCTTCTTTTAATTGTTGGATCTCATTATTTGATTTATTATTTTCATCAATTAATTTCTTATTATCAATTTTCAATTCTTCTATCAATTTTTCTGTTTTATTTCTATCATTATCTAAAATTTTTTGAAGATTAATTGATTTTTTATCTATATTAAAAAAAAAAGTTAATACAATATCGATTATAAAATAAAATAAATAATATTAAATAATACAAACATAGTTCTTTATAATTATTAATTGATTCTTGGATTTGTATTATCTCTTCTTGAACTCTGTTAAAATTTGATTTATACTCATCAAGATATTTCTCTTGAAGTGATAATCTTTTCTCTGATAGGTTTTCATTTTCTTTATATTTTCTAATTAGTTTTTTTAATTCTTGATATTTATTCTATTAATAAAAATAAATAAAAATAAATAATAAATAAAAAAAATTTATTATTAGATTATATTTTTTTTTATTTTTTTTTATATTAAAATTTTACCAATAATATATTATCATAATTTTTATTCATAGGTTGATGTTTATCTCTTTTTCCTTTCGATATTTCTGATTCCAATGATATTAAATCATTTCTAATTTGTTCAAATTCAACTTTTAAATCATTAAAAGTTTTAATACCACTATTGGTGCCTATAAATTCTTCATTGAAATGATAAGACTGTTGTGAATTTTTTGGTCGTTGTTGCTGTTGCTGTTGTTGTTGAGGATTATTTTTTTTAAATGCATCTTGATTTGTTTTTCCTTCATAAAAATTCATTTATTACTAGATATATTAATAAAATATTCTTTATGTGATATTCTTGAGTTTATTCAATAATATTATGCCATTTTATTTTGTTTATTGTTTTTTTTTTTTTTTTTAAAAAAAAGTTTTAAAAATATTTTATCTTCTCTAATTAAAGTTAAATTCGTCTTCATTTTTTTTTTTTTTTTTATTTATTTTTTTTTTTTTTTTTTAATTTTTTTTTTTAATTTTTGATTTCAAATAAATTAAAAATAAAAAAAAAAAAATTCAAAAAAAAATAAAAATAAAAAATTCAAAAATTCAAAAAAGCAATAACAGAAATTTTGTAACATCATCAGTCGATTGATTTCAAGACACATTAATTTTATCATTGCGTGTTTTCAAATTGATTAATTCCTTTATTTATAAAGATTAAAAATAAATAATAATAGTTGAATAAATAGCGCTTTTTTCATTTTTTTTTTCTTCACCTTGTTGTTATAATAAAAAAGTAAAAAATGGATAGAGATCAAAAGAAAAAGGAGTTGGAACAAACCAAAAATGAGATGAGAAGAAAGCTCGAAGAATATAAAGAGAGAAATGTAATATTGGAAAAAAGTAGATTGTATTATACAATCTCATATTGATATTTTATAATATTTATATAAAAAAATATATATATTAATATTATCCTATACATACTATACACTTGTCATATATTTATATATGTTTATATATATTTAGAGAATCATGGCATCAAAAACCACACCAACAGCACCAACATCAACAATTAATACAGCATCAACACCATCACCACCAGTTGCACAAGAGGATTTCAATTCGATTATGAGTTCAATCGATTCAATGGTACCAACACAACCATCACCATCATCAATTACAAATACATCAACAAACTCACAAACAGAATCACAAAAATCAAATTATAGACCAACATTAACAATTCAAAGTTTAGTGGTTGAGCATGATATACCACCAAAAGAAATACCAATGTATTCAAAAGGTACACAAACAATGACAGATTCAGATACTTCAAATACAAACAATACACCAGAATTAGAGGTACCAAATAAAAATAAAACAAAATATCAATTATTACAACAACAACAACTCAATCAAGATATGCAAAATTTATCAATTGGTACAGATTCAAACAATGGAGATGGTTCATCAACAACAGTTGCAAATACTGCAAATACTGAGGAAGATAATGATGAAATTGAAATTCCAGAATTGGATGAAAATCAAAAGAAAGACATTTTAGAATCAGATTCATTCAAATCATTTTTTGGTAGATCTTCAAGAGTTATTGAAAGAGCATTATGCTTGGATGATTCTATTGATATCTTAGTAGATTACACAATTTCTGATGAGTAAGTGAGAATATTAATAATAATAATAACTTCAATCATCAAAAAAAAACAAATTGATTAATTAGATTTTTTTTTTTTTTATAATGATTATATTTTTTTTATTGTTTTTAGAAATTCAAAAGGATCATCAAAAGAATTAAAATTATTAGCAACATTATCAGATGAAAGATGGACTAAACATAGATCAATTACAGATATTAGTTGGTCAACAAAACATCCAGAATTAGTTGTATCATCATACTCTGCAAATGAAGCAGGTTCACATGATCCAGATGGTGTTGCATTAGTTTGGAGTGTTAATAATTATTTCCAAAAACCAGAATATGTTTTCACTTGCCAAGTATGTATATATTTATTGATTCATTATTAAATCAAACTAATTATTAATATTTTTTTTTTTTTTTTTCAATCTAGTCACCAGTAATGACAACATTTTTTTCTAAATTTCATCCAACATTAATTGTTGGTGGTACATATTCAGGTCAAATTGTAATTTGGGATACTCGTGCTGAAGCAAAACCAGTACAAAAAACACCATTGTCGAGTGTTGGTCATACACACCCAGTTTATAGTATGGCTGTTGTTGGTAGTGCTAATGCCAACAGTTTGGTATCAATTTCAACCGATGCAAAATTATGTTCATGGAATTTAGAAAATCTTTCACAACCAATAGAAACCATCGAATTGAATAGTAGTAATACAAGTTCAGCAAGTAAAACTGGTGGCGCACCAAGTACGTCGATTGCTGTAACCTCTTTAGTATTCCCAGAGAATGAATTGAATCATTTCTACATTGGTACAGAGGAGGGTGTAATTTGTCAATCTGGTCGTCATGGTAATAGAATCGTTATGAATGAACGTTATAAAGGACACTTTGGTCCAATCACATCCGTTGATTTACATCCATCAAAGGGTGGCGACTTCTCACAATATTTCCTCAGTTCTTCAACTGATTGGACTTGTAAATTATGGTCATCCAAAAAAGAGACTCCACTTTACTCCTTTGAGGATTATGTCGATTATGTTTATGATGCACGTTGGTCACCAGTCCATCCATCTATTTTCTCTACTGGTGATGGTAGTGGTACTCTCTCACTTTGGGATCTCAATCAAGACTTGGAAGCTCCAATTTTCCGTCATAAAATCTCTAATAGATCCGTCAATCGTCTCGCTTGGAGCCATGATGGTAAACGTATATTAGTTGGTGATTCTGGTGGTTCACTCTCTCTCTTTGATTCTAGTGAATTCTCCTCTCCAACCTCTGAAGAATATTCTCAATTCGAAGATGTTATGACTAAAATGGTTAATAAATCTAGAACTTCCGATTCACCATTATTAGGTCATGAAGGTGAAAACCAAGAATAAAAAAAATAAAAAAGAATTTAAAATAATAATAAAAAAAAAAAAAAAATTAAATATTTACTGATGGATAAATGGGTAATAATTTATAATTTAAATGTTAATTGTAAAAAAAAACTTTAATCTTTATTTATATAAGTTTTTAGTTAATTTAAAAGTTTTTAACATTTTTTATGCTAGATTTTAAAGCCTCATTCAACTTTTTAACGTTTTCTTTTTGTTTGTCAGGTCCACTACAAATTAAATCTACCAAACACAATGATTCATTTAAAAGACGTCTAATGTTAGCTACCGAATCAGCTTTCTTTTGATCTTTTGGTGGTGTAACGGTTACTCCTACCGGGGAGGTTGTAATATTATTATTGCCTCTATAATTTTGATAGTTACCATTGATTGGCGAACCATTATGATTACTATGATGACTACCAATGCTTATACCGTTTGTATGGTTATAGTTAACAGTACTGTTGCCGCCGCTACTAATATTGTTAACACCATTGGGGTTACTACTACCACTACTATTACCATTGTTTTTAGATAAGTTTTCTTGATTAAACATACCATTAATATTATTAAAGAAACCACTTCCACTACGAGCATAAACTCTTTCAGCGCCATTGTTTGATATATAAGGTGGTGAAGTTGGTGTTGAAATTACATGAGGTGATTCTTGAGTTGGGGAATGCATTAATCCAACTGACATTGTTTGTTTTAAAGGAGTTGCTGATCGGAATGTTGGTGATGTAATACCAGGGGATGTCGATGGTGTATTATTATGATTTGGTGATGATATTGATGATTTATTTGAATTATAGGGACTATTAACATATTGATGATTATTATTATTATTATTATTATTATTATTATTATTATTATTATTATTATTATTATTATTATTATTATTATTATTATTATTATAATTATTATTATTATTATTATTATTATTATTATTATTATTATTATTATTATTATTATTATTATTTACATTTAAAGTATTATTATTATTAACGGAAGATGATAGTGGGTTATTATTATTATTATTATTATTATTCATTAAACTATTACTACTTGTACTATTACTATGTTGAATGTTATTATTATTACTAATATTAGTTTGAGGTCGTTTTGGTAATGGTATAGGATTCTTTTTAATTAAACCATTACTATTATATGTATTATTATAATTATTAATTGCTTCGTCAGGTATTCTACTTGTTGATGAAGAAGTTGAAGAGGTTGATCTACTTAATTTGGTTGGATTTAAAATTATCATTATTTCGGGATCAGAAGCACACATATCTTCACAGGTTTCTTTGGTTATCTCGTTTGGTATTGATGGATCAGCACCATTTTGAATTAGACTGGTTATTATATGTAAATTTCTTTTAGAGATAGCGATATGAAGTGCATTTTGACCCGAGCTATTGAAATAATTGTTAATGTTTGGGCCATAGGTTAATAGATGACCAACACTATCTTCGTTAATGGATTGAATAGCAACGGATAATGGTGTTTCCAAAGTTATGGTATTTGTTTGATTAATGATATCATGAGATGATTGGTGATGAAGATTATTACTCTTTGAGAGAAATAAACCGCAACCTCTGGTAAATTCATCGAATGTCCATTTTCTCGAGCAGAAATGATGAAATGGATATTCACCATTTTTACTGGGAATGAATGGATCGGTATCTTGATGAAGGAAAAAATCAATAATCGAATAGGGTGATAAGGAACATGCTAAATTTAGTGGTGTTAAACCTTGATTGTTAGTTGTATTCAAAAAGAGATTGATATTAATACCATTGGTAATACAGTCCAATGTCATGCCATTAATTATTGCACTATGAAGTGGTGTATTACCATCGGGAGAAACTGTACAGGAATCGATATCACAATCTTCAATAAAGGTCTTGGAATTCATTGATTGACTGTTATGAATACTAATACTACCACTACCAGATATTGAACTAGTACTTGGCGAACAACTAATCATATTATTACCACTACTATTACTATTTGTATTGTTTACATAGAGATGATTACTATTATTATTATTATTACCACTAACAACCATACTATTATTTTGATTACCAAGACTACCATTATTACTACTATAAGACATTGAAATATTGTTCATACCACCATTTAAACTATTTGAGCTACCACTACCAGTTGTAGATAAAGGAGTGGATGTTGTGGTTGTTGTAGTAGTGGTGGTGGTTGTTGTTGTTGTACTATTATTGCTGTTATTACCACCACTACCAAATTGTTTAGAATGACGAGTTGAAACACTACTTCTTTTTTCCGATTTCTTCTCTTGTTTTTTTGTGGCTAATTTCTCTAATATTAAAACTTTAAACTCAGAAACAGAGTGACATTTTGGAAGTACTTCACTAGCAAGACCACCTACAAATTGAAAAACCTTTTGAAAAATCATATATGTCGCATTCCATTCTTTCCAAACGATACCAAATATCTCCATTAAAACACAGTAGATCTCATTCAATGCATTCTCAGATTCGAATATGATTGGATATATTTGCCCAATAACCTCCGAATGATTTGCAGAGATATTGATTGGTTTTACACATTCAACAAGGAAAGAAGTTACTTGAATACCACTGGTTGCATATGGATAATAGTTTGCCTCTGGTTGACGATTAATCAATGGATTCATAAACATGTCCTTATGATTCTGTGCCAAATAGATCAAATGTTTTAAACCGGCCAGTCCCATACCCCTGAAATCAGACGATGGATCCTTATTTTGAAATCCAATTATTTGCCAATTCTCGTGTGATCTCTGAAATACTTGACTTGGAAATAATGTACTCCACAATAATTCTAATAATCTTTGATGTGATGGTTCATCTTTATTATATGGTGTTTTAGAATCCATTATTAATCCTTGAATTTTATGACACTAAAATAAATATAAAAAAATAAAAAAAGTTAAAATTTTTACATTATTATAATTGCTATACATAAAAAGGTAATTATAAAAAATAAATATAAAAAAACTTACTTGAAATAAATAAATTTGTTTTCGAAAAGCATTATCAGTGGCAGATAATTGAGTTTTTAAAGTTGAAGATATATTATATGATTCTAAATTCTTTAAAAATTCGATTGGGCTTTGAGAGAAAGATACCATATTATTTATTAAATTTAATGTAGAGGTTTGAGTATTTATATCTGTACTTGCTAGATTTCCATTTACAATTTTACTATATACACAATTATCACCAGTCGTTGTATCAAATGTTTTATCAATTGAGTTTTGTAACATTGCATATCCTTTTCTATCAGTTGCTAATTTAATCTTTTTGAAAAGTGAATTATTAATTATTATAAATTTTTTTTTTTTTGTTCTTTATATTTTTTTTAATAAAATACATACACCTAATTTTAAAGAAGGATTAACATTTATAAAACCAAAATTACTAACAACTTTATCAATTACAGGTTGTGAAATATAATCCCAAGAAAAATCTGGATACATTGATAATTGTTCTAAAATTCCAAATGCAACTGATAATGTATTTGCGCTTGCTGACTCTGATTTAATAATAGTTTGCAAATATTCCAATCCACCTTTTTTTATAAATTCTGCACAAAAATTTTTCTATTTATATTTTTTTATATGGAATAGTTAGTGTGTGTGTTTTTTTTTTTTTTAAAAAAAAAAAATAAATATATATGTGTGTAATTGTGGGGTATAATACAATTATTTCTCTCTCTTTTTTATATGTATCTTTGAATATAGTTAAAAAAAAACTTACAGTCAAATGACTTTTTAAAAGAACTAATGATTTCTTGAGATCTTTACAACTACTCATTGTTTCTAGTACTGATGTTACCTGATATGAAGTTCCTAATTGTAACTCCAAAATTTTATTATTTATATTTATATATGTTGAATTCTCGTGAAAAAGTGCCTTAAAACAATATATATTAATAATAAAATTTAATATTATTATTTATTATTATTTTTTATTATTATTATTATTATTATTATTATTATTATTATTATTATTATTATTTTACTTACATCATCAGTTAAATAAACACCTAAATCTTCGACTAGTAAAGAGTATTTAATTGGATCTTCTTGAATTTTAAAAATTTGACAAAACATATCAATTTGAGTTGAAAGTTTTACTCCTCTAATAATATAATGATCAATCATAGAATTTTGATATCTAATTGTAACTCTTATTGTGGATGTCATTTTTTATTATATTCTTTTAATTTGTTTTTTTTTTTTAAAAATATTTTTATTTTTTATATTTTTTATTTGTTTATTTTATTGTCGATAATAAAAGTAGTTATTTTCAATTCCTTTTTCTTGGTAAAAATTATTATTTTATTAAATTCTTTTTATTTTATTTTATTTTTTTTCTTTATAATAATTTCCTTGTATTTTTTTCCAAATTTAAAAAAAAAAAAAAAAATTTATTATTTAAATTAACTATTCCTATTATTCCTATTATTTCTATCTAAATATTGATAATCATTATCTTTTAATAATATGTATTTTAAATTTGTTTTTTTAAATTTTTTTTATTTTTTTTTAAAAAAAAAAAAAAAAAAAAAAAAAAAATAAAAGAAAAAATAATAAAAATAATAAATCAAAGACAAACTGTCCAATTTATGTGTGTCAAAAATTTATAATATAATTATATAATGATAGAAAAAAAAAAAAAAAATTAAAATTTTGTTGTGGTATTATTTGTTATAAATAATTGTTATTAGAGTTGTTATTATGTTGTTTTTTTATTTAATATTATTATTATTATTATTAATATTATTATTATTATTGAAGAAAAACAAGAAAAAGGAAAAAGTAATAGGTGAAATAAAAATGAAGAGAGACAAATCAAATTTGGGTGTTTTTTTTTTTTATTTTTTATTTTTTTTTTTTATTTTTTTTTTTTTAATTGTATTATATTAATATATATATATAAATATATATATATTTTTTTTTTTAATTATTATTATTATTATTTTGATGACAGTGTTTATTGGTATTTTTATTTATATCTATTTATAATTATTTATTTTATTTCTATTTTTTTTATAGTGTATCGCTAATATTAATATTGTTTTTTTTTTTTTTTTTTAAATTTTTTTTTTTTTTTTTTTTTTTTTTTGTTTTGATATTACCACTCACTCTCATTCTATACTATTGTAGGAAATATTGTATTCAACAACATGTTTGTTATCATAATTAAATAGGTGTGTGTTTGAGTGTAATTATTTTGGATGTGTGAAAAAGTGTGTGAAAGGGTGTTTTTTGTTTTTTTTTTTTTTTTTTTTTTTTTTTTTTTTTTTTTCTTTATTTAAATTTTAAAAAAAAAAATTAAAAAAAAAATAATATCAATTTCCATTTATCCCTTTTATTCCAAAAAAAAAAAAAAAAAAAAAAAAACACAACAATAACAACAAAAAAAAAAAAAAAAGTAAATATATATTATTTTTATACATACATATTATAACCACTGAAATTGACTATATAATTATTTTCATATTACCCAAAAATAATAAAAAAATAATAAAAAAAAAAACAAAAACAAAATAAAATAATGAAATAAAAAAATGAATTTTAAAAAAAAACAAAAATAAAAAAAAAAAAAAACAAAAAAAAAAATTAAATATAAAAAAATGATTTACTATATTAAAAAATATTGATATCTTTTGGTGATGATATTTTATGTTAATTGCTTTGATGATTTAAAAAAAAAAAAAAATGCGAAGTGTAATCTATTTTTTTTTAATATTTTAATTAAAATTAAAAAAAATTGAAAAAAAATAAAAAATAAATTAAAAAAAAAAAAAAAAATAAAAATAAAAAAATTTTAATAAATAAATAATAAATGTATAAATCCAAACAAATGTTATTATTATTACTATTATTATTATTTTAAAAATAAAAATTAAAAAAAAAAATAAAAAATGAAAAAATAAAAAAAAAAAAAAAAATCATTAAAAATAACAACCACACAAAAGTGAGTTACCTTTTTTTTTTTTATTTTTTTTTTTTTTTAAACTAATTTTTATACAAATATGTATATACAATACATGTTTGATACAACAAAAAAAAACAAATAGAAAATAATATTAATTTTTTGTTGTTTTGTTTTGTTTTTTTTTTTTTTTTTTTTTTTTAAATTATTTGATCAAAGTGTTGTTGGTGAGGGGTATATTCTCCAAACATTTTTAAAGAAAAATTGAAATTCAAATAGTGATCACACTTTTGTAAAGCAAGTTAATACTATTACCATATTAATTTTTCAACTATTATTACTGTTAAAAAATGAAAATTTATTTTATTTTTAGAAAAAAAAAAAAAAAAAAACACTCACACATTCATTTATATATATATAATACTAACCCACACTGCCAAACACACTCACACACAAACAACATCCTAAAAAAGGCAGTGTATTTTATTAAAATAAAAATAATAATAAAAATATAATAAAAATAAAAATAAAAATAAAAATTAAATAATAATAAAACCACCAAACATTATTGTTAAAAATATCATCAAATATATAAAAATATATATATAAATAACTACCACCAGGTTATTATATCTAATTGCTATGGGAGAGGGGTATAATGTAAATAATAATTTTTTTTTTCTTTTTTGCTTTGAATTGTATTTATGTGTGTGAAAGTGAGGATATTTTAATAAACTTTTAAAGTGATTGAGAGAAAAAAAAAAAAAATAAAAAAAATTGAAAAAATATTAAAAAAAAATAAAAGGTAAAAAAAAAGGTAAAAAAATAATTACCAAACAATTTTATTTTATTATTATTACCATTATTTTTAAAATTAAAAATAATTATAAATATAATATAATATGATATTATAATATAATTTTAAATAGGATTTTATTTTTTAAATAATTAAAATTTTTTATTTTATTTTATTTTTTTTTATTTTATTTTTTAATCATCTTTTGGTGGTTCTAATTGATTTTCAATTGGTTTTAATAATTGATTAATAACAAGTTCAACAGCTTTAGCAAGTGTTGACTCTACATTAGATTTAACTTCTCCAATCATTTCAACATAATATTTTAATTTTGGTTCAGTACCACTACCTCTCAATGTGGCGATACCACCATTCTTAAAGTAGAAAGTAATCATTTGAGTTGATGAACTTACTGGTAATCTAGCTTTACAATCTGGATAACCATTATCATAACCAGTTGTAAGATCACGAATACGAGTAATTGTAAATTGTTCATCATTATTGGTATCTCCTAAATGTGTTAAATATTTACCATCATTTCTGATTTTATTGAAAATTGATACCATTTTAGATGATTCATAACAAAAGAAATAACGATTCTTACTGATATGATAACCATAACGTTTATACATTGATTCTAAATGACCTTGAACTGAACTACCTTTTTTATAGAGTGATAAAGCAAATTCAGCAAAGATAGCAGCTGCTCTAACGCCATCTTTGTCGAAAGAGACATCACCATATTGAAAACCGATGGCTTCTTCATATCCAAATAAAAATGTGACACCATCATTTTTGATTGCATTATATGCAGCATTACCAATCCATTTGAAACCAGTTAAACACTCTTGATGAATGAAACCCTCTTTCTCTGACATTGTTTTCAACATTGCTGATGATACGGCTGTATTGATCATCAAGTATTTATTATTATCTAAAGTTGTATTACTACCACCACCATTGGTTAATGTTGATCTATTTGTCCAAGCCCAGTCAGCTAAAAGTACACCAATCTCATTACCATTGAAAACTTTCCATGTACCATCTTCAAGTTTCTCTGCAACTGCTAAACGATCAGCATCTGGATCATTTGCTAAAATTAAACGACTTTTATTGGCTTCAGCAGTTTCAATTGATAATTTTAATGCACCTTTACCTTCTTCTGGATTTGGGTAAGTTACAGTTGGAAATTCAGCATCTGGTTCAATTTGTTGTGCTACTGGTATGAATGGTTTCAATTGGAATGCTTGGAATGCCATTTTTGCATAAACACCACCAACGCCATGCATTGCTGTATAGACTATTGGTTCATCTGCTAATTCTGATGATCTAATAGAGTATTGTTTAATTTGGGTATTATATAATTCAGAGATTGTTGATAATGGGTCAATGATCATTGATTCATTATCATATTTAATATCGGCTGTTGTATTAACGTTTGACCATGGTTCTAAGTTTTCATCGATTTTCTTTGAAATACCTTTATCATGTGGTGTATTAATTTGACAACCTGTTTCCCAATATACTTTATAACCATTATCATTCTTTGGATTATGTGATGCTGTTATCATTACACCAATTGCTGCTTTCAAATTTGGTACGGCAAATGCAACGTATGGTGTTGGTACAATCTTTGAGAATAAGTAAACTTTGAAACCTTTCGATTGGAATGTTGCTGCTGTGATTTTTGCAAAAGTGTATGAATTATGACGACCATCATATCCAATCACTACACCTTTCGATTTAGATTGTTCAATTGTTTCAATTACATATTCACATAATCCTTGACTTGCTTGAGTCACTGTTAAATCGTTCATACACGAGAAACCAGCTTTCATTGCTCCTCTTAATCCTGCTGTACCAAATTGAATTCTTTCCTCTAATCTAATTAATAATTCCTTTTCATTGTTACTCTCTTTTAATTGTTCAATTTCTTTTCTGGTAGTTTCATTTTTATCCCATTTTAACCATTGATTAATTAAATTATTGATTTTTTCTGTCATTTTCTTTTTTTTTTGCTATTTGTTATTTATTGATGTTTGAAAAAAAAATGAAAAAAAAAAAAAGTTGGCATTGCAATTTGTGAAAATTAAAAAAAAAAATAAAAAATTAAATAAAATAAAAATTAAAAAAAATAGATATTAGTTGAAAAAAAAAAAAAAATCCATAGAATTTTGTGAAATATCAATTTGGTTTTATTTGGTTTGATTTTCAATTGTTTTTTTAGTTTCCCATTTATTTTATTTTTTTAAGGAAAACATATAAAAACATTTTTAATAAAAAATGTTGGATATCATATATATAGAGAGTTTTAATTAAAATAATTTATACATTTTCCAATTTAACAACAATTTATTAAAAAACTTTTAAAAAAATAAAACCAAAAATGTAAAATAAAAATCTCCTCAATTTTTTATTAATGAAGAAACTAACCTAATTAATACATAATTTTCAAGTTATAAAAACTCATTTGAAGAATCAGAATTTATTAAATAGTCAAAAGTTATTTTTTTTTAGAACAAAAGAGGTGATACAGATTTCAAGTAATACCCTAAAAAACATTTTAATTATCCATATCTTAATACTCTTCACTGTTGTTTGATAAATTTTAAAATAAAAAAATATTTTAATAGTATAAAAAAGTTTTTTTTTTATCTTACTACAAATTCAATGAAAAAAAAAATTAGTTTAAAAAAATAAAAAAATGATAAAATATTAAAAAAAAAAGAAGAAAAATTGAGTTGTTGATCTATTTTTCTAAATACATTTATGGAAGTTGTTGTAGTAATTTCAAAAGAAAAAAAAATTTTTAATGAAATAAAAAAAAATAAATATTAAAGATTCAATATTTTTAAATGAAAAATGGACCCATAATTTTTTATTTTTTAGTGACTAGCAATATTCCAAGGACTTTGAAAATTGGGAATTTAATATTTGCTTTATTGTGCGGAGCTTTCATTTTTTTAAAGTTTTAAAATACTGTAATAATGAACTCATTCAATATTTGCTTAATGGGGAGGCACATTCACGAAAATAAAATTTTTTTTAAAAAAAAAATTTTTATTTATTTTTTATTTATTTCAATTTTTTATTTTATTGCAATTTTTTTTATTTTTTTTTTTTATTTTTTTTTTTGTATTATTATTTTTAGATATCCCTGGTTTTTTTAATGTTTTAAATGAATTATTAGTGGATATAAATAAATTGTAAATATTTAATTGTATAATAGAAAAAATAATAAAAAAGAAATAAATAAGTAAAAAAATATAAAAAAAAAATAAAAAAAAATAAAAAAAATTGAATCTTTGCCCAGCCAAACACCAAAAATAAACAAAGATTTTTTTTCGTCCGCCCAAATGTTCGTTTAAAAAAAAAAAAAAAATTTCAAAAAAAAATTTTTTTTAGCCCTAAACAAATCTGAATCAAAAATTTTTTTTATTGCCTTCCTTTTTTTTTTTTTTTTTTTTTATTTTGTTATTTTTATTTTATTTTTTTTTTTCAAAAAAAATATAAATAAATATTTATATATAGTTTTCCACATTAATAAATAATAAAAAAAAAAAAAAAAAAAAACTGAAAAAAACTGAAAAAAAAATAATTTCACCCAGAATAAAAAAATAAAATAACTTCAATAATAATAAAATAGTATTTCCTATTTATTTATTTTTTATTAAAGAGGAAAAGAAGAAAATAAAGATTAAATAAAATGGAACCAATCAATAATTATAATTTTAATAATATAAATAAAAACAATAATAATAATAATAACAATATCAATAATAATAGTAATTATAATTATAGTAATAATAATAATAATAATAATAATAATAATAATAAAAATAATAATAATTATAATAGTTATAATAATTATAATAGTTATAATAGTTATAATAATAATAATTATAATAATAATTATAGTAATAATAATTATAGTAATAATAATAATAATAATAATAATAATAATAATAATAATAATAATAATAATAATAATAATAATAATAATAATAACAATAATAATTATAATTATAATAGTAATAGTAATAGTAATAGTAATAATAATAATAATTATAATAGTAGTTATAATAATAATTATAATAATAATAATCATAATAATAATAATAATAATAAAAATAATAATAGTAATAATAATTATAATTATAATAATAATGATAGTTGTATATCTACACCACCATTTAAGATGAATATAGGTGATATTGGAGAGGGTAAAAATAATGAATTAATATTACCGAATGATTTAAAGAATATTGAAAAATTAGAGAATAATAGTTTTATAGGTAACAATTTTCAAGAGGAGGAATTGATAGATTTAAAATCGATTTATTTAGAGGGATTAGGATTATTGGAAATCTTTGAGACCGAGTTAGTTCATCCAGAATGGAAGTTTTTAAGTAAAGAGGAATCAGATATTAGTGTTTGGTCAAAACCATTTCAAAATCCAAGATATGATAGTGTAGTTGGTAGTACATTATTATCAAAAAATCAAATTATAGATTGTGAACCAGAGGTAGCCGTAACCTATGTATCAGATTGGTTGGCTAGATTTAATTGGGATCGTTATTTAGATCGTTTTGAAATCGTCTATTATTTCACAACCAACGATCGTCAAAAAGCTCAAAAATTAAATATACCCTATTCAAAATATGATATTCTTTTACTTCATATGTATACAAATATGTCATTATTCATTAAATCTAGAGATTGTGTTATTTTACAGTATGTATTATTATAATATTGTAAAAATTAATTAGTGTGTGTGTGTGTGTGTGTGTGTGGTAATAGTGGGTGGACTATGGTGTTAGCATAGTAATTAATATTTTATATACATATAATTAGAATTACAGGACCACATCCAAGTAGGAAAGGATCATATTTTACAGTTTCGAGAGATTATAATGAATTTAAAGGATGTGTTAAATCAAAAGAATATATTAGAGGTGGATTACCAATATTTGGATATATATTTGAACCTATTATATCATATGATTCTGATGGAGTAAAGAGTAATGGAAGTTTTTCAACACATATATGTTCATATGATTTTGGTAATGAAGGTAGATCATTCTCTGATTATCTATTGATGCCAGTTGTACCAAAGATATCATTAATGAATTTAGTTTATAAGATAAAGTTTATTAGAAATAAATGTCAACATCAAAAAACCATTGAAAATTATAGATGTAATTCATTGACCTATATACCTAATGGTATAAATGTTGAACAGGGTACAGGTAAACATGGTATTAAATTTCAAGAGAAAACACGTGAGGAATGGATTTATTTCTTTAAAGATTTAGAAGAGAAATCTCAATGGAATAGTCTACCAAGTAAACATAATAATATTTGTGTTTTTTATGATCGTCATACTTCAACTAGTCCATTACTAATTAAAACTAAATATCAAGTTTCATTCGACCCAATTTTAATAGGTAGTTTTATGTTTGAGGAAGATTTTCAATGGGATCCATTCATTTATCATATGGCATTAGAGGATAAAATCACTACACTTAAAGGTGGTGGTCCAATTATTTCAAGTAAATTTAAATTCAATATACCTTTCTTTAACATTAGAAGTACTCTACAAAATGGTGCAAATACAAGTGGTTATTTTCTATTGGAACAACGTGAAAATGGTGATATCTTTTTTTTTTCATTTGATAATTTAAAATTTAAAAGTGATGAATGTCAATTTACAACTTACTTTTTAATTAATCCAGATAATTGGAGAGATAAAATTAATCCTGTTGAATTATCTAAACCAACTACTAATGGATCATCTTCAAATATACCTGGTAGTGAACGTTCATTAGATATTCTCATGCTGATTAAATCATCTTTCTCCTCTTCAACTTCAAATACTTCTTCAAATGGTAATAAAGATAGATTCGATGACCCTGTTTTAATAAAAGTAATCTATCTATTCTCTGACATTATCGATTATATTTATTCAAAGGTTTCAAAAGAATCTCAAATATTGGAATCAATTAAACTCTTATCTGTTAGTGATTCAATCGATCAATCAAATAATTTAACACCTTTAATCAATGATAATTCAAATGATAAATCAAATTATTATTTTAAACCAATTAATTCTAAAAAAATTTTAAGATCTTCTTTAGTTTCAACTTTAAATAATAACAATAACAATAATAATAATAATAATAATAATAATAATAATAATAATAATAATAATAATAATAATAATAATAATAATAATAATAATAATAATAATAATAATAATAATAATAACAATAATAATAACAATAATAATAATATTAATACCAATAACAATAATAATAACAATAATATTAATAATAATAATAATAGTAGTGGTTCTTCAATTACTTTACCTTTATCATTATCGTTATCATCCCCTTCTTTTATTTCCTCACTTTCAAATCCAACAATTACAAATTTACCACCTACATTACATCAAACTTTACATTCTTCAATTAAACCACTACCACTACCACTACCACTACCACTGCCACTACCACTTAATAAAAGTAATTCAATTTCAAATTATTCACCACTAACTTCATCTATTATTTCTTCAAATTCATTTTTGCAAGAAAATAAAGAAAAAAACAATGTAAATAAAACAACAACACAAATAAATTCATCATCATCCATAATAAAAATACCGACAAACTCATTCATTGAAAACGAAACCCACAATGATGAACCAGAAGAACAATATAAAAAATCTAAAAAAACAAGAAATTGTACAGGCGAAACAAATATCGATTTTATAAAAAATACCACTAATAATAAAAATAATAATATTGTAAATAGAGATGTTATTATTAGTGAATATAAAAATATAAATGATGATATAAAAACAGAAAATAAAACCGAAAACAATAAAAAAACCGAAATAATTAAACTAAAACCACCAACTCAACAAACTATAGAACCAATTAAGGAATTAAAAGTTGTTCAATCACCACAGCAACCAATAACAACAGCAACATCAACATCAACAACTATAACGACAATGACAACAACAGCATCAGAAATAGCAGAAGTAGCAGCAGAAGCAACAACTACAACTACAACAACAATAACTACAACAACAAAGATAATAACAACATCAACATCATCATTAGAGAATTTACCATTACCATCAACAATAACAACGACAACATTACCAAACGATATAAAATCATCAACAGAGTCATTTACAGAATCATCATCATTATCATCATCTGCAGGATCACCAAATGAATCACCAATTGGATCACTTTCAGATTCACCAATAAAGAATATATTAAAGAATAGAAATAGAATTAGGGATTGTAGACAACATTCCAATCAAATTTTATTACCACCATTTATACCATCAATAATTAGTGAAAGAGTTCAATTCTTTTCAAATAACTATGATAAACAAACTAGTGAAAGAGATGATATAACAATGGATATTGTAAATCTATTCCATGTACCACATGAAATCATTATGACGATATTATCTTATCTCGATCATAGAGCATTATGTAAAGTATCGAGAACTTGTAAATATATGAAACAAATGTCTGAATCTGATATTCTATGGTATCGTTTATATTTCAATATTTTCGGTGAATCAAAATTTGATAGTCAATATAACAATGGTAAAAACAATAATCAATTGAGAAGTCTTTGGGATAGTTATGTTAAAACACAATTTCAATTCTCTTCAACTGACTTAAATTTCGATAATCCTTCATTAACATTCTTTTTAAGTAGAGAGACAAACTATGAAACCATCGATCAACAATGGAAGAAAAATTTTTTCTTAAAGATTAGAATGGAGGTACTTTGGCAAATTAGTAAATTATATGGTCAACCAAAGAATACAGGTCCATCAATCAATGGTTTAACACCAAGTGTACCAACAAGTGTTAGAATATCGTTAATGTCAATTGCTTCCTATCGTATATCACCATCACAATTCGCAATGATACCAAATAATGGTGAAGGCACAATCACATCCATTCATTTAGATGGCGAGAAAAGTTATTCAGGTTTTAGTACTGGTGAAGCATATGTAATCGATTTTGGTGATTCTAATCGTTTCAATCCACAAAGATTTGATTATATTCCAAAGGAACCATCTTGTTCAGTTCAAATGTGGACAAGTGATAATTTGGTTTATTCAGGTTTAAAGAATAAAACACTCATTGAATTCCATCCAGATAATATATCAAACACTAGAGAGATTAAATTAATTAATCCAAAGATTACATCACCACTTTGGGATGTCTCTTCAATATCATCCAATTTCATTGGTGATCGTGTAGTTCTACATTATGAAGGTAATGAAGATTCTTCAGAATATGATGACTATGATACCATTTTAGATGTTTTCAATACTAGCTCAGGTGAATTATTAACTTCAATTCAACAAGATGATAGAATTACCGCAATAAATACTCATACTAATAGAGTGGCTGTAGGTTGTTCAAGAGGTCCAATCAATCTATGGGATTTAAATACTAGTAAGAAGGTTATATCTTTTCTTGGTCATACTGATGAAATCTACTCTTGTAAAGTCTTACCAAAAGAGGATATTGTAGTAGCTTCAAGTAGAGATGGTACACTTAGATTCTTTGATGAAAGAACTGGTCCATTCTATATAAAAAGGATAGTGGATACAATTCATGTTAAATCATTCGATGTAGAACCTAAAAAGATACTTTGCGGTGGTGGTTCAAGAATTTCATATTGGGATCCACGTAATTTAACTCAATCCATTGGTGAACTATATGGTCGTCCAAATTCTGAAATTACAAAAGTTCAACTCTCTCAATTTAATGTTGGTGCTTTATTCTCTCATGGTAGTTCAAATTTATGGAAATTTAATCTTTAAAGATTGATTATTTAGTGAAAAAAATAATTTTTAATAAAAACTAAATATATTAAAATTATTGAAAATAAATAATGTTTGTTTTTGTTTTTGTTTTTTTTTTTTTTATTGTCTTAATTGATTTCATTTGCTTTTGGATAACTTGTTTGAGTACCATGTCTTGTTACACTAATTGAAGCAACTTTTGAGGCTGATTCAATTGAGTTTTTTAATGATTTATTTTCAGTTACGAGGTAATGAGCTAAACTACCAATAAAACTATCACCAGCACCTGACGTATCAACAACATTAACTTTTTCTTTTAATTCAATATGACAATTTTTAGTATTATCTTTATTTGCTAATAATTGACCATTTCCACCCAATGTTACAATAATATTTTCAATATTTTCAAATTTTTTTATTAATTTATCACACATTTCCATTAATTGATTGACATTATATTCTTTTTCGTTATTATTTTCATTATTATTAAAATTTGAATTATATAATCCAATTAATTCAATTTCATTTACAATTAATATATCTACAAATTTTAACATCTCTATTACTAATGGATCATTATTTATTGGTGTTAAATTTAACATTGTTTTACATTTCTTTTTTATTTTATTTATTTTTTTATTAAAAAAAAAAATATTATTAGTATTGATATAATTTTTTTAAAATTATAAGAAATATAAAGATTTATATATTTATATATATAGATACATTTGATTCTTTTGCAACTTTTAATGAGGATAATGTAACATTTAGTGATACTTCTAATTGACATAATAAGAGTGAAGAATTTTGGATTTGTAATTTTGCATTATCAATATCTTTTTCATTTAATAAATCATTTGAACCACCAATAATAATGATATTATTATCACCATTTTTATCAACTATAATAGTAGCACAACCAGATGGTACATTTGATACTACTGATACATATTCACAATTTATATTTTTATCTTTAAAGTTTTTTAAAGTATTGCTTGTAGTAGTGGTTTTTTTTTTTAAAATTAGACTTTAATTTTTTTTTTTTTTTTTTTTTTTTTTTTTCTAATCTTTTAACTTACACACCAGAAGGGTCATCACCTAATTTAGTGATGAGTGTACAACTAGAACCTAATAATGCTGCTTGAACAGCTTGGTTTGCAGCTTTACCACCATATGAGACTTTTAAATCTCTTCCTTTAATTGTTTCGCCAATTCTTGGCATTTTATCAACATAAATAAATGTATCCCAATTTGATGCTCCAACAACTGTAATCATATTTGTCATGTTTTTTTTTTTTTTTTAATTGGATTCAAAGAATGAAGCTTTTAGAAAAGATGTGAACTAAGATCACTTTAAAAAAAAAAAAGGTGGTTTTTTTAAAAAAAAAAAAAAGAAAAAATCAAAAAATCAAAAAGTTTTTTTTTTTTTTTTTTTTTTTTTTTTTTTTTTTTTTTTTTTTTTGTGAAATTAAAATTGTGTGTTTGTTGTTCATTGTAATATAAATGTTATAAAAAACAATGAAAATATTAAATAATAATATATTGAAATATAAAGAACAAAGAAATAAAATAATTAAAGTTGCAATTATTTGTAAATTAATTATATGGATTTATTGTTTGATAGTATCTCAACAATTAGAAAATTTCGATAGTTCAACCACAATAAATGTACTATCACCATTAGAGAAACCAATAAATTCATCATTGTCTTTAAATAATGATATAGAATCAATTAATAAATTAAAAGATCATTCAAATACATCACCAATTATAAATTTCTTAATAAAGAGAATATTTGTTAAATGGGATAGTATCTATTTCATTAGAATAGCTGAATTTGGTTATGAACATGAGCAAAATCATGCATTCTTTCCATTATTTCCTTTATTGATGAATATTTTTGCAAAAGGTAATTTTTTATTACATCTAATTATTTAAATTCACACCTCTAACATTCATTATTATTATTATTATTATAATTTATATTTTTCTATAAAGCTTTAAATAGTTTTTCATTTATTCATTCACTATCATTTAGTGATTGTATTATAGTATCAGGTTTTATCATTAGCAATTTATCATTTGTATTATCAGCAGTTCAACTATTAAAGTATTTATTTATTATTTATTTATTATTTATTTATTTGTTTATTTTGATTTATTAATTTTAATTATTTTATAGATTAGGATATATTATATTTAATAATAGTGAATTTGCATTTACAGCCACATTATTATATTGTATTAACCCAGCTGGTATATTTACAACAGCAGTTTATACAGAGAATTTATTTAATTTAATGATATTCAGTGGATTAGTACAAGTATTTGGTGGTGATTATTATTTATTGGAAATGAATGGTAGAGAATTAGGTACTCATACAATGCCTTTATCAAGAAAGATTTGGTGTACAACATTAGCAAGTCTCTTTTTTTCAATGGCAACTGCAACTAGATCAAATGGAATATTAATGTGTGGTTTCATAATTTATACCTACTATAGTAGTTATATAACTCATGTTGCAAGATTAATACTTCGTTGTTTACATTCTACTAAAAACTATAAAAAAACCTATTTATTGAAACCTTCAAACTCTATGGATAAATTACCATTGGTAAATAGTGGTTTCGATTCTTCAAGTTTAACTAAAGATCTATTTTTATATCCACTATTGATAATAATTCAATCATTAATTATAATTTTACCATATATTGCTTTTCAATATTATGGTTATTCAAGATTTTGTACAAATAATAACCTCAATAATTTCCAAGTTACAGGTTCATCAATTAAAAATGGTGATTGGCCAAGATCATGGTGTCAATTGAATGGTAGTGGTGGACTATTTAAATATCCAAATTTATATGGATTCGTTCAAAATCATTATTGGAATCAAGGTTTTTTTAATTATTATACTGTTAGTCAAATTCCAAACTTTTTATTCGCAACACCAATGGTTTTGTTATCTATTGGTTCCATTGTTAGCTATTTGAAATACTTTATTAATCAACCAAATCAAATGATTTATTCAACATTTAAAAGTAGATCAAAGAATATAACAAATGATACCACCTCTCAATTGGCTTCTATTGGTCACAGTAGTAATACTTTCTCCCTTGTTTACTTCAGTCCACATCTATTACCATTCATTGTTTATCTATCATTCTTAACTGTGTTTTCTGTAACTTTTATGCATGTTCAAGTCATAACAAGATTTTTCATTCATTCACCTTTAATCTTTTGGTTCTCTGCCAAATTCTTTATGAATAGAATTCCTGAGATTTCAACTTCATCACCAAGAATGTCCGATTCTGCCACTAATAGTAGTAATAATAATAATAATACCAATGCTAGTCCAAAGAAAGATGAATCTTCAAAATTAATTATTGTTGACTCTTACAAAAAAGAAAGAGTTGAAAGAATTTTAATTTTATCATACTTTATATTTTATAATATTTTAGGTTCTGTTTTATTTATTAATTTTTATCCATGGACATAAATAAAAAAAAAAATAAAATAAAATTAATTAATTTTAAAATAAATGAAAAAAGAAACCATTGAGGATCTAATAATTCGTTGGATGTTTTTGGTCATTTATTCCAAATAAAAAAAAATAAAAAAAAATAAAAAAAAATAAAAAATAAAAAAAACAAAAAAAATTTAAAAAATAAAAAAAAAAAAAAAGAATTGCATGTGTTACATTTTTCAATAAAAAAGTTGTGAATTCATTATAAAAAAAAAAAAAAAAACTATAACAATGAATAAAACACTTAATATACTGTTAAATAAAAATTTTAAAATAGTAAATCCTATAAAATTTAGAAATATTTATTTTGCATTACCAACCAATATATATATAAATAAAAGTATCATTTTTAATAAACCACAAGAATTTTTATCTCCACAACAACCAATCAATAGATTTTATAGTACCACGGGTACACAAGGTGGTTGTAATAGTAGTTGTAGTTCTAGTGCTAATTGCAGTAATGCTAATAACAATAATAACAATAATAATCATGAAAGTGAACTTTTAAAAAAGATTAAGGCAAGTCCATGTTGGTCTTGTAATGAACATATTGAAAAAAAAAAGATATTTTGTCCAATGTGTAACAAAGTTCAAAAAATGGATGATAGTATTGATATATTTTTTCTATTTGATATGTATGTTGATTTTTATTTTTATTTATTTTTTTCATAAAACATATTATTAATTCATTTTTTTTTTTTTTTTTTTAGTAAACCATCATTTCGTGTTGATTTAAAAGATTTATCACATAGATTTAAAAAATTACAAAAACAATTACATCCAGATTTATTTGAACAAAGTGATAGTCAACACGAGAAAAATATATCCAAAGAGATTTCCACGTCATTGAATACAGCATACAACATATTGAAATCACCATTTTTAAGAGCAGAATACATTTTAAATCAAAAAGGATTAGATCTATCATCAGTGGGTGATGTTGATCCAGATGTTTTAATGGAGGTTTTAGAGGTTAGAGAAGCAATAGATGAAGGTACTGAAGAGGAAATTAAAAAAATTGCACATGAAAATCGTGAAAAAATAAATGATGTCATTGAAAATTTGGAAAACGAATTCCAAAATAAAAACTATCAAGAAGCTTTAAAACAAACTGTTTATTTACGTTATTTAACTAGAATTCAAGAAGAAGTTCATAATAGATTAGATACTCATATCTAAATTATTTAATGAAAATTTTTTTTTTTTTTAAATAAACTTTTTTAATTTTTTTAAAAACTAAATAAACAAGTACTTTATGTGTTTTTAGTTTTTATTTAATTTTTTTTTTTTTATTTTATTTATTGTTATTAATTTATGGACATTTCTTTTCAACTAATGGACGACCAAATTCTTCCCACTCAGATTTTGACATCCACATTTGTTGAAAAGTACCTAAAGAACCAAGAACAGAGCCACCAATCCAAACTGAATTCTTTTTTTCGGTTTGATTTGCAACTATTTTTGGTTTATTGTAAGAGATTTCTGAAATATCTCTTACTAATCTTTCTTGGAAACCTGCAAACAATGTATTACCACCGGTAATAATTAAATTACTTATTAACTCTTTACGAATATCTGTATCACTTTTCTCCAATGACTCTATAATCATTCTTGCCAATCCTTGATATTGTGGTTGTTGAACAACTGGTGTTGTAGTCTCGCCATTGGCATTATTATTATTTAAAATTTGTTCATTCAATGGTGTTGGATTAAATAATAATTCAGGAATTTGAAATCTATCTGAACCAATCTCTAATAAATTACCATCTGGTAATTCATATGGTACTTGTGCTATATTTATACTATTTTTTTTAAAAAATTATTATTGTTAATATTATTATTATTATTATTATTATTATTATTATTATTATTATTATTATTATTATTATTATTATTATTATTATTATTATTATTATTATTATTATTATTATTATTATTATTATTATTATTATTATTATTATTATTATTATTATTATTATTATTATTATTATTATTATTATTATTATTATTATTATTATTATTATTATTATTATTATTATTATTATTATTATTATTATTATTATTATTATTATTATTATTATTATTATTATTATTATTATTGTGGTTGATAAAAATATAAACTATCAATATATTTCTTACTCTTCACCTAAATCTTTTGTATCAGAAACTCTGCAAGAAGTTTCTTTTAAATCTCTAATAGTTTCTAATGTAACATATCTTTTATATGATTCTGTGAGTGTTGGTATATTGTATGGTGTAATACCGAATTCACCGGTTTTAATCTCAACTTTTTTAATTAAACTGGTTGGATTGACTGTAATATTTTTACTAGATAAAATTCTATAATATTCTTCTGTTAATCTATTACCTGCTAAATTTGATTTTATAATACCTATTATAATCATTTTTATAAGTGTTATTGTTGTTGTTGGGTTGTTGTGGTTGTTAATATAAACAAATTCTTAAAAAATTATTTTTTGAGAAAAAAGAAAAAACAATTTAAAGTTTACCATTTTTAACAACAAAACCTTCAAATACAGGAGTGACAGATGTCATACCACCACCAGAATCCAATACTAATGAAGATGCTTTTGAACTTGCAAATGAGGATAAAACAGCATTCTTTGCAATAAATAATGCTGGTGCATGATATTTTTCAAACATAATTTCTGTTACTTTTTCTCTGATTGCTCTTGTATTATATGTTGGTTCTGCTAATAAGATTGGATGTTCAATTGGATTGATATGTAATCTTTCATAGAATGTATGATTCCAAATTTGTTCCATAGCATCCCAATTTTTAACTGATAAAAAATTAATGAATTATTAATTAATTAAATAGGTTAATTAAATTTCATATTTTATATTATTTAATCAAAATTGAAATAAAATTAATAGAGGATAATTACTTAAACCATCGGATAAAGGGTTAATGATCTCCATATGTGGTCTTCTATATGTTATACCATTTGTACCACAATAATAAGTTCTCTTTGGTTCTGATTCATCTTTTTCACCCATTTCAGAATAACCTGTTTCATTCTCACCTTTATATACAACACCTATATCCTACAATGAATCAAATAGTATTGAATATTAATATATAGATTGAGGAGAAAAAAAAAAAAAAGAAAAAAAAAACGAAATTAAATGAAAATTCATACAGTTGGAAATACAGCTTTTGGTGAATCTTCACCAGCATAACCACCCTTTGTTGAAAAGGTTCCAACATCTATAACAATTGCTGATACATCATCACCACTATACATATTTGATTTTTTTTTTTTTTTTTTTTTTTTTTGTTTGATTTTCAAAACAAATGAATTTTTGAAAAAATTTTCAAATTTTTTTTTTTTTTTTTTTTAAATTTTTTTTTTTTTTTATAACTGTCACAATATAAAACTATATCTCATTTTTTACCCAAAATCTGAAAAATAAAAATAAATATGAATTTCTTCAATTTGAATAGTGTATTATTAAAAAAAAAAATTAATTCTTAAAATATTTCCCAAAATAAATAAATAAATAAATATATAAATAAAAAAATAAAAATAAAAAAATCTAAAAATAAACTGAAACTTTTTAAAAAAAATAATTAATTATTATTTTGGTGTTAAAATATAATAATTTTAACAGAAATTTTTGTTCCTTTTTTTTTCTTTTTTCATTTATTTTTTTTATGTATAAATTTTTTTTTTTTTTTTTTTTAAGCTTTCAATAATTAAGAAAAAAAAAATACAAATAAAACAAAGATGACAGGTAAAATTTCTATTGTGTTTAGAGTATCACCATTGGATGAAGAAACTGATATTAAAGAAGTTGAATCAAAAGTAAGAAGTATCACCAAAGAAGGATTACTTTGGGGTGATAGTAAAATTGAACCAGTATTTGGTGATATCAAATTATTAAAAATCCTTGCAGTAATTGATTCTTCAGTATCAGTTGAAGATATTGAACAGGAAATCTCTGATTTTGATGACTTGGTCCAAGTAAATATTAATTTATTTTAATTCGAAATTTTTTTTTTTTTTACATTTTCTCAACAAAACATTTTATAAAATATTAACTCTTTTTTTCCTACAATTTAATAGAGCGTTACATGTGAAAATATGTCTTTGATCTGACTTGTAATGATATTTAATAAAATCTTGCCATTTGGCTTTTATTTCATAAAAAAAAAAATAATAGTTGTTGTATGTTTTGGAAAAAAAAAAAAAAAAAAAGATATTTTACATTCTTTTTTTTTTTTTTATTTTTTTTATTTTCTTGGAATATATATCATATCATCATTTATGTATCCATCATCTTCTTCGTATTCATAGTCTCCATCTTCAATATGAGAATTTCTTTTATTATATTCATTTCTGCTGGTACTGTTTTTGTTGTTTTTATTATAATTATTATTGTTATTATTATTATAGTTATTATTATAGTTGCTAAAATTATTTGAATTATTTTTGGATTGATGTGATTGATTTGAAAAACCAGCTTGATCGCCATTTTGGAAATGATAACTATTTTTATTGATGATGTCTCTATTGTCGTGATATGGTTTTGGGAGAGGTCCAAGTTTGCTTGGCAAACCAAAAAACGAACCATTATCTGATAAGCTTGAAATTGATGGTAATCTAGGTAAATTATTCTCACTGTGATTTCTATTGTTTATATTATTAATATTATTAAAATTATTACTAATATTATTATTAGTATTATTAATATTGTTACTATTATTAATATTGTTTTTGTTGGTACGTGGTGAAAAATCAAACTCTGTGTTATTATTAATACTATTATCATTGTTGCTACTATTAATATTTTTAATATTTAAAATACTATTGCTATTGCTGTTACTTATTTTACCATTATTATTGTTATTATTATTATTATTACTATTATTATTATTTGTGAAAAGAGTGTTATTGTTATTGTTGTTATTGTTATTTTTAATAGTAAAAAGACTAGTGTTTGATTTTGTTGGAAATAAAGATTCTGATTGTTTGTTTTTTGGATTGGTTGGAATATGAATGTATTTATCATGGGTATTTGAATCACCAAAATCATCATCACTATATTCCATCTCTAAATCACTACCAGATTCTAAAGTTGGTCTTTGATATGCTGGTTGTTGTTTTTTATAAGGTGAGGATTTTTGTTTCTTCTTTAAACGATCATCAGTTGTATTAATACGTTTAAATTCATTATCAGAGAATTCCTCCTCTGAATGTAAAATATTCGTTAAACTTGCTTTCTTTTCAACCATGCCATTACTATTATTGTGATTGTTGTGATTATTATTGTAATTATTATTATTATTATTATTATTATTATTATTATTATTATTATTATTATTATTATAATTATTATTATTATTATTATTATTATTATTATTATTATTATTAATATTATTATTATTAATATTATTATTATTATTGCCATTTTGGTGTTGGTTTCTGTTTGACTTCATTGGTGAAAGTGATATACGATTTTTTGATTTTGTGGATTTACCATTAGTAAATAAATTGTTATTATTAATATTATTATTGTTATTATTGTTATTGCCCGTGTTATTGCTATTGCTATTATTATTAATGGTATTATTGTTATCTATATCTTCATCATCATTATTATTATTATTATTATTATTATTATTATTATTATTATTATTATTATTATTATTATTATTATTATTATTATTATTATTATTATTATTATTATTATTATTATTATTATTATTATTATTATTATTATTATTATTATTATTATTATTATTATTATTATTATTATTATTATTATTATTATTATTATTATTATTATTATTATTATTATTATTATTATTATTATTATTATTATTATTATTATTATTATTATTATTATTATTATTATTATTATTATTATTATTATTATTATTAGTATCAATTGGTAATAAAATTTTATCAAAAGTAGAATGTTTAGATTGTGGTTTTGGTGGATTTATAGCATAGAATACAACATATTCTAAACGTTTTGAGATTGATTTATCCTTTGGAAAATTGATAAGATCTAATATATTCTCTTTTCTCTTTCTTTTTTTATCTGAAGCATCATCCTCTAGACCACTATCGCCACCTTTTTCTTTTTCTTTATCGAAACGAATTGATTGAGCCAATTCATAGAAGGGTAATGATTGATCATTACAAATATCTTCGTATTGAGAATAACCATGTTTAGAGACACCGAGTAACAAAGGGATATCATGAGTACCAGTTTTCCACCAACTTGGGAATCCATGATATGGTGGTGGTAAATTCTTTAAAATCTCATCTAAATCCTTGATTTTCAATACAACATTACGAAGTTTTTGGAAGAATTGAATTCTAGATAATACTCTTTTACATTGAACAAGTGAAAGCTCATCACTACCACTTGGTTTCTTATCACCACTACCTTTTTCATCATCTTCTATATCATCATCTTCGCCACCAGTAATTGTATTAGTGGTACCTTGTTGTTGTAAATCATTTGAAGAGGAGGAAGTTGGTAAACCTTTTGTTTGTTTCAATTTCATTTGGTTCTCCTTTGTATTAAATAAAACATTTGATCTGAATTTCTTCTCTTCTTGAACAGCACTCTCACATTTGCTTACAAGTTCATTATAATAAATTTCAATCAATTCTGAAGATTTCTTTTTAAGTGAGGCTTTTTCTTTAATTAAATCCCAATTTAATTCAACTTTAGTAGCAGTGATCGTAGTTTCAGAGTTTGTTGAGTCTGATTTTGTTATTGTTGAATCTGATGTTGTTGATTGTGATGATTCTTCTTCAAAAATACCATACATTGTAATACAACGATAAAAAGAATCCTTTTCACGTTTAGTCCATTCTACTTTTGGTTCCTGACGTTTCTTTAATTTTTCTTCTTGTTTCTTTTCTTTTTCAATCTTTTTCTTTTCATTCTTTGATTCTTTTTCCAATTTATTCTTAAAGAAATCCATAGTTCTTAGTAATCTTTTAACTCTATGTGATAATACTTTTGCTGATGGCCATTTCTTTACACTTTCTTCATTTTCATTGTCATCATCATCATCCTCATTGGTTGTTGTTGTTGTTATTGTTGCTAATTTTGATTCATCATCACCATCATCAATAATATCATCATTTGATAATTTCCATTTATATTTTGAAAAAGAAAGTGTTGGATCATTTCTAATCATTTCATATTCACCAAAACCATGTTTATATGTACCAATTAATAAATCATTATCTTTATCAGATCTCCACCAAGAGAATGGAGCATCTGATAAATCACCTAGTGATTCTGCAATCGAAGGATATCCTAATTTTAAAATTTGACCAACTAATGCCATATTATGAAGTTTTCTTGTAATCTTTTTGGTATTTCTATTTAAATATTCTGTAAAATATGAATCATTCAAAGTAATATGATTTAAATATTCATGGTAACCTTCATCATTATTGTCATTATCATTAAATTCTGTTAATAATGTTGTTATTGTTGTTGTTAATGGTGTTGATTCAATCTTTATTTCTGAATTATTTGAGGTTATAGTATTTGTTGTTGGAGGAGTAATATCTAACACTTTTTCATCTTTAACAACTGTATCATCATCTTTTTTTAAAACTAAATTATCTTCATTAATATTTGGAGAAGAGGATGAAGATGAAGAATTGGATGAAGATGATGATTCTTTTTCAATTGATTCAGATTTTAATTTATCTTTATCTTGATTTTCATCTTTATTTTGATCAAGTTCTTCATTTTGTTTTAAATCTAAATCAGCTAAACGTTTTTTCTCTAAATAATAGCTATGAATTGATGGTTCTAATTCAACGACTAAAGCATTCATCATATCCATAGTAAACTTATTATTTTCTGGTGTTTCTTTATCAGAGTTATGTTTTGTTAAAACTTTATGTAAGAAAGCCCTTCCATATTGTCTAACCTGTTCAACTGACCAACGTTTTAAACCTGCCACAGTTTTAATGAGATCCCATCTACTGCTACCATAGGCTAACATTGCAGATTTCAATTTATTTCTTTCACCAGCTGTCCAACTTTTATTAATAATTTGACCAATATTACTACCACCACTAACCCCACCGCTACCACCATTGGAATTTTCTTTTGATTCATCATCTTCTTCAGGTTCAAAATCAGATTGTTCTTCATCATCTGATGAATCTTCATCTTTGAATGTACCAAATCTTTGAACATTCTTTCTTTGTCTTGGTTGTAATATTACATCTTTCTTTTTATTTAATTCTGGTTCAAACTTATCCCAAAAGTTTGGATCATTTACGTCGATTTGAGTGGTTGCAGATGATGAACAGAATGATGCTGTAGAAAAACTTGAAGCCAATGGATCACTAAGAGTCTCTTGTTTGACAACTTGTGATCTATCTAAAATTTGATCGATATCTTCCTCATAGAATTTCTCACTACTTGTATCATCATCTTTAATAGCATATACACCAAATTTCAATAAAGAATTGATTGTTTCTTTATCTGGTAATCCCTCATCTTTTGAAGTACCAGTGGTAGTACTATTATCAGCCAAAGAGTTTATTTTTGTAAGGACAGCACGATCTAAACCAAGTTTTTTCGAAGCTTTATCAAACATTAATCTTTCATAGGTATTTTTAGTGACTAAACGATAGACTTTAACCATTTTATCTTGACCAATTCTATGACATCTAGCTTGTGCCTGTAGATCATTCTGTGGATTCCAATCGGAATCAAAAATAATGACTGTATCAGCAGCGGTTAAATTAATACCAATTCCACCTGCACGAGTACATAAAAGGAAAACGAAACGATCAGAATCTGGTTTTGAAAATCTATCGATTGCAGCCTGACGATCATTTCCTTTAATTGATCCATCGATTCTTTCATGTGGATAACCTCTATAAGTTAAATAATCATCGAGAATATCCAAAACACTAACCATCTGAGAGAATATTAAAACTTTATGATTACCAAGTTTTAACTTTGGTAATAATTTATCGACTAATACTAACTTGCCAGAGGCTTGAATTAGCTTTTGAAATATTTGATCTTTATCTTTAATATTACTAGTCTCAGATTGTTCAACACCTTTAGTTAAGTAAGGATGATTACAACATTTTCTTAATTCCATCATAATATTCAATAAACTTGGACCTTGATTACTTTTACCACCTTTTCTAAGGAAAGAGAAATTCTTTTCATAGATTGCACGATAGTATTTCTTTTGAACTGTTGTAAGTTCAACTTCGACGATAGTCTCTTCTTTTGGTGCTATTGATTTCTCAACTCTTTCTTTCATACGACGTAGTAAATAAGGTTTTAATATTGCTTGTAAACTCTCAACTTGTGAAGACTCTTTCAAATCGCCATATTCTGATAAGAATTGATCCAAATCAGAGAATTGTTTTGGTTCTAAGAAATTCAATAATGACCAAAGTTCTTGAGTGTTATTTTGTAATGGTGTACCAGTAAGTAATAAAAGATGATCAAAACTATATGATCTAAGCTCGGTAGTAAGTTTACAAGATTTATTCTTTAGACGATGCGCTTCATCGATAACTAAATATTTCCAAGGAATTCTTGAGAGATGAGTACGATCAGTAATTGCCATCTCATAAGTAGTTATCAATACATTGAATTTAGTGATAGAACTATTCTTTCCAGTGTCTTTATCTTTTAAAAAGAATTCATAATTTCTACATATAGGTCTACCAGCACCTGAATCATGATAAACCAATGCATTCATATCAGTCCAATTTTCAAACTCACGTTTCCAATGAGGAATGGTTGTCAATGGTGCAACAACTAGAAATGGACCACGTATACCATGTACTTTTCTAAGGGTTTCAAGTATAGATACACTTTGTACTGTTTTACCAAGACCCATTTCATCACCTAATATTGAATTTCTTTGTTCATGCCAACAGAATGATAACCAATTTAAACCTTCCAATTGGTATGGTCTTAATTTATTACCTCTAGTGAAATAATCTGGACTTTCATAAATCTTTTTCCAAGCGGATGCTTGAGGTCTTGGTTTCTCTCTTAACTCTTCTTTTGATGGCATTTCATTCAATCGATGGAATTGTTCAATCTTTAACTCATCCTTAAAATCATCTTGATATTCCCATGTTGATAATGAATAACTAATAGATTTCCATTTAATCAAATATTGTTTATCCGCTTTAAATTTATTGGATGATGTTGAAACAGATCTAACATCTAATACCTTTTCAACCTCTGTAAACTCCTCCCAACTTGGTTGTGTTGAAAATAATAGATCACCATCTTCATTATCAAGATTCTTTTGAATAAATCTTTGTAATCTCATTTTACCTGATCTAGTTTGACTCATTAATTTCGAATCTATCCATGAACTATGAATATATGATAAATCTTTCCATTTTACTAAAACTTCTAAAATTTCATCCTCACCATTACTTTTATTATTATTATTATTAATACTATTATTATTATTATCATTTTTATTTGGTTTGACATATCTTTTATCTAAAATCTTTTCAATTGAATATTCTTTTTTAATTCTTTCAGTTGATTCCATTTGCTTGAATTTATCAATTTCATCATCACTTTCATCAATTGTAATATTTCCACCTTCTTCTTCGTTTTCACCTTCTTGTTCATCCTCTTCTTCTTGTTGTTTTTTTTCCTCTTCTTCTTGTTCCTCTATTTCAGATTCAGATTCTTCAGATTCTGATTCTATAATATTTTTTTTCTTTGCTAATGCTGCCGCTTTTTTCGAAATTGAACCTTTTGGTTTACCAACAGGTTTTGATACTGGTTTTGGTGGTAGTGTTGTTGTAACTATTTTAGATTTTTCTTTTATTATTACTTCTTTTGTATTAACATTCTTATTATTATTATTATTGATTATTTTAGTTAATGGTTTACTTTTTGAAACTTTTGGAGGTGGTTTGGAAATTGATACTTTAGGTCTACCTCTACTTTTTTTTCTAAAATCCTCACTATCCATTTCTTCACTATCCTCATCTAACCCTTCTTCTTCCTCTTCTTTCATTTCTACATCTTTATTTTCAACTTCTTTATTATAACTATCGTCATCTTCTTCATCATCATCTTCATCATCATCATCTTCTTCTTCTTCTTCTTCTTGATCGTCATCTTCCTCTTCATCATCTTCACTACTATCATCAATAGATTTAGATTTCTTGGAATTATTAGATGTTCTCGAATTTTTACCACTATTATTATTTTTATTAGTAATATCGTTATTTTCTAAAATTTCTTTATTTTTTAATGCTGCTATTGATCTTCTAGAAAGACCTGAATAATTTAAAATATCTTGTTCGCCTTTCCATAAATTTAAAATTTTCGCTCCTTTTTTCTAAAAATAAAAAAACAAAAAAAAAAATTTTCAAATTTTAAAAAAAAAAAATAAAAAAATAAAAAAAAAAAAAAGATTTTAAAAATTAATGTTGGCGAAAATAAAAAAATAAAAAAAAAAAAGTCGTTGAACTGAGGAAAAGAATATTGTATATGAATAATCTACATACCCTTGTTGGTTGTTGAACATTATTTAAATTTACAATTGAAGACATTTTATATATTTGTTTTTATTTGAGTTTTTATTTGAGTTTTTATTTTTATTTGAGTGAAAGATTAATCGATTTGTGTGAGATATCTAAAAATATCTTTTTTTTTTTTTTTTTTTTTTTTTTTTATTTTATTTTATTTTTTTTCGATATAAAATATAATAATAAACGATAAATAAAATAAAACCAATGAAAATGAATTATTGATATGATATTTATTTAATATATTATTTACAAATGTTTATATTATATTGTTAAAAAGAAAGTGAAAAAAAAACAAAAAAAATAGATTAAAAAAAAAAGTGGTTATCGTTATAATATCTTTTAGTTTGATTATATTACATAAATGAAATTAACTTCTTATTTCTTTTTTTTTTGTTTTATTAAAAGAGAATATTAAAAAACAAATATATGTATTATAAAAAAAATAAGAAATAAAAATAGTGTGTAAAAAAAAAAACTATCTCTTTTTTTTTTTTTTTTTTTTTTTGTTTTATTTGATGTGCCTGTTGGTGGGGAATGAAAAAAAAAAAAAAAAAAAAAAAAATTTTTTTTTTTTTTTTTTTTTTTTTTTTTTTTTTTTAATTTTGAAATTTAAATAATTCGGTTATAATTATCTTCATTTTATGGTTTTGGTGTGTTTTAATAAGAAACAATTAAAATTGGAAATGCTTAATTAAAAAATAAATAAATTATATTATGTTTTATTTTTTTTTTTTTTTTTTTTTTTTGTTTTAATAATTTAATCCAAATAAAGTAATGATTAATCTTTTTTTTTTTTTTTTTTTTTTTTAATGATTGTCGTTATCAAATAAAAAAACTATAACAAAAACATTTAAAAAAAAATAATAATAACTATTCATAACTGAATTTGATTATTTAATTTTTAGTTTAATTAATTGTTATTTTTTATTTATTAATTTTTTTTTTAATAAATCTAAAGATTTAGAGTTTAAAATAATAAAAATATTTTGGTTCACTTTTATAATAATTTCTTTAAATAAATTTTTTTTTTTATAAATCGTATTGTTTTGATTTTGTTTTAAATTTTAGGGTATTTTTTTTATTTGTTTTTATTTTTTTTTTTTTATTTTATTTTTTTTTTTCCTGGCAAACCATTTTAAAAACCATAATTAAATCCATTGGCTTGTAAAAATAAATTAATAAATAAAACCATTCTAATTTGCTCTCTTTAAAAACTTGAGATTTTTTGATGGTATAAATATAATACTAAACTAATCGCTATTTCCAGTACTATTTAAAAAAATATGTATAATAACTTCCTAAAAGTTATTACAATATTTACTATTATTTTTTTATATAAAAACAAAAAAGTATATATATTGTTGTTATTGATTATTGACAATTATTGTTTTTGATTTATTGTTATTATTATTATTACTATTATATTATTATTATTATTATTATTATTATTATTATTATTATTATTATTATTATTATTTTTTTTTTTTATTATTATTTATTGTTATTATTATTATTGTTATTTATTATTATTAGGTTATTTATAAATTATTTAATATTTTTAAACTATTGTACATCTTGAAGGCTCAACAGTTTGTTGGTCTTTTTGAAGATGACCAATAAAATACTCATCATTTAAGATTTGTAGCATTTTCGAAGAATGAAATTGAACGTTTTCAGTTCCATCTTTACCAGCGAACCTTAATAGAGCATTCTTACCACCAGGATGGCGATTTATATATTTCGTAATATCGTAAACTTTGTTGTGTATAATCATCCAACAACTTTCTAAACTATTATGTGTTTCTATCTCCTCTAAAGAGAACCAATTACTTTGATTTATTGGATCATTTAGTTTACCAGGTTTATATTTCGATACTATTGGCGTTATTATTTTTTCTTTTTCTTTTTCTTTTTCTTTTTCTTTTTCTATTCTTTTCATTGTGTCTATTATTTTTTTAACTTGAGGTTGTTTCTTTTCATCATTACTACTGTTATCTCCATTATTATTATTATTATTATTTAAAGTTAAATAGATTGGTTGTATATTTGAATTTGTTTCTTTATTAAATTTTTGATGAGAAGAATCACAAAAAGGTAGATTCGAGGATTGTTGGCAAACACATACTAAAGTCGTCGTTGTTTTGCCACTATTTATACTATCTAAAAGCTGTTTGGAATGTGGTAATTTATCATTCGATAAATATTGCAAACTACTTGATATATTATTTAAACATTCAGATAATGGTTGATCTTTTGAAACTTTTTGTTCAATTATAATTTTTCTATCACCATTATTATTACTATTATTATTATTATTATTATTATTATTATTATTATTATTATTATTATTATTATTAATATTATTATTATTATTATTATTATTATTATTATTATTATTATTACTATATTCTTTTTTATTACTACTGCTATCTTCTATATCAACTAAATTACCCTTGTTAGAATTACAACAACATGAATTACATGAAGATTGTCTTTTCCTTGTTGTCGATATTGGAGGCGAATTTGCTGGTATCATTTTATTACTCTTTTGCTTTCTTTTTTTTTTTTTTTTTGTTTTTTGTGTGTATCTTTTGTTTTATTTTTTTTTTAACAGAATTTTGGTAAATTGTTTTTTTTCTTCTTTTTGTTTTTCCAAAAGTTAACTTTTTTTTTTTTTTTTTTTTAATTTTTTTTTAATTTTTTTTTATTTTATTTTTTTTTTTTGTTTTGTTTTGTTTTGTTTTTTTTTTTTCTTTTTTTTTTTTTAATATTTTCCTAAGAAAAAAAAACTTTTTTCAAATTAACTATTATTATTTTATATGTACATGTGGTTAAATATATTATTATATAAAAAAAATGTTTTAGAATTTTTTTTTTTTCTTAATTATGATTGTTTTGAAAAAAAAAAAATAAAAATAAAAATAAAAATTTAAAAAAAATTAAAAAAAAATTTAAAAAAAAAAAAAAAAAAAAAAAAAAAAAAAATCGAAAAAACTTGTTTTTTAAACTTATTTAATTTTTTTTATTTTTTTGTGTTTCCCAACCACACACCATCTGGAATTAATAATTAATATTATTGAATGAATAAAAAAATAAATAAATAATTTTTATATTTAGATGATCTAAATTAAAAAAAAAAAAAAAAAAAAAAAAAAAAAAAATTCATAAAAGCGAAAATAAAATAGGATTTGGGAATCATAATTTAAAATATTCTCGAGTATGTACTATATTCTTTTTTTTTTTATTTTTTTTATTTTTTTATTTATTTTTATTTTAGAAAATCGGGGTTTTTTTTTTTAAAATGGAATATTTAAATTTAACCCACAATAAAAAAAAAAAATATAATTGGAAATGGTAATGTGGTTCTCCTATATATTATTTTTATCCATTGTTTTGTTCTCTCTGGTATTATTATATTTTTTAAAAAAAAAAAAAAATAAAATAAAATAAAAATTATGAAAAAAAAAAAAAAACAATTCCCAAATACAACAAATACTGGGATGTGAAAGTATTTTATGATACATTTTTTTATTTGTTTTTTTTTTTTTATATTTTTATTTCATTTTTTTTTTTTTTTGTTTATATTTTAGGGGATTTTAAAATCTACCCATTTGATAGTCAAAGAAAGCTTGTTGAATTTCTTTTTGGGTGTTCATAACGAAAGGACCATGTTGAACGATTGGTTCACGTATTGGTTTTGCAGATAAGAAAAGGAATCTAACACCATTTTCACCTGCAATAGCATCTAATTTATTTGGTATAATTTCATCATCAGCAATGGTAACTCTATCTTTATTCTCTAAAACACCGATGTGTTGGTCACCAACGATCTTTTCATAACCTTCTGGACCGAATTTACCTTCACCTTCGAAAACATAAATGAATGAATTATGATCAAAATCTGGTATATCAACAGAGATTTTAGTGTTTGGTTCTAATTTAACATCTAAAAATATTGGATTAACACGTAAACCTTTGACAACACCTTCAACACCTTCATAATGACCAGCAACAACTCTAACCTTTTTATCACTTGTATTAACCTCTGGAATTTGTTCAGATGGAATATCTTTATACCATGGTTCAGACATTTTATCAACTGCTGCTAAATTTAACCAAAATTGAAATCCAAACATTTTACCTTCAACTTGTTTTGGCATTTCAGAATGAATAATACTTTATAATATATATATATATTATTAATAAATAGATATTAGTATATTTTATATTTAATTTTTATTTTTTTTTAAAAAAAATTAATTGTAAATTATTAATAAATACCCTCTTGCAGCATTCATAACTTGAACCATACCAGGTTTTAATATACCCTTATTACCTTTATTATCTTTGTGTTCCATAAAACCTTCTATCATATATGTTAAAGTTTGTTGACCTCTATGTGGATGTGATGGGAAGCCTGTAATATAATAGTTTGATTAGAAACTTAATAATTTAAACAATAAAAAAAAAAAAAAAAATTTAAAGTTTATTTTTATGCATACCTGCAATGTAATCATTTGGATTCTCAGATTTAAATGCATCTAACATTAAGAATGGGTCTACTGATTTTGATGGTATAGGGCCACCAATAACACGTAAAAGTGATACACCTGCACCATCTTTGGTTTTATAACCTTTTGCAACATTTGCAACTTTTCTTGAGACACTTGACATTTTATTTATTTTTTATATATTATACTATTTGTATTTTTGTTTTGTTTTATTTTGTTTTTTTTTTTTTTAAAAATGAATAAAAAAAAAAAAAAAATTAATTTAAAAAGGGGCTCCTTAAAAAATTATTTTCATTCTTGTATTCTGGTGTTAGTTATATGATAATTCCGGAATTGAGATTTTTAAAAATTTCAATTTTGGGACATTTCTTTTTTTAATTTTTTTTTTTTTTTTTAATTTTCATCTTTTTTTTTTTTTGTTTTTTTTTCAAAGGCGGTCATACCAAACAAAAAAACCCAAAAAAAAAAAAAAAAAAATGGAACTATTAAAAAAAAACTTTAAAAATAAAAAAAAATAAAATAAAAAATGAAAAAAAAAATAAATTTCATAAAGAGCAATAATCAAAATTCTATTAAATCTTCTTTTATTATCTTTTTTTGATTGTTTTGTAAAATAGAAATACCAAAGACTCCATTACTGATTTTAAGATTGGCAGGTGAATGATTTAACTTTCATCTCCAAAAATTCATCATCTGTTGATAAACCTAATTTTGAAGCCAATGAGCAATATTAACCAAAAATATGTTTTTCTTGAATGAGTTGGAAAGAATTTGAATAATATTGGTGTTTGTTTCATCTTCAATATATGTATTAAAAAAGAATAAAAAGTAATTCAAATAAAGTAAAACGTCACCACTTGAACTAAGACGATTTATTGCATGGGTGTTGATTTTAAAAATAGGCATCCAATGAATATGATTTTTTTTTTTTTTTTTTTTGATTTTCTTTTTATCTGCAGCTAAACTTTGTAGTTTAATTGATTTGAAGACGATAACAGAATCGAATAATTTAATTCTGCTAATGGTTTCTTGGAACGATAGTTCTGGAACTTTATTTGTTTTGGCTAAATGGAAATCAATTCTACCTCTGTCATACTTTTCAATGAGCAACAATATAAATTGGTTCTTGATCTTTATATAATTGATCCATGATAAAAATAAAAAAATCTTCTTCGATTTTTTCTCAATATTGGTCAGTACATTACTATATCAAATGTGATCAAAATGTATAAATAAAATTGTTATATATTTGTATAGCTAAAAAAAAAAAATAAAAAAAAAAATTAAAAAAAAGTAAAAAAAAAAAAAAAAAAATTCAATTAAATTTTTAATTATTTCATAAAGTTTAAGATAAAATCCGACAGACAGGAAAGACCTTGTAATTTTACACATTTTAATAATGATTTATTTTTTGGTTAAATTTTTTTTTTTTTTTTTTTTTTTTAATTTGATTTTTATTTAATAAAAAATTATTTGGTAAAAATAATTTTTAAATTTAGATACACAAAGTTTATTTTAATAACAATGTTGTGATGTATTTTTTTTATAAAAATATTAAAATTTGTGTGTGTTCACAAAATTTTTCAAATAATTTAATATTGGAATATGGTTGATTTTTTTTTTTTAATTTTTTTTATTGGTGTGATGTATTTTTATTTTTGATACTTCTCAAGTATTATTATCATGATTATAATAATAAATGTATAATGTAATCTTAAAAAATATGTTGAGGGTGTTTTAATCTAAAATTTTTTTTTTTTTAATTATTTAATTTCTCGTTATTAAATTTACTTTTTTTAATTTTTAATTATTTCAATAAATCATTTTTTTAAATTTTTTTTATTATTATAAATAGTAATTTTTTTTATTATTATTATTATTATTTTTTTTTAAAATATTAAAATATTTAATATTACAGTTTTTTTTTTTTTTTTTAAATAATAGTTTTTCAAATGTACTTGATATATCGTTTTATGCAGGTGTACCAAGACAATCTCCAAGTACGTATGGTAACTCAATTGAAAAATAATGATTGAGTACATAAGTACTTGGAGATTGGCTTGGTAAACATGCATAAAACTATATATCAATTTTAATTTCATTTGAAATTACATTATTATTTAAATGATACATTTAATTAAACTCCTGTCCATCATCAAAAACTTATTTTGAACCAAAAATATTTGTTTCTGGATAGAAGGTAAAAGTGATAATATAATTTGTAATGGTAATTTTGAAAAATAAAGATTATTTAATCAATCATCAATTTTTTAGTTCAAACCTAAAATGAAAGTTTATTTTGGGCAAATTGACATAAATTATTTTTTTTTTTTTTTTGAGATTATTTTATTTACTAATTTTTTATTAAAGTTTTAAAATTTATTTGATATTATAATATTAATTAAAAGTAGATACAACTGCATCGATAGCACCTTTTCCTAGATCTAACATTTTATTCAAGATCTTTGACTTTTCATTTGTTCTAGTTTTAACTTTATCAAACTGTTCTTCGAACTTTGACTCATCTTGTTCTGAGGTATCTAATGCTGAGATAAATGATTTAAGTTCATCTAAAATCTTTTTATAATTAGAAGCTTTTTCAGTATCTTTAGCTTGTTGAGCAATTTCCATGTGTTGTTGATAAGTTCGTTTTGTTGAGTCAAGAATAATACGCATATCACCTAAAACAGCAAGATCTTTAAATTTAATTTTAAGTTTACTAAATTCTAAAAGTTGTTCACTATATTTCTTTTTAAGTTCTTTGGCTATAAAATAATATTTATTTTTTTGTTAAAATTATTAATAAATCAATATGAATAGAAAATATAAATAATATTTACCTTGGTTTTCGTATTCTTGAGACTTTTTCATTGCATCTAATGCACCATTCTTGATTGAATAGTATACCTCTAAAACCTTATCATCCTCAATCCATTCGAGTTGAAACCTTACATGAACATGTTGTTTGTATGAACATTTACTTGGGCATATTTTACATTTTGTATTTTGTTTGTCATAGGTCAATGATCCTGTAAATTTACTAAAACTAGGTGTTCCTGAAAAGGCGAGACAATTTTTGAAAATGTTGTCACCTCTAATTGAGGTATAGTCTACTCTACAACCAAGGTGACAGTATGGACTCAAGCATTCTGGAGCGAAACAAACAGTGGAATAAACACCACCTGGCCATGGATTTGTACCCATGATTTTGGCTTTTGGTTTACCATCTATAAGTGCGAAGCCTCTATCTTTTAACCATTCATCCATTGAGATAGATTTTGATTTATTGATTAAAGATTCAATGTTTTTGTCAGTCAAATCACTCAAAAGACGTGTAATGGTACTAAGATCATTTACAGTGATTGCAAGACCTTTTAATTTTTCAAGTATTTCATCTTTTAGATCATTGAGAAATTTCATTCCTTCTGGTTTGAATGAAGTTTTTGATCTAATTCTTTCAATGAAAAAATTTTGAACCACTTTTGTCTTTGCTTCCATCTTTTTCTGAAGTTCTTCTGTATTATCAACGCCTAAAAGTGTTTCTGATGTATCCTCTTCATTTTCATCAGTATCTTTAAATATATTTTTATAATGTTGAGACCTAGAAAATAAATATAAAATTTGTTAATTTTTTGAAATAAATAAATAAATAAATTAAATAAATAAATTACCATGGATTATCCATAAAAATAGCAGGTTTATCTTTAATACCATCTAACATTTCATTTAATACTTTTCTAACACTATTTGCTTGGTTTGCATTATCACAGAATGTAATTATTGTTGACACACATTCAAATGCTTCATTTGGAAGAATTGAAAATACATTGCATAACACTCTCAATGGTTCAAGTGTTTTTCTTGTTAATGCACCATTTACAACATAGCTAACACTGTCAAGTCTTTCGAGTTTACCTACTGCTGATAAAATTGATTTAATATGTTGACGATCTTTGTTCATACCACCAGAGTCTGCAAAACCTGGTGTATCAACAATAGTAATACCAAACATCCAAGTATCATTATATTGGTATTCAATTTCATAACGACAAACACTTTTAGTTTTACTTTGGCCTATACCTTTATCTTCTAAATCAGTGGCACGTTGTGGGTTTGGATCATGAATTTGACCTGTTAAGATATTAAGAAAGAACTCAATCATTGTTGTTTTTCCAGTACCTGTCATACCTAGTAAGACAAAGTAGTAACGTTCACGATCATCAAGCGATCGTTTTGCTTGTTCATAAAAATCTTGAAATAATTCATCATCTATTAAATCTACTTTTACAAAATATTTTAAAATAAATTCATCAGGTGTTGATAAATTTTTAACTTCTACACTGTTGGTAACTGGCTTTTTCTTTAATCGATCTCTCCAAAGTATTGAACTTTTTGAATCTGAAATTTTAGTTTCCTATAATTGGGTGATTATAATAGATAAAGGAGTGGTGAGTGTGAGTATGAGTATGAGTATGAGTATGAGTATGAGTATGAGTATGAGTATGAGTATGAGTATGAGTATGAGTATGAGTATGAGTATGAGTATGAGTTTGAGTAAGTAAATAAAGAATACATACACTACCTCCTTCATGAATCACGGTTGAAGGGAAACTAACTTCATCATCCTCCCATATGCCATCAATCGATTTTAATTGATCAACATTACCATTACGATATGTTAATTTACCTTGACCATGACGTTTACCTTCTAAACAAAATCCTTCATATTTTGATTTGTTTTTGTATATGTATATTCCTTTATATGTTGGTATTTTATTGACAGTTGGACCTATCCATCTACCTTTTTCAGTTTCTGTGAATGTAGATCCAATCATTTGTTGTGCATTTACTTTAATCTCTGAAATTGCTGAATCTGTACATGGAATCTCTGAGCTATTATAATAAGAAATAATTAATTGTTAATATAATTATTAATTTATTAGTTTGTATTTTTACTCACTCAAGAATATTTTTCATTGAACTTTGAATAAATTTAACAAGAGAATCTTGAGTTTTTTTTAAGGATGTGATTTGTTGAGCGACTTTGGAATATAAGGATTGTACATAAATTGATGTATCCTCCTCACCGAGCATAGGTAAAATCAATTGATTAAAAGCACCTAACTGAATTATCATTTGTTGGAATTCCCAATAGAATGAACCAATTGATGAAAGTTTATTCTTATAATGACCTAAAGATATTGGATCAAGAGAGAGAAGTGGTGTTGCTCTTGGTGGTATTGGTGATATTTCCATTCTTACTGGCATTAATCTATCTTTATCAACTTCAAATGAGTTAATAACTCTGATTGCATCATCAAAACTTTGAATATCAGTTCTATCAATTGGTTTACAACCACCTAAAAGAACTGACGATGTTACTTTTAATTTTGATGAGGATGAACTTTCTGTTTTATCAATATGAGCTTTAACTGAAAGTGAAAGTGCACCAATTGAAAGGCTTCCTGATAATTCTCCTTTAAGTTGATTCATAGTTGATTTATCACTATTTTTTAAATTATTATTTTTATTTTTATTATTATTATTATTATTATTATTGTTATTATTATTATTATTATTATTATTATTATTATTATTATTATTATTATTATTATTATTATTATTATTATTATTATTATTATTATTATTATTATTATTATTATTATTATTATTATTATTATTATTATTATTATTATTATTATTATTATTATTATTATTATTATTATTATTATTATTATTATTATTATTATTATTATTATTATTATTATTATTATTATTATTATTATTATTATTATTATTATTATTATTATTATTATTATTATTATTATTATTATTATTATTATTATTATTATTATTATTATTATTATTATTATTAATATTATTATTAATATTATTATTAATATTGTTATTATTATTAATTTTATTTTTATTATTTTTATTTGATAGAAAAAAGGTTTAAAATAATAATTAAACTTACGAAGATTCTAGGGTAATTTTTAAATCTATAATTGCACCAAATTCAATTTTACTAATATAAAAAAGACCATAACCGGATCTGAGTAAGTCAATACTTGTTATTTTTGAAATATCATCAGATGGTTCAGAACTATTATCAAGTTCAACAATTTTATCTACAATTCTTCTTGTATACAAAAATGTCAATCTTTCGTTACCTGAAGTACTGGTATCAATATAATTACCCATAACTTTACCTGAAATAAGACCATATGATAAACTTAATTCTGATGAAAAAAAAAAAAAAAAAAATTAAATGAATATTCAATTAATATTAAATTAGATGTTCAATAATAAATCACTTCACTAATTAATATTATCACATACCTCCTCCTACATCTAATGCTGATTTTAATGATTCATTATCTCTAATTAATGTTAGATTACTTGAATCAGATTTGGGAAAAGTTGATTTGTGTCTGTTTAATTTTTAAAATTTAATTTTTGAAAAAAAAAAAAGAAAAATATTTATCCAAAAAAAAATAAAAAATTTTGAAAATAAAATTTAAAAAAAAAAAATATATTAATAAATAAAAAATAAATTAATAAATAAAAAAATAAATAATTATATAATATATAAATACTCTTTATTTGAAATGAAAACTTCACTCTTTTTAGCATTTCCACCATTTTCATCGATACTGAAACCTCTTCCTAAATCGTTTTCTGTTATTAATAAGGTATTTACACCAGCAGGTATTGGTAAAACCAATGACATTTTAAAATATTTAATAATTTATAGAATAAAAAAAAAAAAAAAAAATTTTTAAAATTGTTAATTTAAGTAATTGAAAAAAAAAAAAAATAATAAAAAAAAATTCTTTTTTTTTTTTTTATTTATTTAAAAGTCAAAAATATAGATTTATTCGCTTTAGAAATTAGGAACTTATTTTAAAAACTAACATTAGTTTTTGTTGAGAATTTTCTTAAAATTAAAAAATAAGCTCCTAATTTCTTAAGCGTATTAACCTATTTTTTTTTTGACATTTTTTTAAATAAATTAAACAAAGGGTTTTTTTTAGACAATTTTTTTTTTTAAAACGTGATAATCACCGATCCATTTTTTTTTTTTTTAAAAACGAGATGATCATCGATTCATTTTTTTTTTTTTTATTTTTTTTATAAAAATTTCAGAATAAAAAGATATTAAAAAAAAATATTTTTTCTTTCAATCACAAAAAATATTTTTTTTTTTTTTTTTTTTTTTTTTTTTTTTTTTTTGAAACAAAATTAAAATAAAACTCATTAATCAAACTTTAAAAAAATTTATTTTTATCATCACTTTTATTATAATAATACAATGGCATTGGTTTTACCGATATTCGCAATTGAAAATACATTATTGGTAACAGAGAATGATTTAGGGAGAGGTTTTAGTATTGATGACAATGGAGCAAATGCAAAAAAAAGCAATGTTTTTATTTGTAATAAGGAGTATTATCAATAATTTTTTTATTTTTTTTTTATTTAATTTTTAAAAAAAAAATATACTAATAAAAAAAATAAAAAAAATCAAAACTTTAAAAGTGATATTACCACAGTAAAATCAACTAATGATTCAAATAAACTTACTTTAATTAATGACCAAGAATCATTAACTTCAGCATTAAATCTTAGTGGTGGTTAGTATTTATATATATAAAAAAAAAAAAAGTGGCAAAATAAATTATAAAAAAAAAACTAATTAAATTATAAATAATTTTTTATATTTATTTTTTTTAAAATTTCTACATAGAATTAAGTTTATCTTATGGTTTAATTTCAGGAAAGATCATGGGTGAATATCTTGATAATAGTTCATCAAATTCTAATAAATTAACATTTTTGTTCACAAGAAGAAAGGTTACAAAAATTGTTGAATTAAAAAATACAGCAAAAACCACACCAGAACTTTCGACAATAACTAATATTGATTCTTTGAAATCAATATATGGTCTTTTTTATATTAGTAAAATTGAATATGGTGCAATTTTAGATTTAAAAATTACCATAGAATCTTCGTATGTAAAAAAATCTTTATTTAGAAAAAAAAAAAAAAAAAAGTCATGTATTATTAACTATTGATTAATATTTTTTATTATTATTATAAAAAAAAATAGTGATGAAACAGCAATGAAAGAATTAAAAGGTGAATTAGAAGGAAATGTAGATATTAATAAACTTTCAATTAAAGTAAAGGGTCAAATGGAAAAACAAGATGGTTCTTCTAAATCAAAAATAAATGTAACTTCATCTGTTAATATGAGTGGATGTAAAGATTTAAAGCAAGTTCATATTCAAAGTTTAGATGATGCCAATAAAATCATTGAAAAGTTTGAAGTTGATGAAGAAGCATTAGTACCAGTTAGAATGGAAATTTCACAAATCACTTCAATTTTAACACCACAAATTACAATTGACCCAATTGAATTCAATCATTATAAGAAAAAACTATCAGATGTTGGTAAAACTTTTTTAGAATATCAACAAATGGTCACTCAATTAGATGTTTTTAAACAATTAATTCAACCAATGTTAGAAGATGAAACAAATGCTATTTACATTGAGGATTTACACCCAAAGGTTGTTGAATTTATTTCATCACTTAAAAAATCACAAGATACCCTCATAGGTTTTATGCAAGGTTCAATGAAAAATATTTTATTGTAAGTAAACTATATATTCAAAAGATAGATTTCTCTTTTTTTTTTTTTTGTTCTAATTATTTTTTTAAAAAAAAACTATAAAAACTTAGAAATGAGATTCCAGTTTCTGATGCCGATGCAGAAGCTAAAAAAGTTGAAGCAAAACAAATGATTGGCTCATCATTTACAAAAACTTTAGAAGGAAGATGGAAAGGACCAACAATAAATAAAATTCCTACATTTAAAGGAACTTACCAATATAAAGATGGATCTGAATATGAAGGCTTGTGTTTAGAGGGTAAACGTCATGGTAATGGTAAAATGAACTATTTCGATGGTAATCCTGATGATTTTAAATCTATTGATGGTGAATGGAAAGAGGATTTAATCAGTTTTCCTTCATCAATAATTTACTCTGATGAGGTATGTTTTAAATTTAAATTATATAAAAATGAAAACCATTGAACCTATTAATATTAATATTTTTTATTCTAATAAATATAGACATCTGTATCTATTATAGGCGCAAAAGATTTAGCCCAATGGAAAGAAAGTCATAAAAAGAAATTAGAAGAAAAAAAATAAATTGATTCGATTTAATAAAAAAATAATTAATATTAGGGGATGAATACTAAAAAAAAAAAAAAAAAAAACTTCTCTTTTAATATTATTTATTTGTTTATTTTATTTAAAGTTATTTAAATAAAATTAGTATTATTATTATAATTATATTAAATTACATTATCAACTTTTAAAAATATTAACCAAACTATAGTACCAAATAAATAAAATGAAGAAGATATTAAAAATATTTTATTCCAATCACCATGGAATGATTCTAATAAAAATCCACCAACTAAAGGTCCTATAAATGCTGGTATTGCAGAACAGATATTTGCAATTCCCATACTAACACCAGAATATTTTGAACTTAAATCCAATGTTACCAATTGGTAACTTGTATTTGAAAAACCATTTGCGGCAATTGATATTGTTACAAATGCAATTTTAGTTGCAGTTGAATGACTTGGTATTACTAATGATACCATTAATAAGAAAATACCTGGTATACCATAACATAAACCACCAAATGTTTTTCTGAGAATGATTTTTCTAACACCCATTGACAATAGTTTATCTGATAAACGACCAAACCCAATAGATATGGCAAGACATAAAATAAATGGAAGTGCATTAAAGAATGCAAATTTATAGCCAACATTAATACCCAACTCTTTAGATAACCAAGTTGGTAACCAACCCAATAATAAAAAGTAAGCCCAATTACATGAAATATTTAAATATACAATCGTTAACATTCCTCTTGACGATATTAATTTTTTAAAAGCAACAGAATAAGGTAATCTTTCATCTTCATCATTGATTTGTTTTTTTGAATTTTCAATGGTTATATCTGATGATGTTTTTAGTTCAACATCATCACTAATCATACTATTTAAACTTTCTGTTGATGACTCTACAGTTGATGTACTGTTACTACTACTATGTAACATTTGAAAATCATTTCCCCCATTTTTATTTTGGCTGTTCTCTTTTATTTTACTAGATTTACCAGTTTCCATTATAGTTTTTATATTAACAACTTGTGATTGAGTCAATGTTTTTAATTTTACTTCTACAGGTGCAGTTTGATTAATAAAACGAATTTCATTTTCATGAATACCAATTAAATCCTTTGGATTATCACTTATAAAAATTGCCCATGGAACAACCCACATAATGATACAAGCACCACCTACAATATAAAAACATTCTCTCCAATTTAAATATTCTAATAATACTGGTGATATAAACTAAAATAAATAAAAATATATATTAAATTTAATATTTAATAATAAAAAAAAAAATATATGTATATTAAAAAAAAAAAAAACTTACAGAAATTCCAACATTACCAGCATAAACACCTGCCCATATCATACCAGCACAAGTCGAACGTTGAGTAATTGGGAAATAATTTGCAATTAATAGATTTAGAGAAGGCATTACTATACCTTGAAAAATACCACAAAACACTCTTACTAAAACAATTGCAGCTTTATAAGGAGCAGCAATAGGTACCAAAAACAATGTACATATTGACATTGTCAAACCAAATAATATAATTCTTTTACTACCAAATTTATCGCATAAAAATTGTGCTGTTAATTGGGTTGTAGTATAACCCATTGAAAATGCTGCCAATAAAACACCTTTAAAAGTACTGCCATAATGATACTCTTTATTCATAAAGATAACACAAGTACTTAATAAAGTTCTAGTAGTATAACAAATGGTTAATGCCAAAAATCCCAAAACTATTAAATTAAATCTTTTTGGGAAATAAAATTTTGGTGTTGGATATTTATCATTTTTGCTATTTTTATAATCACTATTAACATTACTACTTATTAAAAAAAAAAAAATTATGAAAAATAAAAAATAAAAAAAAATTTGGAAAAAAAAAAAAAAAAGGAATTTTTTTTAAATTAATATTTAAAGTATTCTTTTTTTTATTTTTATTTGAATTTAATTTTAATATTACTTTTTTAACATTTTTTTTTATTTAATTTTGGAAATGTTAATATTGCTCCCTGTTCTTATAAAAATGAGTTAGGAAAAAAAAAAAAAAAAAAAAAAAAGAATTTAAGAAATATTTTATATTTTACAAAAAATTTGTTGGTATTAATTTTTTTTGAAAAAAAAATATATAAAATAAATATAAATAATTATATTTTTCTTCTATTTCATATTTTCAAATCAAATATAGATTTATTATAATGATTGGTCATTAAAAATAGTTGGGAAAAAAAAAAAAATACATATAAACAATTAAATAAAATGAATATACCAACAAAGTATAATATATAAATGTTATTTTTATAGTATGAATTTAAAAAAAAATATTTTTTTTTGTTTTTTTAAAATTTTTTTTTCTATTATGTAAAAATTATAATTTTATTATTAATAATAAATAAATTCCATTGGTTACTTATTTGAATTTTAATTTTATTTATAATTTTTAAAATAAGATGAGGTCAGTCATAGTGTTTCGTAACTAATTATAACCAAAAAAAAATCTACAACTATATATATAATAAATCTCTCTCCCTCTCTCTTTACAATGATGAAAAAAAAAAAATGATATCCTATTTTTTTTTTATTTTTTTAATTTTTAATTTTTATCCTATTTTTTTTTCATATTTATTTAAATATTAATAAATTTTGACCACAAGTTTGGAATTAATTTTTGATATATTTTTTATGGAGGAAACAGAATAAAAAAAAAATAGTATTAACAGATTAAAAACTCACTGTATTTAATATCCATATATAAAGAACACCCCCCCATCATATGAATAAAAATAGAAATTAAATAATGAAATTTTTAAAAAAAAAAAAAAAAAAAATATAAAAACCATTCAAACCAATCTTTTAAAAATTTTTTTATTTATTTTTTTTTTTAATTATTTATTTATTTACTTTTTAAAAAAAAAAAAAAAACAAAAAAAAAAAAAAAAAAAACTAATTTATAAATAATAAATTTATATCTCTAATTATAATTTCTTTTTTTTTAAATATATATTTTTTTCTTTTTTTCTTTTTAATTTTATATTTATTTTCTTTTTAATTTTTATACTATTGTTACTTTTTTTATAATTTGTTATTAATTTTTTTTATGGAAAAATGGTTAATTTTTTTTTTTTTTTTTTTTTTTTTTTTTTTTTTTAATCTTTTCTTAAACCAAATCTTGTCCAACAATCTTTAATACCCTCAACTAATTTTTTCATAGCTTCATCATTGTGAACTGGTGAAGGTGTTAATCTGAAACGTTCAGTACCTTTTGCAACAGTTGGATAATTGATTGGTTGAACATAGATACTATGATTTGAGAGGAGGTAATCACTCATCTTTTTACAGAGGACTGAATCTCCAACCATCAATGGAACGATATGACTATCGGTATCCAATACTGGTAATGAGGCATCTTTTAACAATTGTTTAAGTTTATTGGTACGTTCTTGATGTTGAGTACGCTCCAAAACACTATTCTTTAAATAGGCAACAGAGGCACGAGCACCAGCAGCGATTGATGGTGGAATCGAGGTGGTAAAGATGAAACCTGGTGAGAGACAACGAATTGTATCAACAATCTCTTTGTTGGCGGCGATATAGCCACCAAATACACCAAATGCCTTACCCAAAGTACCTGAGATGATATCGACACGATCCATGAGATTATCACGTTCACAAACACCAGCACCTCTTTCACCATACAATCCTACGGCATGTACTTCATCGATGAATGTCAAAGCATTGTATCTATCTGCCAAATCACAGATTTCTTTAATGGGTGCAATCGTGCCATCCATTGAGTAAACCGATTCAAAAATGATCAATTTTGGACGTGATGGGTCGGCAGCAGCCAACAAGTCCTCGAGGTGTTTAATATCGTTATGTCTGAATACCTTTTTATCTAATTTTGAGTTACGAATACCTTCAATGAGTGAAGCATGGTTCTTTGCATCAGAGAAAATCATACAGTTTGGCATTGCAGCTGCAATCGATGTCACTGCATTTACATTGGCAATATAACACGAACCAAATACCAATGCATTCTCTTTACCATGTAAATCTGCTAATTCCATCTCCAATTTAACATGTTCACTAGTGGTACCAGAAATATTTCTTGTACCACCTGAACCTGCTCCCATCTTTTTAATGCAATTTGTCATTTCATTAATAACAACTGGATGTTGACCCATACCTAAATAATCATTACTACACCAAACTGCAACTGAACTTTGAATTTGTTCCAATTTATTAACTTCATTTAATTTATTTTTATAGAATTTCTTTGTTGATTTTGAAGTTGAATTATTTGATTGAATTTTATTTAGTTGTTGTGGTTGTTGTGATTGTTTCTTTTTAAAATGCAAAACATTCAATTCTCCATTATTACTATTATTATTATTAATATTATTGATGGCGCTGTTATGATGGTGATCTTCATCCTCTTCACATTCAATATCAATTTTTGAAGGAGTAATATATTCTTGAGCTGATTGATAACGTTTTGCGTATGGGAAAGAACCGACTTGTCTTTGAATTGTTGTGAAAACTCTATATCTACCCTCCTCTTTTAGGTTTGTAATTACACCTTCAAAACTTGATTGATATTGGTGTTTACCTTTATTTAAGGTTTCCAATGTTTTAATTTCATTCATTTCAATCATCTCTGAGAGGATGGTCTCTTGTTCTTCAACGATCAATTGTTTATTAGCTGGTTTCATTAATTCAGAGAGAACTTCCAATCCTTTCTCTTGATCTTTTTTAATACCTTCCTCTACAACATTTGCAAATGGACATTTCTCAAAAAAATCCTTTGCATTCTCTGGTGTCAATGTCGATGGGTGAACAATGTTTGTAGCATTATTAATAATATTATGGGCAGATGTGGATGTAGTAGTGCCTTTCAAAATATTAGCATTTGTTGCTGAATTTATAGCGGCACCAGCATTTGTAGATGTTGAAAAACCACCCCTTGAAATGATTGGACAAATTCTTCCAATTAGATTATTAGCGATTTGTGGAAGTACAGTTTGACTACTATTAAACATTATTCTATGCATGGTGTTATACAATATGTATAAATATATTAGTTTATAATTATATAATTATATGGTAGGAGGTGGTAAAATTATAATTTTTAAGTGATGATGATGATGATTAGTATTATTGTAAAGGTGAGGGGGAAAAAGGATAGAGGGGTTAGACAATTTAGTTGTACAATGTCAATATTGTTTTTATTAAATAATATAAATAGAATTTTATTGTTGATTATATAATATTAAATAAAATATTATTAAAGTTTGATGGTGCGATATATTGTTGTTTTCGACAATATATAAAATAAATATAGAAATAAATTTTTAAAAATTTTAATTTTTTTGATGATGTTATAAAAAAAATAATTAAATAAATTAAAATTAAAAAATTAAAATATTAAAAAAAAGAATAATAAAATAATAAAATAATAATATAATTGTTTTAGGATAATTAAATTCAACCATAAATAGAAAGATATTTTACATTCTCTGCACACCACAAATATAGAAATTCTTAACAATATTTAAAAAAAGTGTATATATATATAAATATATCAAGTATTGAAAAAAAAAAAAAAAAAAAAAAAGATAGTTATATAAAATAGGTGTAAACTAAAAAAAAAAAAAAAAAGTATAATAAAATCGGCAGT
>CM069765.1:7100000-7105000 GCA_036169595.1 Dictyostelium firmibasis | reverse complement strand
ATCAATACATGTTAATAATGCATCACTAAATACAAATTTATTATCAATACAATTGTCAAACGCATTATCATTGCTAAACTCTGAACAAAACCAAAAAACCAATTTATCTGATGAATTGATGAAAACAAAGAACGAAAGAGCTGAAGCATTTAGAAATGCAATGGAAGAACAGTCAAAGATTGAAACATTGGAGAAAGAGTTGAATAAAATCGAGAATGCTTACAAAAAAGAACTCTCACAAAAGAATAAAGTACAAGACTCTTTACACAAGATTACCTCTACCCTCAAAGAGAAGGAGACAATAATTCAATCCTTCCAAGAGATTGTGGGTCAATTGAAATATAGTTTAAAGGATTCATCGATAATGGATAAGAAAGATTCTGCTATCGTTCAATTGTTTTATCAATTTTCAAATATAACAAATAATAATTTAAATGGTAGCAATCCAACAGAGAAGATATTGTTGGTAAAAGAAAACATTGTAAATAAATCATTGGAGATTCAATTGGAAGAATTAAAAAAGGAGAATCAAAAATTAAAACAAAATGCAACAAATGATCAAATGAAATTAATAGAATACGATTTAATTAAACAAACCATTAACAATAGGTTACAGAGAGAAACTGTTTCGGTTGATAATCTTTTAGGAGATAAATTGGATTCATTAGAGATGAAAGATCTCGATAAGCTAGAAGAACTCTATCATAATGGATTAAAGAAAGTTGGCGCAGCCAAACAAGATCTACTCCAAAAACAATTATTGAAAATGCAAAGAGAAAAAGAAGAAAATGCATCAAATGGTAACGGTAAAACTTGTGTCGTTTGTGTTGATCTTTTAATCAATGCTGTATTAGTACCTTGTAGACATAGTTGTATTTGTAGCACTTGTGCAAAGAAATTAACACTTTGTCCACTTTGTAGATCCCCAATAAATGATGTTATTGAATATTATTAAAAAAAAAAAAAAAAAAAAAAAAAAAAAAACGATCAAATTACTAATTAAGAGTTAATTAATAATTATATGTAAATAAAACCAACAAAAAAAAAAAAAAAAAAAAAAACAAATAATAAAAAAATTTTTTAAAACAAAAACAGTGTTTTCTTTTTATTTTAAAATTTATCTGATAATGGATATTTTTAAATTCCAAAGTTTTTTTTTGAAACCCATCCTGGTGATTGATTTTTTTTTATTTTTTTTTTTATTTTTTTTTAAAATTTTATTTTTTTAAAATTTTTTATTTTTTTTTTTATATTTTTAATATGTAAAATGGAAATTGATCAATTAAAAAAATGGAGAAGAGAATTACATTCATTTCCTGAACTTGGATGGACAGAATTTGTTACAACTTCAGTATTGGTTAGAGAATTAAAATCAATGGGATATGAACCATTATTAGGTGAATCAATAATTAATCGAGAGTTTGTAAGGGGTAGAAAAATAGATCTTGTTCAAAAAGCAATTAAAGTTGCAATTGATAAAGGAGTTGATAAGGAACTATTGAATAAAATGAATGAATTAACAGGATGTGTAGCAATATTTGATAGTGGATTACCAGGACCAACAGTGGCATTAAGATTTGATATCGATTGTGTTGGTGTTCAAGAAACTGATAATGAAAATCATTTACCATTGATTAATGGTTTCAAATCTAATACACCAAATCAAATGCATGCATGTGGTCATGATGGTCATATGGCAATAGGTTTGGGTATTGCAAAATGGTTAAAACAACAACCTGTAAACTCATTGTGTGGTCGTGTTAAATTATTATTTCAACCAGCTGAAGAGGGTGTTAGAGGAGCTAAACCAATGGAAATGAGTGGCATTGTCGATGATTGTAACTATTATCTTGCATCACATATTGGTTTCATTGCAAAGAGTGGTGAGATTGTTGTTAATCCAAATAGTTTCCTTTGTACAACTAAATATGATTTTAGATTTAAAGGTTTGTCAAGTCATCCAGGTAAAGATCCACATGTTGGTATTAATGCATTGGCTGGTTGTTGTAATGCTGCAACTCAATTATTGGCAATTCCAAGACATGGTAAAGGTATGTCACGTATTAATGTTGGTGTAATTCGTGCTGGTGAAGCTAGAAATGTAATACCTGCTTATGGTGAATTACAAGTAGAGGTTAGAGGTGAAACTGAAGAAATCAATACTTTCATGTGTCAACAAGCTGAGAGATTAGTAAAAGGTGTTGCATTAGGTTTTGGCTTGGATTTAGAAATTGAAGTTATGGGTGAAGCTGTAGATTTAACAAATGATCAAGAAATGGTTCAATTATTATCAGATGTCTCAAAACCCTATAATCTAACAATCATTGAATCACGTCCATTTGGCGGTAGTGAGGATGCAACAATTTTAGCTCGTAGGGTACAAAAAATTAATAATGGAAAGGCAATTTATTTTGTTTTAGGTTCAGATTTAAAAGGTACCCATCATCAATCCGATTTTGATTTTGATGAATCAATTTTGCCAATAGGTGTAAATATCTATACAAATTGTTTATTAAAATTAATTTCAAAAAAATAAACATATAAAAAGAATCATTTTCACTTTAGAAACATATAAAATAACAATGAATTGAAAATTATTAACAAATAAAAAAAATAAAAAAAAGTGAATCGATTAATAATTGAGAATATAAATTATTTCTACCAAATTCAAATAGAATTTTAAAAGAAAGTTAAAGAAAATAAAATCATTTTATTAATTCTAAAAGTTTAATAATTTTTTTTATTGTTAATACAAAATAAGTATTGGGTGATAATTATTGATAGACCAAAAATATTTATTTTTGTACACTTAAGAATTTGGCAGAAGTAGAAAAATTAACATCACAACAATTAATGAAACCTATTAAAAATTTTGGTATTAGTAATAAAAATTAAATATACACCAATATATATATTTTTTTTTTTTCTTTTAATTACTTACATTCACCAACTGGGTCATCACGTTGCCAACGAATTAACATAGTGGCGGGAGAAGATCTCATTGGAATACTAGTTGTAAATACATAAGCATCTGATGATGTACATCCAGGATGAGTGGTATGAGTTGGTAGAATATTACCGAAATCTGAAACTAATTCTAAATCATCCCATGTTAATTCAGAAGATGTTGGATCATAATTCTCTGAAAGATAAATTTCCCAAAATGATGGATTATGAACGGCAGTTGCACAATAATTTATTTCAACTTTACACATATGATTATCTGAATCACATTGTAATGTAGTAAATGGCCAACTACTTGCAATACTCATTCCACTCTTATCACCAAAGTTTAATGAACTATCATTTGCACCAGCACTACACAAACTACTTGGAACTGCATTTTTTAATGCATTAAAACCTTGGTCATAATCTGGAATCAATACGGCATATTCATTCTTTTGAGTGAATTGTTTCACAGCTTGTTCTTGGCTTTGACCATTTCTGTTATAAACATATGTATATGCATCCCTGCAAAATTCATCAACTATACCACTATAAAATTAAATTATCAAGAAATTAATTTTAATTTATATAAAAAAAAATAATTATTAAAAAAAACCTACCTTCCATCTACTGGCCACCATATTGAATTTTTTGGATTTGAAATACAAACATATTGTCTTGCTGGTGGATATATTGAATACCCATGACCATTAACAAGAGATAAGAATGCAATTAATAAAATGAAATATTTTAACATTTTTTTATAAATATTTTAATAGAATGAATTTATTTTTATTATTTTTTTTTTTATTTTAAAAAAAATTCCTCTTTTTATACTCTGAAAAAAAAAAAAAAAATAATAATTTTTAATAAAAAATAATAATAATAAAATATTAAAAATGGCCATTATTCTCTTAATGGTTTTTTAAACAATCAGTTGATTTAGATTTGAACTGTTTGGCCCCATTTTTAAAAAGTTTAGAGTTTATTTTTGATGCCCATTAAATAATTTGAAGGATAAAATTTACAAATAAATTGGTTTATTAATATTATTAAAAGAGGTTTTTTAAGGAGTGGTAAAAATTTTAATTTTTTTATCAGTCCACACGTCAAAGTAAAAAATCATCTTGAAAAAAATCACAAGAGGTTATGATTGAAAATAAATATATAAAATCATTTTTTGTGTGGGATGGTGAAAAAAAAAAAAAAAAAAAAAAAAAAAAAAAAAAAGGTTTACAAAGAGGATAATACTCTTTGAATAATAAAAAACTGGAAACATGAAATATCATCATAATATCAATTTATTGATAATAATAAATTTCTTTTAGTTTAATTAAAATTTATTTGTAATATTAATGATAATAAATTTTATTTATTTTTTTTATAATGGAACTACTTTCTTCTTTTTCTTTTTATCATTATCTGGTTTTTTATAACAACTACAGCACACATTGAGGAAATTAATTAAATAAAATCCAACTAAAAAGAAAATATCCATTCCTGCTGCACCTCTTAATAATACGAAAATATCTCTATTTGTTTTATACTTTTATTTTAAAAAAAAAATTGTAATTTTAATATATTTTTTAAATATATTATTTATTCTATTTGTTTAAAATTAATAACTTACACATTCAGTATATTCAGTACCTTTTCTTAAGAATTCACAAATGATAAAGATAACAACTGAAATACCAGTATATAAAAAGAAAGAACTAAAGCCACAATCGGATGCCACTGCTATACAATGTCTTGGTTTCTTTATTAACATTGTTCTATGAAAGTATAAACTATACAATAAATTACCAATGAATAAAAATATATATATAATTAAAAATGTACCAATGAATGAACAATTCGATTGCCATCTAACACCTGTTAAAATAATTAATGCCAATAACATTGGTACATTCACAAGGAACGAAAATAAATAAATCCATGGGAATGGTCTATAAAAAAAAAAAAAGAATTAATAACTGGAATACTACTATTGTAATTATTTATTGTTGGTTGTCAATTAATAATAAACCTAATTATTTACCTTTTACTTTTGA
>CM069765.1:7062500-7095000 GCA_036169595.1 Dictyostelium firmibasis | reverse complement strand
TCACAAGCATTAATGGGTGAATTTTTTGAAGCACATAGAATTTATCAACAATCACAATTTCAACCAAAAGTTTTATTTGGTATGGTAGATTGTCACAAGTATCCAAGTATTCGTGATAAACAATCAATTGGTGGTTATCCAGTGATGGAATTATTTAGAAAAAACAATGGTGGTAATATTATACCAAGAGGAGCAAGTTCACAACCAACAACAATGATATCATTTCTTAGACGTTCAACATTACCTTCAATTGAAGTGATTACATCAATTGAAAAATTTGAAAACTTTTCAAATATTGTACCCTATGGTTTAATTGGTATTTTCCCAGATTTTAACACTAATCAATATAAAATCTATGATTCATTATGTAAAAAATTAGCATTCAAATTCCCTGTTGCAATAATAATGGATCGAGTTCTATCAGAAAGAATTTTAAATCGTTTAAATTTAACAAAACAATTTTCATTACTTTCAAAAATTAAAGAAATTGATCAAGGAAAAGATATAGAAGTTAATGAAAAAATAGTTAATCAAAAAGAAAAAGAAGAAGAAAAAGAAGAAATAGAAAAACCAATAGAGGGTGTAATATTAATTAAACCACTTGAAAAATCATATCAAATTTATGATAAAGAGTTTAAGATTAGTATTTTGTTAAGATGGTTATCAGAGAATTATTCACCTATTGTTAATGAGTTAACACCAGATTCAATACATAGAGTTGTATCGAATAAAGTTAAACAACAATCATTTTTATTATTTTTAAATCTTACAAATGTTACAGCTACTACATCATTAAAAGATAGACCATTTTCAAAAGAGCTTTCAGCATTATTGGATGAATCTCCAAAATGGAATAACCAAATCAATTTATATTATGTTGATGGTATAACATTTAGAGATTTCGCTGAACGTTTAGGTGTTACATCATTACCACAAATGGTTATAATCGATTTCCATTCTGAAGAGTTTTTCACATCTTCTCCAAACTCTTTTGAAATTTCAAATTTTTTAACTCAATATTATAATAATGAGCTAACATCATTCAAATATTCACAAATTATAAATTTTTCAACAACAACAACAACAACAACTACAAGTACGACAGAAATTTTGACACCGAGTCAAAAACAACAAAAAAAAATAACACCATCAAAAAATATTGTATATAATAATTTTAATTCTACAGTTTTAGAAAGTAAAAATAAGAATTCATTAATCTATTTCAATGCACCATGGTGTGGATATTGTAAAACTATGAATATCTATTATAGAGAGGCCGCTGAAATTCTATCGAATCAATATGGTGATAGACTTCAAATCTTTACATATGACGTTGAAAAGAATAGTTTACCAACTATTATGAAACCAATCATTAATACTTTCCCTTACATCTCTTTATTTAAATCAAATGATACATTTAATCCAATATCTTATAATTTAAATAGAAATTTAAATTCAATTGTTGAATTTGTAAATTTAAATTTAAACTTAGATAATGAAAATATAAATAATGAAGATGATATTAATAAACAAAAACAACGATCGAATAATAATAACAATAATAATAATAATAATAATAATAATAATAATAATTTACCACAACATAAAGATAATAATAGTAAAAAACAAGAGGAAAAAGATTTAAAGAATGATGATATTATTTATGATTTTCAAATTCATTCATTGGACGAAACTGAAAAAGAAATTTCATAACTAAAAAAATAAAAATAAAAAACAAAAAAAAAAACAGAATAAAAAAAAAAGAAATTCAAAATTTAATAAATAAATATACTTTTTTACGAGTTGTAATATTGATTTTTTTTTTATTATTTCTTTTCTTTTTTTTTTTTTTATTTTTTTTTTTTATTTATTTTTTTAAGCAGTTTGCATTGTTTGTTCTTCACTATTTGTTGTTGATGGTTGAGAATTATATAAATATTCATCTTGATAATCTTTTAAATATTTTGTTGATCTTTTAACATCAACAAATAAGTCATAAACTTTTTTAATATCATCTACAGAAACATCGGTACCTTTTCTTTTGACAGATACTAATGAAGCAGAGGTGATGAGATGAATTGCATAACGGAGTGAAGTTTCAACACCTATTTTAGTTAAAAGTTGTAAAGCATCTTCTTGAATGTCAACATCCTCTTCTTCACAACGAATTTTTAAAATTTTGTAAATATCTTTTTCACTGTATGGTTGAGTGTTGATGATTAAGAGACGATCTAAGAGATCCAATGGAATACCATGTGGTGCTTTATAGTCGGTACCACGAATGGTTGTATTACCACGATTGGTAGCTATAATGAGGATTGGAGACATATCATCTTCCAATGCACGATTTAAGAAAGAGAAACATTCAATGTCCAACATGTGGACCTCATCGATGAATAATACACCAGGTACGATCTCTGCTTTACCTTCTTCTTTCCATTCTGCAACTTTTTGATTGATTTGTTCACGTACCTCTGATTTGATCTCACCAATGTCACCGGCAAATAAAGCAAAGAAACCTTGTGCTCTACTATTGATAACATCGATTTCATGGAGGGAGACGGTGTGAGTGTCGGTTTTTCTTTGTTGAATTTCACCCTCTGGACATTCGATAAAGTTCACTTTAGAACCACTGATTTCATGATCTCTTAGTCTACTTAATGATCTACCCAATTTTGTAATCTTGCCGGTACCTTTATCGATACGAATGATATCACCATTTTGTACTTTCTCTTTAGTGAGTGAATCAATCATTTTGGCACCTAAATCATACAATGCATCCATTGAAGTGGTTTTCAAGGTGAGTTTACCAACTTTAGCTCCACTACCTGTGGCAGGACGATCGATTTGTATATCAACTACCTCACCGCAGATTACCTCTGTCTCCTCTTTAATACGTACACCAATTGAACGACGGAATGCTTGTGTTAATGCTTCAGTTTTACTCATTTCTAATGAAAAAATCTCACTTGCTGCTATTGCTGTGAATGGGGTTTTTTCACCCAATGATTGTGCCATACCCATTGCAATGGCAGTTTTACCTGTACCAGGTTCACCTCCAATTAATATAGCTCTACCTGCTATCTTACCTTCCTTTATCATCTGTAATATTAATCCTGCTGCTTTTCTTGCTCCAACTTGTCCTACCATACCTTGTGATATCTCTCTTGGCTCCAATGAATCATCAATACCTAATCCTCTAATATGTGAATGTGCTCCAATCCTTTCAATACGAGTTAAATCTTTAACTTGACTAATTTTTGGTATCGACTTTTTTTTTCAATAAAAAAAAAATAATATTATAATTAGTAATTTATCTCTGTTATTATTATTATTATTATTATTATTATTATTATTATTATTATTACTATTATTATTATTATTATTATTATTATTATTATTATTATTATTATTATTATTATTATTATTATTATTATTATTATTATTATTATTATTATTATTATTATTATTATTATTATTATTATTATTATTATTATTATTATTATTATTATTATTATTATTATTATTATTATTATTATTATTATTATTATTATTATTATTATTATTATTATTATTATTATTATTATTATAATAGTTGTTAGTTTTCATACCATTTTATTATTTATATGTATATATATATATATTTATATATGCTCGAGAGAGTTTCTTTGAAAAATTGCGGGTTTTGAAACTGAAATAATTATCGCAGTTAGGTTTTTTATTTTTTTTTTTAATTTATTTTTTTTTAATTTTTTTTTTAATTTTGGATTAAAATGAAAAAAAAAATTTCTCAATATTTTTAAAGATTTGGCTCACAAATAAATTTTTTTTATCTTTTTTTTCAACGATTTCTTGATTATTATTTATATTGATAGATTATTATTAGTCTATAATGATAATAATAGAAATCTCTTTTAATATTTACAAAAAAAAAAAAAACTAATAGGAGAAAAACGAAATTTTAATTTTCAAAATGATCATTTAGTTAGCTAAAACTATCTTCAATCGATAGAGAATTAAATTTTATGTTTATAATAGTGACTTTATTAATACCGACATATTTTACAAAATAAAATATGGTAACAAACTTGCTCTTCCTACGAGTACTCGTAGGAAGAGCAACTCAAAAATTTTTATAATAACCTCTGAGATCGGTACTCACTATTTACAAAAGTCATAACTATCAATTTTAATGTTTTTTACAATCAAAACCATTCATTTTCAATATGACCATAAAAACTTCCTTTAAAAAAAGACTTAAAAAAATTTCAAACCATAAAAAAAAAAAAAAAAAAAAAAAAAAAAAGGAAAATTTATTATTTTTAATTTTCATCTTTTTTTTTTAAATTATTTAATTTATATTATATAATTTTCATTATCATATTATAACAATGGTTTTTTTTTTAAAAATAGTGATTCCGGACGTAAAGATGTTATTGATTTACTATTTTACCATATCAGTTTTAATTTTTAATAAATAATTGATAATAAAATTAAGTTAAATAAAAATTTATTAAAATATTAGGTATTGGATGTCCTCATGGTTTAAATTCAAATATTAAAACCAATGAATTTATAAAAAAAATTAAATCCAATAAATTAATTCATGAAAAAATCAAACAACAACAAAGAGCTACATTGAAAATTGATGTACCAGAGAATGATTTTTCAAAATAATTTCAAGTTTTAAATACGGATAAATCATATTTAAAATTACAAAATAATGATTCAACCAAAGTTTATTCGTATGAATTGGTAAATCATTTTATAATCAAATTGTACCAAATGATTCATATTTTAATATTTTACACTTCATTGGTTGGCATTGGAATTAAATGATCAATCTCGTTCATATGGAAGATCATTGATTTATGGAACATTAGAATCAAGATTACCAGGTATCGATAAATAAGAGAATTCATCAATATTTTGGTAATTATTTATTGATAATAATTCGTTCCTGTATCTAAAGTTATTATTTCCTAAAATAATGCCAAAGTTATCTTTTTGAGTTTCAAGGAGAACCAATAAAATTGAGCTTTGTGACCCTTTTTATTACATTTGAAACATTTAGTTGAGATATTATTAATGATGGTTTTATAAATCCTGGAATATTATTAATTAACTGAATATTTCTTGTTGATGAAAATTCTTAGTTGTACAATTGATTCCATAACATTATCTATTTTTACTAATTGAATTGCTGAATATTTTTCTAAAATAATTGATTTCTAATTCTTTTTGATTTACTTTTTTTTTTTTTTTTTTTTTTGAGAACTTTAATCTCTCTATTCAAAAAATAATTTCTCTAAATACTAATATTTTTTTTTTTGAAGTGAATATTCTATTTTATTTAATGTTAAAAAATAAAAAAAAAAAAAAAAAAAAAAAGATAAAAAAAAAACAAAAAACAAATAAATAAAAAAATATATATGGAATTCCATTTATAAAATGTGGAATGATTTAAAAAATATTCAATCTGAACCAAATTAAAGCGAACATGTTTAAAAAAAAAGTTTTTTTTTTTTTTTTTTTTTTTTTTTTTTTTTGAAATTTTTTTTTGAAATTTTTTTTTTTTTTTTATTATTTCATTTCAATTCATTTCACTTAATTATTTTACATTTTTAGATATTGCCAAATAGGTATTTTTTTTTATTTTTTTTATATTTTTGTTTTATTAAAAAAAAAATCTATTTGTATATAATATTGTATTTTAATTTTTTTTTTTTTTTTTTTTTTTTTTCTTCTTAAAAAAAAATAGAATTTATGGAAACATTAAAATTATAATAGTATTGCCATGGAACAGATAAAAAACAAAAAACCCAAACATATATTTAATAACTATTATGATAATATACTTTCAGATAAACAAGTTCAATGTATATATAAAGAATTTTTCAATGAAGACAATAAACGAACTAGCGATGAAAATGAAAATCAAATGAAGGAAAATGATTTGGGAATTGATAACAATAGAAATAATGATAATAATATCGATAATGATAATAATAATAATAATATAAAAATAATAGATGACGTTTATTATAGTTTAGAATATGATTTTGAAGATTATATAAAATATAATAAAATTTTAACGGAAAAAATTGAAAAGGAGAGAATAGTACAATTATTTGAACAGGAGAAACAAAAAAGGCTAATAACATATCATCAAAGGATTCAACAACAGAAAGAGATTAAAGAACAAATGAATCTAAATATAGAGTTATTAGAGAAACGAAAACACCTAGAAATTGAACTCTCAACTCAAACCAATCAACTAAATGAATGTCTAACACAACTTCAACAACTTGAATCGACAATGATTCAATCACAAAATCAACATCAACAATCAATTGATAAGCTAAAACAAAATCAATCCGAACAACTTCAAAAGAGAAAAGATTATCAACACCAAAAACTATTAAAAAAACAAAAAATTCAAAAAGAAAAAGAAGAAAAAGAACGTATTCTATTAGAAAAAGAACAAAAAGAAAAAGAACAACAACAACAACAGCTACAACAACAAGAGGAAGAAGAATCAAAAGCAAGTACAAATAAAAAGAAAAGAAATTCAAGAGCCACATCACTAAATAGAGTATTTAGATCATTATTGACAGATGTTAAAGTGCTACCAAAGAAATTCAATGGCTTAAAATCTGAGGCACAAGAGGAGATGTATGATCAATTGGATACAGTATTATGTCAACTAAAGGATTATTCGGATCACTCATTTCCTTTTCTTACAAAGGTTAGACCATCAGAAGCACCAAATTACTATGAAATCATAAAAAGACCAATGGATTTAAGTTTAATGACAAAGAAATTAAAGAAATTAGAATATCAAAGTAAAATCGAATTTCAATTGGATTTAAATTTAATATTTACAAATTGTAGAATTTATAATACTGATCCTGTAAGTAAATAAATATATATATTTAGTTTTATTCTAAAATCACTAACACACATATATAGTCTGGTAAAGTTTATGTTGAACATGCAGATAAGATGGAAAAGAAATCAAAAGAACTAATGAAGAATGTTAAAGATTTAGATTTTTCAATGGATATTTCTAAGGATATAGGAGAAGACAATAAAATTAATAGTGGTAGTGATAATAATACAACAGGTTCAATTAAAAAAGGTAGATTATCAGCACCAAATAAAAAACTAAAGACATCAAATTCAACCACAGCCACTACACCTAGTTTATTATCAACTCCATTACCATCGCCACCATATACACCAGGTTCACCATCAACCATATCAACTATATCTTCTACCCCAACAACACCACAATCAGCTGATTGCCCTTTATCACCTTTTCAACAATCACAACCACTACAATCTTCATCAAATTCACCCACAAATACAACTACTGGAACAACAACAACAACAACTACTACTACAATATCACCACGTAGCGATACAAATAAAGATGATATTATAATGGAAGAGGAGTCATCTTCATCTTTGTCTTCATCATTATCAAACAACCAAAATAGTGATGGTTCAATAAATAATTATGGTGAAAATAGAGTTAATAGTAAACCAATTGAACTTGGCACTAACAATGGTGATGGTATTGATACAACTGATGTTAAAATGGAATCAATAAATGTAAAAAAAGAAGGAAATCGACCAGAAGAACTTGTAAATGAAAAAGTAACAAAAGAAGAGGAAAATCAAACAAAAGAAGTCGAAGAAGAAGAAGAGGAGCAAGAGGAAGAAGATCAGGATCTTCTTGAGAATGAAGATAACATATATAATACTTTTAATAGTGAAATCGAGTGTTTAAATAATGAATTCTCAGAGAAGACATTAAAACTTTCAACACAAATCAAACAGATCCAAGAGAAAACAGAAGACTATAAAATTAACAATTCAAAGATTCAACAGGATTTAGATGAATTGCCATTTACCGATAAATTAAATTTAGATATTAATAATGCAAAAGAATTAGTTGATGAAAATATTGAACTTGATAATTCTGAAATTATAATACCGTCATATCATCAAGATGAAGATAATAATAATAACAATATTAATAATAATAATAATAATAATAATAATAATAATAATAATAATAATAATAATAATAATAATAATAATAATAATAATAATAATAATAATAATAATAATAATAATAATAATAATAATATTAATAATAGTAATAGTAATAATTGTAACAGCAACCAGGGTAGTAATGATAATGATAAAAGTCTAGAATATTCATTTGAAATTGAGCACTCTAAAAAGATTAATAAGTTCAAAGAATTAACTAAAGAGAATAGAGTTAGAAAATTAAAATATTTTTTAGATCAACAGTCATTGCCATTTGCAAAGAGGGAGGCATTCATAAGAACACCTTATTTTATGAATACTTTTTATAATTTAGATTTACAACATCAAAACAATAATAATTGTAGTGGTGATAGGGAAATAGATAATAAACCAAAAATAATGAGTAGCATTCAAAAGATGGATCAAGATTTTATGGATTTAAAAGTTGGATTTTTCCCTGAAATCACACATCTTTCAAATAGTGTACCAATTACGACACCAGATTATCCAATTACTTGTAATAATTCATCAATTGATAATTCAGTCGCTACTCCTTCAAAATCTTTATTACAGTTACTACTTACTTCAAGTAATACTAATAAAGGAAGACAATGTAATCATAATAAACTAGAAGATAATGGTGAAGGAGAAAGAGAAAGAGAAGAAGAGGAAAACAAGGAAGAGAAAGAAGAGTTTGACGATGATGATGATGATGATGAAACATTTCCAAATATAATTACAAATGATATAGCGCATATTTTATTATCTAAATCAATTGCAAAATCAATTGAAAGTGAATCATGTTTAAAAGGTATAACTCAAGAGACAATGATGATTTTCACCGATATTGTTAGTTCATTTATTGGTAAAATTGGAAAGTTATTTAATAAATACTACTCGAATAATGGTTTACCTGATAATCAATCAACTGTAACACAAAAAACTTCAACAACAACCTCAGCCACAGATTTAAATAGTTCACAAAAACCACCACCTCCACCATCACTATCATTACCTCCCTCCCTTTTATTAAATTCAATTGTGACGGAAATATTTGGTAATGGTTTAGGTATATTATTATTAAAGGAGTATATGATAAAAAAATCGAAAAATCAACAAATCTTTGATGACCCTTTGTTTGAATTAGAAGTAGAGTTTGAGAATGATCTAAAATCCGATAATATTACAAATGAGAATGACAATGAAAATATCGATAATGATAATGATAATGAATCAATTAAAATTGATATCCTTGGCGAAGATAATATCATTGATATAGATGATACAGATGATACATCTACCTCAGCCGTAACAGCAACTTCCACTACAACCCCTAACATCAATAACAAAAAAAGGAAATTACGAAACGAGAATGAAAATGAAGGTTTGTTTGGCCATTATCCAAGACACATCGAAGAACCTGCTGAAATTACTATATTCATTGACCCAAAACTAATACAAAAACCAATTGTTAATAATAATAATAATAATAATAATAATAATAATAATAATAATAATAATAATAATAATAATAATAATAATAATAATAATAATAATAATAATAATAATAATAATAATAATAATAATAATAATAATAATAATAATAATAATAATAATAATAATAATAATAATAATAATAATAATAATAATAATAATAATAATAATAATAATAATAATAATAATAATAATTATAACAATTATAATAATATTAATCATCATAATAACAACAATTATAATGATAATAATATCACCAATAAAAATAATAATAATAATAATAATAATAATAATAATAATAATAATAATAATAATAATAATAATAATAATAATAATAATAATAATAATAATAATAATAATAATAATAATAATAATAATAATAATAATAATAATAATAATAATAATAATAATAATAATAATAGTAATAATAATAATATTAATAACAATATTAATAATAATATTAATAATAATATTAGTAATATCACCAACAACAATTTAAATATTAACAAAAATTATACCAGTGATAATAATTATAATAATATTAATAATTTTAATAATAACAATTATGTTAATAATAATTATAATAATTATAATAATAATAATAATAATAATAATAATAATAATAATAATAATAATAATAATAATAATAATAATAATAATAATAATAATAATAATATTAATATTAATAATAATAATAATATTAATAATAATAATAACAATAATAATATTAATAATAATAATAATAATAATAATAATAATATTAATAATAATAATAATAATAATAATAATAATAATAGTAACAACAATAATAGTAATAATAGCAACAATCTCAATAATCAAGTCTCACCAACACAAACAAGCAATTTAACTAATCAACAACAACAACAACAATTGCACCAATTACAACAACAATATCAAATTCAACAACAATTACATCTACAACAACAACAGCAACTTAAACTTCAACAGCAACTTCAATTACAACAAATACAACAACAGCAACCTCAAACAAAACAATCTCTTCCACAAACACCCCAAATGCAATCACAACCACAAACACCACAAATGTTATCACAGCAGCCACAACAGCAACAACAACAATTACAACAACTACAACAGCAACAATTACTCCAAAAACAACAGCTCCAACAACAACAACAACTACAACAGCAACAATTACTACAACAACAATTACTACAGCCACAACAAATACAAATACCTCAACAACAGCAGCAGCAACAACATCAACATCAACAATTACAGCCACTAAAACCACAACAGCCACAATTGCAACAAACCCAACCACAACACTACCAACAAACATTACAACAACAGCAACAACAACAACAACAGCAACAACAACACCAACCACAACACTACCAACAACAACAACAATATCAACAACATCAACAACATCAACAACAACAACAACAACAACAACAACAACAACAACAACAACAACAACAACAACAACAACAACAACAACAACAACAACAACAACAACCACATCAGTACCAAACCACTTTTCAGTCTATTGCGAGTCCAGTGTCATCAACTCCAACAACTACACCTTCATTATCATCTTCTACAACTGGAACTACATCAAACAAAAAAGTTTCGAAATCAAAAGAAAAAGAAAAAGATAGAGAAAAAGATAAAGAAAAAGATAAAGAAAAGGAAAGAGAAAAAGACAGAGAAAAAGATAGAGAAAAGGATAAAGAAAGAGATAAAGAAAAGGAAAGAGATAAAGAAAGAGATAAAGAAGGGGACAGAGATAAAGAAAAGAAGTCTAAAAAGGTAAAAAAAATAGAGTCAAAAAAAGAAAAAAAATCAACTGATTTATCAAATAGCGATGTTTCCCCTTCTGAACAAAACTTACCCCTTTCACCACAAGCAATCTCATCATCAAAACCAACTCCACCTCCAGTGTCATCAAAACAACCACAAACAACCTCAAGCCAAACAAACGCCCAAGAATCTATCCCAATTGAACAAAAGAAAAAGAGAGGTAGACCTCAAAAAAAACAATAAAACAAATATATTTTTTTAGTTTTTAAAAACAAAATAAGTAATTCATTTTCTAAAATTAAAGTGTGATCAACCGAAATTAATTTATTAAATATTGCTAATTTTTTATTATTTTAAAGTAATACAAAAATAATAGTAGTAAATAAAAGGGAAACAAATAAGTTGAATTTTAATTTTGGTGATAAAGATGAATCACCCAAATTTGTAGAGTTACTGGGGCTTTGAGAATACTCTGGTGCGGTGATATTTATAGAAATATTTGGGTCTGAAGTTTCGGGGTAAGAAGGGATTATCGAAGTAGTACAATCAATTCCTATCCAAGGAGGAATGCAAACGCAAACATTTGAAGTGCAAACTCCTTGATATTTTCCACCACATTCTGGATCACCAATACATTTTGATTGGCCACTTGTTGATCCAGTGGTAGTCGAAGTTGTAGATATTGATGAATGACTAGTGGTGGAAGTAGACGCAGAAGTAGATGCAGAAGTAGATGCAGAAGTAGATGCATATGTAGAAGCAGATGTAGAAGTAGATGTAGAAGTAGATGTAGAAGTAGAAGTAGAAGTAGATAAAGATGTAGATGCAGATGTAGATGCAGATGTAGATGCAGATGTAGATACAGATGTAGATACAGATGTAGATGTAGAAGTAATTGGTGATCCAGTTGTCATATTATTTGGGAAATCTACTGAACAATGGAATTTATTATCAATTATACAATCAATTTTGCTTCCAATACAAATGAGATCATTTTTAGCTGAACAATTTATAGTTGAGTAAGGATTATTTGTTGAACAGGTGACATCATCATTGTAACACAAGGTAACACCTATACTTTGGCAAACAATCGATGAATTACCTTGATAATTTAATAATAACATTGATTGTGATGAATCAAATTGACATTTTGCATTTGATGTTGATTTCACAACCAAAATACCATTTAATAGAATCAAAATCAATAAACATAAATAATTAGTTTTACTCATATTGATATATATATATATTGTAGAAAAAACTATGCTTCTTTTTTTCTAATTTTTTTCTTCAAGACCTTTTTTTGTGTCTTTTGGAAAAAAATAAAAAAAAATTTTATTAGAAAATTTGGTTTCTTAAAACTCTAAGAATAAAAAGAATAAAATTTAATTTTTTTTTTTTTTTTTACAATTTTTTTTTTTTTTCGAAAAGCAAAGTTTTTTTTATTTTAATACACAAAATTATTTTAATCTGATTGGTTGTGAATAGCATCAATAAACTTTACCCCAATAGTTTTTGAATATCCTAGTTTAAGATTTTTAAGATTTCTTGAATTATTTTTGTCGTAAACATGGCAAATGGGTGTGATGTTATTTTTTAATAAACAAATTATAAGTTTTGCTTTAACTTGATTACTAAATCCTGTTCCTTTAAATCTATCGAGTGTATGAAAATTTCCTGTTTGACCATCACTCCTCATTACACACCAAGAAGCCAATATATTTTCACAACAATCATCAAGTTTTTTTATTCTATATCCATATGAAAATCCACTCTCTATTGACCATTTAAGTTCATCATAAGTAAATTCTGCCTTGTAATTTTTAAATTTATCTATTTAAATTTTTTTTATTATTAATAGGTTTCATTTTTTTTTTTTTTTTTCATGATCAATACTTACAAACAAAATCAATATCATTTAAAGTTAAAAGTACAACATTCTCATCGATAATTTCTTCTAATTTTGAAATTTTTTCGTCAATATTTTCGAGTTTTATTATATATTCGGACATTTTCTCACCACTATTTGTTTTAAAACCTCTAGATTTCAAAGAGTTTTGTAATATTTCTATTAATTTATTATCTTTAACATCACCAAAATAAATGTTTTCACTTTTTTTTTTTTTTTTTTTGAAAAAAAAATGTTAGAAAAAAAAAAAAAATTTATAATTATTTAAATATTTATATAAATACAAACATTTTTTCACTTAAATTATTTTGAATTGTGTTATATTTTTTCCTAAATTTTAAAATACTTTTAAAATCATCAATATTTTCATTTTTAAAATTTTGTAATAAAAATCCTCTTTTCCAATTTATTGAATCCAATACAAGTTTTATTTTATCGAATTGTTCATTTGCATATATTTTAAAAACTCCATTAATTTTAATTGAAATTAAAACATTTGGTTCATTTAAATCATCTATAAACCATAATGTTTTCCCTATTACTAATTCATTTTCAGCTTTTTCCAATTGAAAAAACCCATTGGTTTTCATTTTTTCTAATACATCTTTTTTTTCTTTTTCAGTATTTAAATAATATAATTGTGACATTCAAAACTTTTTTTTTTTTTTTATAATTTTTATTACAATAATAAAAAAATAAATGATTTTTTATAAAAAAAAAAAAAAAAAATAATAATAAATAACAAATAAATAAATATAAAAAAAAAAAAAAAAAAAATATTATAAAAAATAAAAAAATGTGTTATTGCATTTTAATCTATAATTTTTTTTTTTAAAATATAAAAAAAAAAAAAAACAATTAATTACTAATACCAATTATAATTTAATACATATTTATTAATTTATTTATTTATTTATTTATTTATTTATTTTTTATTTTTTATTTTTTTTATTTCTTTTTTATGGATTAAATAATTTTTTTTTATGATTTTCTCTAAATATTTATTTTTTTTTGATTTATAAATATGTATGTGATATGACAATAGGTTTTTTTTTATTACTTTTATTTTTTTTTTTTTTATTTTTTTTGTTTCAATTTTTTTTTATTTTTTTTATTTTTTTTATTTTTTATTTTGCCACCAAATGTTATCTATTGTCGTCGTAATGAAACAATGAATTAATTTGATAACATGATAAGATCATTTTATTCAAAAATAAATATAGACATTATATATTGTAAAAATAGATACTATGCACATAATAAAATGACAAAAGGTAAACAACAAGTAAATAAAAACAATAGCGTGAAAGCTATAGTTGACGAACCAATTATAAAAATTAATGTAAATGTGCATCCAAACTCCAAAGAATCATCAATAGTGTCATTTGAAGATCAAGTATTATCATTAAGAATTTCTGAGCCTCCAATTGATGGCAAAGCAAATAGTGGAGTCATTGAATTCCTTTCAAAAGAATTAAATATTAGAAAAAGTAACATAGAAGTGGGTAAAGGTTCAAAATCTAGAAATAAATCAATAGAAATCGATATTTCATGTGAAAATATAACAAAAGATGAATTATTTGAAAGAATAAAAAGCAAATTAAATAATTAATAATAATAAAAAAAAAAAAATTGTATAAAAATAAAAATAACAAGCAATTTAAAGAGTGGACATGTATAATTTATAAAAGGTTTATGATTATTTGATTATCGACTATTATGTTGTTGTGATAACATTAAAGCATCACCAATTTCCATTAATTTTTCACCGGTTTGTTTATATTGTAGTCTAAATCTTTCTAATTTCGTTTTATCCATTTTAATGCCAAATGAAATTTGCTTTGAAACCCTATCCAAACCATTTTTGATTTCATCCAATCCTGAATAAAGTTCATCCTCACTAAACCCAACTGGTATTGGTTTATTTGGATTATATAGTTTGCCTGTTGAAGAAACCATCAAACCATTCACACCATTGTTGTTGTTGTTGTTGTTAGCAAAATAATTCCCATTCATACCATTTGAAACTGAAGGTATTGAAAATACTGAAGCAATATTTATAACACTTGTAGTTGCCAGTTGATTATATCTTTCCTTAAGATTATTTTTCTTAAACTCATCAAACTGTTTAATTGTGTTCAAATGCTCCTTAAAACGTTCTTCATCAGGCATTTCAATTATACCCAATGGTTGAGGTATAGATTGTAAATAATTTTTAACTCTATTCATTTCTTCTGGTGGTATTATTTGATTTAATTGTTGAATTATAATTGAACAATTTTGAATCTGTTGTTGTAGGGGTTGTTGCTGTTGTTGTTGTTGGAAACTTTTCAATGATTTTTGAATATACATATATAATATTAAAGATGGTGATTTAAATAAATTTTGATAAATAGATTTAAAACTTGAAATCACAGTGCCTTGATCCAATTTGAATAGATACTGATTTGCTTGTGTTGAGCTACCAATTGATGTCATTAATTTACACATTGAAAATTTACAATTTGAGGAGGATGATGATAGATTTGAACAAATCTCCAATACCTGTTTTAACTGAATAGGTGTAAAACTATTAACATTATTCGACAAAATCTCAAGACTATATGAAACTATTAAACTTTTTTTACTTCCAAATAAACTACTTAGTTCAGTATTCTCACTAATTGATCCCAATATTAAAATAATCATTTGATTTAATAATTGAATAATTTCATTTGATTCAATAGTTTTAATTTTGCTTAATATTAATAATAAATTCTCCTATATTTTTTAAAAATAAAAAAAGTAACAATTAGTATTATTTAATTTTTTTTTTTTTTTTTAAATTAAAATGATGAATTACCATTAAATTTGGAGTTGAAAAAATATTTGGTTGATTTAGTTTTGAAATTAAAAAAGGTATTACTTTTGATTGTATATTTTGATTTAAACTATGTGATAGTTGAGTGTTATCTACATCATCAATTATTGTAAAGAATATACCAATTGAAATAGGTATTGATGTAATAATATCTTGATTACCAATTAATGAATCCTTTACTAAAATATCCATAACTAAATGGTGAAAAACTATTTCCTTTTGATTTGAATCTAATATTTTAAAAACTCTTTTTAATAAAATTGTTAATGAATTTATAAAATCTGTTATCTCATATCTATTATTAAATTTTAATAACTATAATAATAAAAAAAAATAAAAAAAAAATTAATAAATATTATCGCCATTATTGTTATAAATTAATACAAACAGTTTTAATAATGAGAGTTAAATTCCAATTTTGAAAATATTCGGATGAATAAGAGATAATTTGAAACCAAATTTCGATTAAAAAATTTTGGGTAATAGGATTTGAATAATAAAGTGAGGAGATTAACAAACTATAAAACTCGGTGGATTGAGTGATTTTTGAACTAATAATTAAATTATGGAATGAATATAAAACATTTTGATGAAACCAAGGTGATTGATAAATTTCTGGTATGAAATTAACAAAACAATTTACACCAAACTTAAATAGTTCAATTAATGTAGATTCACTAAAATTTAAATTTGGAAGATTTTCAAAGATGAGTAATACTAATTTAAACTCACCGAGTTGTTGTTGTTGTTGGTTTTTACTACTACTACTACTGCTATTACCCCCACCATTATAATTATTAAAACTATTAAATGAATTTGATAATATAATACCTATAATTTTATCAACCCATCTTTGATCGTTGATATCTATTTGAAACAATTGTTCCAACATGCAAACTATAAACTGTTTTGAGTCTTCAATAATTAAATCTATATTTGCTTGATTGGTTATTGATCTATTTGGTGGTAACTCTCTACATATATATCATTTGATAATTAAGGTTAGTACTGACAATATATGATTAAAACATGTTGATTGAATTTAGTATTATATGATACACACATTAATATATCTACAATTGTTTGAACTGATAGTGATAATAAATTTGAATCTGAATGTTGTATAAACTTTTCAAAGAAGAATTGGCAAACCTTTACATAATATTTAAATAATTTCCCACCTCTACTATTTTTTGATTCTGGATCAAATTCATCCTAAGATATATTGTTTTAATAATAATTAATATGTATTTAAGTGTGAGGGATAATAATTGAAAAAAAAAAAAAAAAAAAACTATACTTTTTTAAAAAACTGAATATAATCTTTAAAATTAATTAATAAAGCTTCTAAAGATTTCTCTAACGGGCTCTTAAAATTAATATAATTATAAACTTGAGGATATTCAATGATGATATGTCTAAATGTTGGATTAACATTTAAAAGGGCTGCAACTTTTTGATTGATACCACTTTCATAGATTTTAAATAACTCTTGACAAACTATTGCCATACTAAACATATTCTCACCTAAAATATTCCTAAAGAATGTTTTATCGTCATTCTTTATTAAATCACAAAAGCTTTGATATGGTATACTTAATCTCTTATTTAACTCTTCGATTAGTGTTAAAAAATTTTGTAGCTGTGGTTGTTGCTGTTGACTTTGTAGTTGTTGTTGTTGTTGTGCTATTAAATTTAAAATTAAATCCTTTACAAGTTTTAATTTCTTTGGTATAGATAAAAATTGTGTTGAAACTTGAAGAAATGTTGGTATAACTTCAATCGATAAACAATCCATAGATGATATGAAACAATTCTCTATTATCGAATTTTGTAAACCTACCAATGTAAATACTTTAGGTTTACTTGAACCTGAATTCAACATATCATCTAATGTTTTATTTAAAAATGCTACATATTCATCTAAAATTCCCTTTTCTACAACTTTTTTATAGAGTAAATTTGATTTACCATGCTCAAAAAATATTGATATTATCTTCCAACACAATCCACTCTCTGGTAATATATTTAATTTAGTCCCATTCTTTTTTTTTAAAAAAAAAAAAAAAACAATAATTATTAATTATTAAATATAAACTAATTTAGATAGATAAACTCAATAAACAACTTACTTTAACTATTGTTACTATTTTATCAATATTTGAATTAAAAGATTCTAAATTAAATTGTTTTGAATCTGCCAAAAATTTCAAATAGGATGTTTTTTTTTCGTTATCTGGTGTTGGGCTCAATATTAAATAATCTACAATATTGTTTATATCACCCATAATGACTCTACTATTATATTTATTTGTTTACAGGTATATATGAAAGACCTGTCAAATGAAAAAAAATAATAAAAATATAAAAAAATAAAAAAAAAATAAAAAAAAATATAAAAAAAATGAAAAAAAAAAATAAAAAAAAAATGAAAAAAAAACTTGTTTTCCTAGAATTTTTAGAAACACAAAAAGGATATGAAAAAAAAAAAAAAAATCAACTATTTTCAAAATTTTTTACTATTTTTATTTACTTTTTTTTTTTTTTTTTTTTTTTTTTTTTTTTTTTTTTATATTTTTTGATATTTTTTTTTTTTCCAAAAGATTATTATTCTATTAATGGTAATTTAAAATTTATTTTCTTCCACCTTTTTTCTTAATATTAGTGAAAGTGGTTGGTTTAGCTCCTTTACGTTTATTAAGTGCCCTTGGATCCAATTTGATATAAGAATATGGTTCGAATTTTTGATCTCTCTTACGATTATCACCTTTAGTTTTAGCGACAGTTTTAGTACTCTTATTATCACGATCTTGGTAGTTTACTAAATGATCAACACCTCTAACTCTATTATAACGAAGGGTGGCAGTTTCAATACGACCTTCATTAGGTTTAGTTGTACGAGTTGATTTAACTGATTTAGCACCACCGCCACCACCCATAACTGATTTAGCACCACGAATTGATTTTGCATTTGTTCTTCTTGTGAAATTTGATTTAAGATCATCATTATAACGTGAAAGGTTATCATCAACATCGTCATCATCAGAATAATCAGAATTATCATGATTATCTTGTTTGAATTTATTTTTAAGACCTTTAGCTTTTGTGACATGATAACCTGCTTTTCTTTCATAGGCTTCTTCATTCTCTTCGAAAACTTGGTCGAGGAAAGACTTCTTTCTATCTCTCTTTCTTTTACCTTCATCTTCTGACTCTGAAGATTCAATGATCATACGACCATCTTCATCAAGTTGGAATGGATTTTGAATTTTACCACCATTCTTGGCAGCTTTAGCAAAGATTTGTTTTGCAACTATATCAGCTGCAGCTTTTGCAGATAAATGACTGAATGCATTTCTATCCAAGAAATCAATTGGATCTTCACCTTCTTTAATGAGGAAATTATCTTTTGTATCTTTTTTACCCTTCTTTGGTTTAACATTGAAAAGGAATTCTTCGATATCAGCATCATCTTCACTATGATCTCTATCACTACCTTCTTCATCTGATCCTAACATTTGTTCATCATCATCGTTTGATTTTTTATTCTTTTTACTCTTTTGTGATTTTGTATCATCAGTTTCTTCCATACCTTCGGAATTACCACCACCACCATTTCTTAATAACTCTTTTGCTTTCTCTTTCTTTTCATTCTTTTTACGAATATTTGTAACAACTTTCTTGAAATCCTCTGGTACTAATTGATAGATTTTATCGAAACCAAATCTTTTAATTAAACGTTCTAAAAGAATTTGAACGATAGTTCTAAAGTAATTCTTATCGATACCACCCCATTTAGCCAAACCATTGATGAGTACTTCCAATTGAGATTCGATTGATTTGGTGTCTTTAAAAGTTGCGATTACAACACGTACTAAACCAAATACTGCTTTAACAATCTCTCTATGTGGTGATGCTAATAACACTAATACTGTAGTAACTAATTGACCAACGAATTCTTCGGATATGTCACGATAGAATTCATGAATAACTCTAGCTATTGAAACAATAGATGCAGATACCATATGTGGTGTAATAGATGCTAAACCAGCCATCATCAATTGTAAATATTCTTGAACTGCTTCATTGTGAGCTATGGTTATGGTTTCCTCCATTGATACACCTCTTTTTTGTTGTGATAATTTAGCAGAGATTAAACACATAACTTTACCAATTTCAATGACTAATTCATTTGCAATCTCTCTACATTTTACATTGGTTTCTTTTGTACATAAAATAATCTCTGGAATTAATGACGGTATAAATTTAGTTTTTAATTGTGTCCAACCAATATTAACTTTAACCTTTGGTTTATTTGTGGTTTTATTAGTTGAATTGGTTGTAGTTGTAGTTGCTTCAGTTTGTTTTTCATTTTCAGTAACAGCAGCTTGTTCTAATTCTTCTTCAGATAATAAATGTTTATTATAAGATGATTTTGTTAAAGAAACAATAATTTCTTTTAAACACTTTAAACGAGTTTTCTTTACAGTTGATGGTGATTGCATTAAATTACTAACCAATAATGCTTTGATTTTTGTTAAATTTTGAAGAATAAAGCTTTCATGATATTCACAAATTTTAACTAAAATCTTATAAGATCTCTTTTGTAAACCTGGATCTGAACATTTCAATTGTGGTTTAATGATTTTATATAAAACTTTAATATTCTCTTCATCTAAATGTTTAACAAAACCAATTGTTAAATCTGTTAAATAATATTTCTTTGTTTTTTCTTTTGGTTCTTGATTAGAAGTATTATTTGTATCCATTACTGCTGATGTTGATGATGATGATGATGATGACGAGTTTTGTTTCTTTTCGATACCTTCTAAAGTTAAAGCTTCAACTAATTTTGTAATTAAAGAATTAAAAATTGTATTTAAATTTGCTGGATCAGTAATTGAAACGAAAGCTTCAATTGCATTTAAAATGTAATAACGTTGATCTTGATTTGAAGTTGGGAAAATATTGAAAAGAATTGGTAAATAATTTTTAGAGAATACAGATACAGATTTTAATAATTGAGTAGCTCTTTCTTGAGTGACTAAATGATATTGTTTTCTTAATGGTATATAAACTGGTGGTTTAGTTATTTGAGTATCTTTTAATTTATTGACCATTTGTGTTAATGCTGCACAAATTACAATACGTAAACCTGGTTCATCAGATAAAGCAACACCTAAATTACGAGCTATCACTTTAAATGAAACATCTGAATCTAATGGATGATTTAAAAAACCTGGTAATAAATCCCAAACTTGTGAATATAAAATCTCCAAATTCTTTGCTTCAACTAATCTACCATCCATTTCAACTTGTTTACCTCTCTCTTTCATTGCTAATGCCATTGGATAAAAATATTCAATGAAAAATGATAATTGTGTATATTTAATATTATCTCTCATTAATGGTAATAACCAATTTCTATTGATTTTTATTTTACTAAAAAATATATTTTAAAAAAAAAAAAATAATAATTAATTAATAACTAAAATAAAACTATAAATGTATATAAATTGTAGTAGTAAAAAAAAAAAAAAAAAAAATAATAATAATAAACTTACTCATTTGGATGAGAATCTAAATTTAAAGGTAAAATTGATAAGAAATTCTTTGGACCAATTGAAGATAAAACTTGAACGAAAACTTGACGACAATGAGTTTGGAAATGAAATTCTGGTGAATGGTATAATTGATCTAAACCAATTAAAGTATTATTCATAATTGGGAAAGAATTTGGACCCAATTGTTCAAATAATGCACAAATTACAATTAAAACTAAATCCCATGATGATTTAAATGTTAATCTTAAACCACTTTCAATAGTTGAAATAATTGATTCCAATGGTGATAATTCTCTATTAACTTTTCCTGAACCTTGTTGGAATGAATAAATACCTTGTTGAATAACATCAGCATTTACACATTCATAAATTACTGATTTAAATCCATTCATTGTACAATTTGTAATCTCTGCTTTATCTGATCCAAAATTATTCATTAAAATTGAAAAGTATTTTTGAATATGTTGATTACATAATTTTGGTTCCAATCTATTATTAAAAATAAAATCAAAAAAAAATATAAAAAATTATTTTTAATTAATATTATTATTATTATTATTATTATTATTATTATTATTATTATTATTATTATTATTATTATTATTATTATTATTATTATTATTATTATTATTATTATTATTAAAAAAAATGAAATAAAAAATAAACTTTAAACCTACTTTGCAAAATATAAATAAGATTGAGTTAATAATTCAGTATAAGAGACAGTTGATTTATAGTCAATACCAGATGGTGGATGTTGGAATAATACTTCAATTAATTGTTGAATATGTGAACCAATTAATGGATTGGTTTTAAAGAATAGAGAGCCAATTGCTTTATAACAAGCTATGGTTAAAGATGAATTTGAAAGACTTGTTAATTTGATGATATCCTCCAATAATAATGAAATCAATGATGGTGATAATAAACATAATGCTTCAGTGACGATATTCAATGCATAGAATGCAGTACCCATAGTTTCATGAGTAACATTTGAAAAGATTTCATGTGAGAATTGAGATGTTACATTTGCTAAATGTTTATGTACACCACCACCTTTAGCACCGGTTTGAATTGCACCAATACTATTTAAAACTAATATAACTTGTTCAGCGGCTTTTTGACGAATTTTAGATTGTTGATTATTAACTGATAACTTTAAAATGTATGAATATCCTCTCAAGTATTCTGGTGTTGACCATTGATTTGATTCTGCTAATACTAATACATATCCTAATATATAGGTACTAGATTTAACTAATGATTGTTCATCGTTTGACAAATTTGAATTTAATGCTGTCTCTGATGTAACATATTTCTCTAATACATTAACCATTTGTAATATAATATTAACTGAATGACTTTTAATTATTGGTATTGATACTCTTTTTTTTTTATTTTAATTTTTATTTAAAAAAAGAATTATTAATAATTAATTATAATTATTTATAATAATAATGTTTGTATATATACATACTGTGGTAAAATTAAAGAAAATAGCTTTAATAAGTCATGAGTTTGATTTTCTTTATGTTTATTTTCACTAATATTTTTTAATATAATTGCAAAGTATGAAGTAGCATTAATTGGTGCTTTGTTGAATCTAATTAAATCAGTTACTGCTATCAATACTGCATATAATCTTTTATTAGTTTCCGAACTTGAGTTTTCACGTAAACTTGGAAATAATTCGGAAATGGTTTTTGACATTTTTATTTATATATTATTTATTTATATAAAATAAAAATATAAATAAAAAGTATAAATAAAAAAAAAACTAAAGTTTGTTCGTTATTATTTGCGAAAAAAAAAAAAAAAAAAAAAAAAAATTCCTTCGTTTTTTTATCGTGCGTAAAAAAAAAAAATTTTATTTTTTTTGAATTTTTTTTATTTTCACTTTGATTGTTTATTTTTTTATTTTTTTTTTTTTATTTAATTTTCTCAATGATCAATTGATTTAACATTTTAATAAAAATAATAAGAAAATAATATATATATAGTTTTTTTATTTTTTTTTTTTTATTTTTTTTTTTTATTTTTTTTTTTTTAATGAGGGCTAATTTTGGAATTTATTGATTTGAATGAATTTTTTTAATTAAATATATTTGGAAATTCCTTCGATGCATATATTTATTTGAATTTTTTATATTTTATATACATAATTATTTGATTTTCTTAAATGATCTATTATTTTATTTTATTTTTACAAAAATAGTTAAAATATATTAGTATCGACGTCAATTATTTTGTATTTTTAATTTTAATTTTTTTTTTTTTTGTTTTTGTTTTAAAATTTATTACATACCCAACCTTGCTTTTGCTTATGTCTGGCATTTGCTTTACAAAATACAAAAACATTCTTTCCTCTTCTAATGGTTTGGCAGAATCTGCACAATTTTTTGAGAGCAGTTACGTGTCTCATTCTTTTTTTTTATTATTTCTATTTAATCTAAATATAAAAATGGAAAAAAAAAAACAATTATTAATATTTAGACTCAATGATAATAAAAAAAAAAGTATTTTTGAATTTACGGAATCAACCACCACATACAAATAAAAAAAAAAAAGTATAAAGGCAATAATGAAAAATGAAAAAAAAAAAAAAAAAAATTTTATTTTTATTTTTTTTTTTTTCGACAAACAGAAAAATTTCACATTTTTTTTTATTATTTTTTTTTTTTATTATTTTTTGTATTTTTATTTTTTTTAAGGAATGTGAGACTGTTTTAATTAGGAAAAACCTATTTTATAACTCACAAATTTATTTAAATCATATAACATATATTTCACATGAATAACTATTTATATCACTCATGTGTTATTAATTTTATGAGTTGTAAAATAAGTTTTTTCTATGAACTTTATTGGTTTATTTATGTCAAATCATAATTGAATTTTTATTAATTTGACTATATTATTATAATTGATTTTTTTCAACTACTAAAAAAAAATAAAAAAACAAAAATAAAAAAAAATTAATCTTATTTTAGAAAATTTAATATTTCTCCCAAATTCCAAAATGTGATATCACACTTTCGAAGTACAATTTGCCATAAAAAAAATAAAAAAAAAAAAAAGAAAAAAAATAAAAAATAAAAAAAAATTTGAAAACGAAAAATTTTATTTTTTTTTTTAATTTTTTAATTTTTTTTTTTTTTTTTTTTTTTTTGATCATTGTTTTCTGCAAGAAAGTAAACGAAATTATATTACCATTGCATTCATATTTGATTAACATTTATATTGTTATCAAATTTGATTGGTCTGTGCAATAAATTTCATTTTATCTTTAGTTGATTTATTCATTTTTTAAATAACAATCAAAAAAAAAAAAAAAAAAAAGGTAAAAATTAATTAATCAAAACAATCAAAAAAAAAAAAAAAAAAAAAAAAAAAAAAATTCAAAATCTAAATAATAATCAATTTAATGTGTAATATGTTTTTTACGAAAAAAAAAAAAAAAAAAAAAAAAAAAAACCTTTTTTTTTAAAATATTTATTTTCATTTTTGAACTTTATCAATTTAATAAAATATTTTGGGTCTTACTTTTTTTTTTTTTTTTTTTTTTTTTTTTTTTTTTTTGATTAACAAAATTAAATAAATAATTTTTATTAATTTCTTTAAAAATAAAAATATAAATATTTATAAAATTTATTATAGAATTAATTAATTAAAGAAATACGTTTATATAAAAAAATGGTTTGGAGGAAATTACCAAATGCAATTTTAAAACAAAAGCATTCTATTACTCAACATAGAATTTTGCTTCAAAATAAAGTTAGAGCATTTTCAACAACCAGCAATAATAATAATAATAACAATAACAATAATGCAGAAAAAGAAAATGATGAAAAAGCAAAGTCAGAAATTAAATCTTCAAAAGATAGTATTCAAAAAGCAATTCTTAGACAAAGAATGGCAATGATGAATGAAAGTATTGAGAAAGCAGCAGAAGCAGGAGTAGAAGATCAGACAGAGGGAACAGAGCTAACAGAACATGAAGAAACAGAAGATTTTTATTATGAGGAAGAGGAGTTTGATACTAGCTATGGTAATAAAGAATATGAACAAGAGGAAATAAAAGACCCAATTCTCAGAGAGATGGAGAAAATCTTTGAGGAAGAAGATGTTGATACCAAAGTTAACAACGAAAATGACACTAACAATCAAAAAACATTAGATGAACCAATCATTAAATCCAACAAATTGAATAGAGACAATGAGAGAATCGTTAAAAAGTTATTGGAAAACTTTGAGGAGAAGGAGATCGAAGAAAACTATCAATACATTCCACGTGGCAAGTTACAAGATTTTGGTCTCATGGAGAAAGATTTTGATGCCGAGTATCCACCATACGTTAACAAAGAGACTGGTGCCATCTTAGCATACGATAGAGTACTATGTGCCTACAACAATCGTGGTAGTGTAAAGGGCCGTGAGGAATTGTTCAGCAATAGACATTTGCTTGCCAATAGATATCAATCTGATCCAGTGATCATTGTACGTAGATATTTGGATGCATCACCACCAAAGATCAGAGATGCCATTCTCGCTGACTCTGACCTCTTTGACGAGGTAGTCAATCGTATAAAGATGCACCAAGAGTTACAAAAAGAGAAGAATCGTTATAGTAATCCTACTAATCTCTCTGTCATTCAAGAAAGAGAGTTGGCAGCCAAAGTACTTGCAGAGTCTGGTCTTTTCCCACCAGAGGTAGTTGCAGAGATCTCTCAACCATTTTTAAATAAAAACTCTAATGAACACAAAAAGGAGGAACCAGAATTCCAATTGTTTGACAATGCCAAGCACTACCTTTCAAAGCTTAAAGCTACCAAAGAGCTTGAAGGTAGCGAAGGTAATCCATACGATTTCAAACTCAAAGATAACTATAAAGTTCTCACTGATGTACCAGTCAATCAACTCTACGATCAATACATTGCCTCTGAAATGTACCACAAGAATGGTGCTTACGACCAAGTACCAGATCAAATGGATTTCAAAGGTAGAGAAGAGTATCTCAAAGATCAATTGAGACAATACTTCTTTGAGTTCAATCAAAGAGACAAGAAAAAGAAAGTCGAACCAACCAATGAGAAGGTCTATGGTCCAATTCCAGATGGTTACGAAAAATATGATACCCCATACGAATCAGTACCACAAAATCCAGCTTATCCCCTCACATTTGATTCAAACTTTATGAAAGATTACGTTCAATACAAGACACTCGCCATTCCACATGAAAATTTACGTGTTCAAGAGATCTTGGATGATATTAAAAGCAATGTGGATCATAACTACAAGGCTGATAAAATCGCCGAAGAAAATGAAATTAAAACTTTCTTTGAGAAATATTATGGCATCAATTATGATCAATGTGTTGATGAAAATAAAGATGAATATATGAAAAAATTAAAAGAAAAACAACTTAAATATGACCAATTTGAAAGACAAGAGATGGAAAAATTAAAACAAAAACAATCATCATCACCATCATCACAAAATACATCATTTACAAGTTCATTTGCAGGTTCAGCAGCATCATCAGGTTCATCATCAGGATCACAACAACAATCATCATCATCATCATCATCATCATCATCATCATCATCATCATCATCATCACAACAAAAACAATCGTCAGAAAAACAACAAGAACAAGAAGAAAACCAAAAAACAAATGAAAATAAAGAAAAAGTTGAAGAAGAAAAGGTTGAAGAGCAAAAAGAAGAAGAAAGTGAAGAAGAAAAAGTTGGAGCTGGTGAAGATTATGATATGTCAGATTTGGATGAAACTAATCAAGATGTAGATCTCTTTTTAGATACTGATGATGAATCTTATGAAGGTGATACTGAATCAGATTTTTCTGTAAACGAATATGAACTAGAATCCGAACATAATCCCGAGGTTGAAAGTTTGATTGATGCCACAATCGATGAATCAGCTGAATCAAAAGACGACTACGAATTTAACGCCAACTTTGAAGACTTCAGGGATGAAGAGGACGAAGAAGAAGAGAAAAAAAAAGAGAAAGAGGAAGAAGAAAAGGAAAAGGAGGAGGAAGAGAAAGAGAAAGAGAAAGAGAAAGAGAAAGAGAAAGAGAAAAAGAAAAAGAAAGAGAAAGAAAAAAAGAAAGAGAAAGAGGAAGAGGAAGAAGAGGAAGAAGAGGAAGGTGATGCTGAGAACCATACTTCCTACGATTCAGATGATGAAAGTCATCCAACACTCGACTTAGAAGATCCATTCTATAAAGAGCGTCTTGCTGAACGTGGTATTACTGGCGAGCTTGAAAAGGTTGAAGACCGTTATCTCACCAAGGGTGATTATGAATTCTTGAGAGATATGGAAGAAGTTACCGATTCATTATTCTTAACAGTCGACGAGGAAAATGATAAAACTCAAGATGACTATTCCCTTTGTGAATTTGATCCAATGTCAAACGATGAAGGACACCTCGATATTGATTTTGATAAAGATTATGAATCCGTCGAATTTAAAGATGATGAACTCGTTGCATTCAATATGGATGATGTTGATTTCTCCAATACCATCGATAGATCAAATATGTCCAAAGAAGAAGCCATCAGATCAGTCGTCGAACAATATTCATCCATTGATCTCAATCTAGATGAGAAAGAACTTTTAAAAACTCTCAAAAAAGAATTGAGCTTTTCTGATATGGAACATTTAAATGAACTCGATAAAAAAATGAAAACAACCGAAAATGACGAAAAAACCCAACTCGTCGTTAGATATATTTTATCAAATAGACAACAAAGAAATCTAGGTATGACAGATGATAGAAAAAAGGTATTCCATGTCAATGGCATAGAAATCGATGAAAACGGTGATGAAATTATTGAAGGAAAATATCCAAGCAATGATGATGATGGTATGGGTTTCTTTGTTGACGAAGAACATTACAATATCACACATCCAGCAGGTATTCAAAGATTAGAGACTGCTTTCGAAGAGATGGAATTGTTAGACATGATTCAAGGTACCTACGAAGAAGATTTAGATCTCTTGAGAGCTGAAGCTGATATGTATGCCAGAAGAACCGGAAGAAAGATTAAACATTTGGCCAAGAAACGTGAATTCGCCAAACAAATGAAAGCTAAACAAATGGAAGAATTAAAATTAAATCCACCAGTTAAACAGCCATACAAAATCGCTCCATTACGTCCAATTGGTCACAATATTTATACAAATGTTTTAGCTCCACCAAACTCTTACCTTAGACTCAATGATCCAAAATATAAACCAGCCGATGAAAATAGAAACAAGAAAATTATCCAAGAATCTTATCGTGCCCTTTCTTCAAATCCATTCTATGGTGTTAAAGAAGCAAACTTTGCCGTAAAAGCAATCAACAAGGAATTGAATGCCTCTGAAGGTTACAAGAAATATCGTCAACATAAACTCAAGAACTCTAAACCAACTCCATCCCCAATCCTTTCAAAACCAACTATGTTGGTAGAACCAGATAAACTTCATGAATTTAATAGTTTCTACCGTGAAAATTAAAAAATCCAATAATATAAAAAAAAAAAAATAAAAAAAATAATAATAGTAATATAATCATTAACATATATAAAAAAAAAATAAAAAAAAATATTATTCATAAAATACATACATTTCCTTTTTTTTTAGCAAAAATTTCTTTGCTTTCAAAAGATTCATTAACATAAAAATATTAAAATATAAAAGTTTTATTCAGTAGATTTTTTAAGAAAAAGAAAAAAAAATGATTTGTTTTGTTTTTAATTCGAGTTATTTTCATTAAGGGTGAATCTATTTAAAGATGCGACTAATGGTGATTGATCCACATTATAATCATAATAGTTTTGATTGTTGTTACTATTATTATTATTATTATTATTATTATTATTATTATTATTATTATTATTATTATTATTATTATTATTATTATTATTATTATTATTATTATTATTATTATTATTATTATTATTATTATTATTTATTTCTTGGTTGTCAATTGGATAGGTACTCGCTAGTTGAGGAGTTGTGAATGAAATTGATTCTGCTCTAAATCTACTGGAGTTTACACTACTCGATAAACTATAGCTCAAACTTTCTTCGTCGTTAATGGCAGAATGATTATGAATGCTATTGGTTATATTGGAAGAGGTATCAATTGATTGATCAAAAGTAATATTTTGTTGAGAGACAACTTTTGCGGCGCTAACAATCTTTTCGAAAATATTATAACTAAGATCGGTTACAGATTTAGATGTTTTCTCTTGAATCTTTAGGAATTGATCTCTATAGTCCCTAGCAGAATCAAAGAAAGAGATGGCAAATGAGTTGATTGGGTTCTTTAGCATACCTCTAAGATAGTCGGTAGCTTCTTTCTTTGGTACACCTGGTAAGAATCTTCCACCAATAATATCTTCAATGTAGGCTTCATCGATCAAACCAGCGACCTTTGGATCTAAACGAGTGAGAAAAGTAATTTGATAAAGGAAGAAAGAGTGATGTTTTCTCAATTGAAGGAATAGTCTAATACAAAGATTATAGAAATCTTCTTTCTTCTTTTCATTGTCCAAGAATTGATCTTCGAATGCCGTATCATTTCTAATTACTGATGAAAAGAATTTTGGGTCCATACCAAGGATAAAGCCATAGTCAATGTGAAAGATTCTTTTATCTTCTGTGAACATTACATTCTCATTGTGTCTATCACCAACACCCAATAAATGAGTGATAATATTCCAGGTTGCCAATGATCTTGAAAAGTTTTTAGTTGCTTCATCATAGGTAATTTCATCGCTACTACCCAAGAATGAAGTTATTCTATTGTGTTTAATAAGCACATCCTTTAACGTGGTAGAGTTCTTCACTGGTTCAATGAAACCATAATTTACGCCTGTTGGTAAAACACGGTAAACTATTGGCTGCATAAATGGTTCCTTATGTTTTTTCTTTCCACCTCTTTCTTTAGTTTCACGACGTGTATTACACTCAACAATCAATTCATTCATTAGGTAAATTAAATTAAGAATGATTTGATCTTTTCTAAGGTCATCATGTTTAAATATTAAACCAAAATCACCCTCCTCCCCGGTTTGGTCATGAACACAATGACAAACTAAATATAGTGGTTTGGTTGCACTCTTGAAAACAATTGACTCTTTGGTCTTGAAATATTTTATAGTGTATGCTGGGTTGGTTGGTAGTTTTAAAAGGGAACCTTGATTCTCACATAGGTTTTTTAATTTTGCCTCTAAGTATTCTCTGTTTGGTATGAATTCAATGCCCTCTCTAATTGGGCGATGTTGTTGTAAAATATGTGATAATTCAAAACCAAGTTGATAACTTTGCATTTGTTCTGGTGCTTCTTTGGTCATATAATTTGTAAACTCTAATTTTAATGCTTCATATCTTAAATCATACTCACCACCTTGACAATTCTTTAATTCCCAAATAAAATTATATGCAATTTTTTGATCATTCTTTGATGATTCAAATAAAAAATCTGATAAATCTGATTTAACATTTGGCTCATATCTATTTTTTCAAAAAAAAATTAGTTTTTATCAAAAAAAAAATAATAAATAATAATAAAAAAAAATAGTGATAACCCTACCTTAATAAAAATGTTAATTGTGGTAAAACATATAATAATTTAGGACCTAAGCCTCTTAGTTTGTTGGTCGCATAATTTCTAATGAAAGGATGGGTTATGTTTCTATCTAATAAGGGTATAATATTTAATGGTGAAATTGTACATTGACATGAGCCAGAACACATTAGATAGTAACAATCTTTCTTATCGTCGATATCCTCTTGAAGGCAATATTGTAAACTTTTTAATTGCTTATTGGTGATTCTGTTGTAATCTATTGAGCATAATAATTTCATTAACCAAAGTGAATGGCATCTAAGATCCTCTCTATTCCTCCAGAGTACCAATTTTTCAAAAGGTTGTAATCTATGTGTTGGAAATTTATACTGAATCATTCTAACCTGTGAAAGATAAATGATGGTGGCTCTTCTCCATTGTGGGTATATTGAGGCGAATCTTCTAAGAGAACTAAATTTCAAACCCAATAATTTTAATAGGAAAACATTATTGAAATGACGTTGTGACCAATCCAATTTATCGTAACATGTTTTGCAAACTCTACAAGTTTTATTGGAATACCATTTGTAGAGATAATCCTTTACGCCATAATAAATTTGGCCCATCGATAGATAATCTTGCTCTACAAAGTATGAAGCACATGACGAACAAAACATCATACCACACTCCCTACAATGATGTCTATGATTATAATATAGCTTATCATTACAACGATAACAATTTTGTGATGATGGTAATGATAAGTTTAATTTTCTTGGATCTAATAGTTGAACAATATCGGGTGGGTATTTAACTTCTCCATTATTGTCATTATTTTCACTACTACCACCATTACCCATACTCTCTAATTTATGAGGTGTAACAATTCTATCAACCATTGAATTATACATATAATTTGTGTTAACCTTATTGAATGAACTATACTGTGAGAAGGCATTTTCACTTTGAATTTGATTCTTTTCAAACAATGAAAACTCTTCACCTGCTTCACCAAAATAATCTATTGCCTGTGCTACACTCCTAAATGATTCTAAGTTTCTCTCTAGATTCTTTCTAAATACCTTGAGTAAATAGCCATCAATTACATTTAAATAATTTGCCAATGACGCCAATCTAGATAATTCAACTCCACGGCCTTTCAATGAAAGATATTTATCAGCATCCATCATTAATTTGCATCTATTGGTTTTTGATAATTTAAAACTTTTATACCACCCAAATGT